>CM050163.1:250369498-250969498 GCA_027410445.1 Discoglossus pictus
TATGGTAAGTTAAACAATGGGCAAGGTGTTTGTAGAAAGCATTGTCCTTTTACTGGCTCAGGAGGGTGAGTCCTTGTAAACTAATGTGTGTATCTACATGGCTAGCATCTCTGGTTACACTGCTCATTGCTGCTTATCTGTACTTCAGAGAGTTGTTGTCTATTTGCCACTTCCCCCTGGGCGGGTCCACTTCACACACAATACAGGTAGCCCTCGGTTTATGTCAGGGTAGCATTCCTGGCAGCACTTGCAAAAAAAGGTGCAATAGAGACTTAATCATATAAGGCCATAATGAGTTATGTTTTAGGCCCCAGTCAGAATTGACATAAATAATATATTTAAAGCTCTGAAATGAATGCTATGTTTCAGGGTTTAATCTCATGGCTTAGAATAAGTACAGCATATATGACTAGTGCTAGAGTCAGATCTGAAACACGTCTCTTACCTTTTGATGCTGTTTCTCTTGATTGGTGGTGGTTGTTGTTGTTGTTGTTAAGGCCCAATCGCACCTCGTTTGGGACTATTTATTGCTGCTCCGTCGTCCTCTCTGTTGTAGGTGACTAGGAGTACTTCTGGTTGCTCCTTTGTCTTCTTGCTCTGTTTTGTTGCAATTCCTGTTCCATCTTGTTCCCTATTGCTGTTGACTTGGATTGTTATTCACTTCATTGGATTTCTGCTAGTCAAAGGTCCTATCTGCAGGGCTTTAAAGTCCAATTGCTTCAGATGGGTCAAACACAATTCTTGCAGGAGGTTCGTTTGGTTTTAGTAGGAAAGGGAACCATGTGTTTTAAAAGCAACGTACATGAGGGCTTCTCACACAGACAAACTCAGCCCAGTAGTCTTTTGCTTAACCCTACCACTTATTTTAAATATACATCTGGTATTCCATGTGGCCTTAATCAAACCTTACACTCAGAACCAATTTTCCATCACTCGGTCCTATCCGCAAATGTTTCCTCTGAATGACCATGAACAATTTGAAGTGTCTGCTATCCCATACTCTCACCTCTGGAGGTCTTCTCTTCAAAATCAGGTTGGCTCCGAAGCACACACATACAAGCCTCTGAGATCAATGCCCCTGAGTTGATGGATCGTTTCCATCACCTTTGACACTTCCACCTCCCTAAGGTAGAGTCACCATCTTGGATTGATGTCACAGCTTATTATGACATGTACAACAGTCTTGTGCCACAGCATCTACAGTTATGTGTTCTAGAGACAGATCAGTCAAAGGTACCTCTTTTTTTAGCTTTTGATGTTGTTTTTCATGATTAGTTGTTGTTAAGCCCTGGTCTTTCTACCAGCCAATCGCACCTCGTTTGGGACTATTTATTGCTGCGCCGACCTCCTCTCGGTGCCTGTTGTAGATGTCTAGGAGTACTTCTGTTTGCTCCTGTGTCTTCCTGCTCTGTTTAGCTGCAGATCCTGCTCCATTCTTGTCTCCTAATAGACTGAGCTTTTGCTGCTGCCCTCGTTCGATTTTTGCCAGCCCCCGATCTTTGGCTTGTCAAAGATCCTTATGCCTGTGACCTTGGACTTGTAACTTTGGACTTGCCATACTCTGGTTCTTCATACCTCAAGGGTTTCACCGGGACAGCCCTGACACTGAGTGTAAAAACAAGTTTTATTTAATTACATTCATAAAAATGTTAATACAGCACAAAAAATTAAATTTAGTTCAATAAAAAAACAACTCTACAGGAAATGCTGTCTCACCCCTTAATTTCATGCCATGGTACTTACTTTGGACCTTGTGCTTTCTTTTTGTAACGCATGTGCACGCGCGGCCGAGCATCTAGTGGGAGGAAAGTATACTGCAGGGAACTGACAACAGAGGGACTGTGTCTGGAGAGTGTAGCTCTGTATGGCTGGATTAATGAAGTAAGTCGAGGAAATGGTATGACAGTATGTTAGGTAGATTGAGGGGTCTGTGACACGGACAGTTGGAATGGGGTGACAGAGACAGTGTGACAGGCATGATCTCCTACACCTACAAGGTCCCCTTACTTTGAGATTTAAATTGCATGAGCCATTCCTTGTCTAAAAATGTCTCATCAAAATGTAAAATGAGTTTAAAAGAAAATAAGCAACTCACAATGAAGCATAATTCAAAAAGTAAATCTAAAGAGAAGGGGAAAAAACTTGAAACATAAAATATAGCTTCATTTTTATCCCCAAAAGAGAAAGATGAGGATAGAACATCAGAAACATCCCAACTAACTAACTCCTCACAATTAGAACTTACTCCAATACATATGAAACCCATTGAAATCTCACAGTTGAAACCACCTGAAATAATCCCCCTACAAGAGCAAGAATTACTAACGGTGGATATTATGAAAAAATTAGAATTACAATTATCATTAAGAGAATAATTTTCTCAAGGAATTAAGAACAATACAAAAGAAATTAACTCTGTGAAAAATCAAATGGATGACTTTGAGAATAAATATGAGAAATTATGGTTGGACAACCAAACGATGGGAACCAGGATCACAAAGTTGGAAGAAGCCAAATTATTAAAAATCAAATATAATACACTTGAGAATTACACTAGACTAAATAATTTAAGAATTCAAGGTGTTTCAGAGAAAATTTTGATGAAAGATCTAAATGCTTATATTACCATCTTTTTGGATACACTAGTGAACTCGGAGGGGAACAATATAGAAAAAATATATAGAATTCCTATTCCTGGATATATTCCAAAAGAAACCCCAAGAGACATAATAGTAAGGCTTCAACAAACCTCCTATAAGGAGGCAATTTTGAAAGCATCAAGGGAAAAAAGAATAGTCGATAACTCCTATGAAAAATTTATGATTTTTGCAGACCTTCCAACTGAGATTCTGACTAAAAGAAAAGAATTTAGACAAATAACTAAATTATTGAGAAATGAGAACATTATATACAGATGGAATTATCCCGCTAACCTACTCATTATTTACAACAACCAAAGATTTACGGTTACATCATTAAAAGGACAGAAACTTTTAGATGAATGGGCAATCCCTTATGAAACAACCTCTCATTTGAATATAGAATCAATTCAAAAAAGACATCCATGGCAAACTATAAAGTAATTTGAGATTTACTCTACTGTGATTTTGCTCAGTTTAAATATTGACAGGCCAGAAGATAATGGCTAACAATTCTAGTGATATGTTTATATTGACTTGATCCTTAAGGATGAATAAATGGAGTGGACATAATTTAAAGATATTGCAAAAGAAACTGGTAGAATGGAGGAAGGGAAAAAAGTTAGGATATGGAGAGAAGGAGGAAATGATGGAGAGCACGATATGGGCAACACATATACACTTAACACTATCTAATAATAAAATATATTAGATCACTTTAAATAAATTAATTACTAATCAAAAATGAAACACTTATCCAATCACTGGATTTTTTTTTTTTTTTTAGTAAATAGTAATAGTGTAAATTTTTATGACACTAATTTTAAGAAATAAATTCACAATTCACATTTAAAACAACTATAAGAAAAGAGCTACACAAGAAGAAATACTTATACACAATTTAGAAAGAACTGAAAGTAAAGGTAAAGAGAGGGGGGGAAAAAAAGGGGAAAGAGAAGAGAGAAGAAAATTAAGCGATTGAAATTAAAAGCACCTAATTTAAATACTATAGAAATACATTGAAAATAATACACTAAAACTAAGGAAATCAACACTTAGAATTTAGAGAATAATTCTTATTGAAAGATGTGTTTTTTTCTTTCCTCCAAACAATTAAAAAAACATATTAGACCTTTCTCATTCTACATAAGATATCAATATTTGATGAATAATAAGAAAGACAGAAAGATGTGGATAGTTCACCATTACAAATTTTTTTTGTCTTACATAATTGAAACAGCTTTTTTGTCTTAGTCAAAGAAATGTTAATAAAGATTAATTACAATGTAACTTTGAAATATTGTATGTTTTACATTGGAAAGGAGGAAAGCTCTAACAATATGGATGGGTGGTGGAGGAGAGAAGTAAGAGGTAAGGAATTCGAACAACTAGAATATCATGGGACTTAAATTTATATCTCAATGTAAATGGGTTGAATGTTCCCTCTAAAAGAGCAATGGTCATGATTTTTTTCCATCAAACAAATGCTGATGTTATATGTGTACAGGGGACTCATCTTAATGATAAAAATATTCCAAAGCTATCAGACAAAAAGTACAATATAAAACTCTTTTCCAATTACAAAACCAAGTCAAGAGGTGTTTGCATATTCTTCAATAATAGAAATAAAATAGTTGAAGAATTTATAGAAAAAGATATAGAAGGTTGCTATATAATTTGGATAGGTACAATAAATTACCAAATCTATACAATAGTAAACATCTATGCTCCTAACAAGAATCAATAAAGATTTTTGAACAAAGCGATATTAAAAAAGGTAATTTGGTTATTTGTGGTGACTTAAATATCTGTTTAGATCCATCTATGGATAGAAGATCCATGGTAAAGCCAAAACCAGATAAAATGATAAAAAATGCAAAAAAAATTGAAAAGACCCTATTGAATCACAAATTGTATGATGGCTGGAGGGTATTATACCCACTTGATAAAGAATATACCTATTTCTCTAATAAATACAAAACATATACAAGATTGGATTACTTTCTAGTGAATTTGAATCTACTAAATAAAATTTAAAAAATTGAGATTAGTCCAATAACATGTTTAGACCACACACACTAATAACAATGATAGTAGAAGATGGATATAGAATACAATATAACAAATCACGTAATATAGGTTCAACTCTTTTTAAATCAATAGGGAAACATTAAAATTAGAAATAGAAACCTTTTTTTAAAATTAACGAAAACTCTAACATCACAATCACTGCTTTGGAACACGCACAAGGCATATGTGAGAAGTGTCCTTTGTGCGATGTCCAAATATAGAACAAAACATAAAGAGACCTCATACAGAGATCTACTTATTAAACTTACACAATTACAAAAAAAAAAATTGTTACCAACAAATATTACAACCTTGGAAATATCTAAAACTCAATCAGCAATTAAAAAGATTCAACAAGAAAAAAACGATAATCTAATCTGGCTATATCAGTTAAAGCAGTATCATCTAGGTAATAAACCAGGGAAACTAATTGCTAAACAAATTAAAGGAATACATTTTAGTAAAATAATCCATATGATACATGATGATAAGGGCATAATCCATAGAGATCCAATAGATATAGGGAAATCTTTTCTTCATTATTATAAAACTTTATATAACCCTGAACAAATAGAAGATTTCCAGAAGCCTACAATTAAACAATTTAAAGAATGTAAAAAAAAAAAAATAACACTACAGAAGATATCAGAAACACAATTAAAAGAATTGGAAAATGACATTACAGAAGAGGAAATTTGTCAAAGTATAACATCTTTGAAAATTGGGAAATCTCTGGGCCCACACGGATTCCCAAATATATATTATAAATAATTTTTCTCTTCTATAGTGAAACATTTACAAAAAATGTATAACGAAATTAAAACAAATGGAAGAGCATCAGCAGAAACATTAGAAGCAGCAATAACTGTTATACCAAAACCCGATAAAGATCACTTAGAATGCTGTAACTATTGCCCAATGTCACTTATTAATTCAGATATAAAGATATATGCTAGTATATTGGCTGCTAGCCTAAATCCAATATGAAATAATTTAATTAATAAAGATCAAACAGGTTTTATCAAATCCAGACAATCAACTGATAATACCCGAAAACTTTTGAATATAATTGATTTTGTCCATAAGAGGAAAATACCATTAGTAGCTCTATCATTTGATGCTGAAAAAGCATTTGATAGAGTGAATTAGGACTTTATACACTTAGGCCCTCATCCAATTGCAATTCGGCCAATTGAATAGGCCTCTAAATAAGCACATAGCATATAGCATATATTTTTTAAAGAAGTTTTTAGTTAGTGAAAACCTTTCTTTTGGATAGATGATTACTAACTAAAAACTTCTTTAAAAGAAATATGTTATGTGCTTATTTAGAGGCCTATTCAATTGGCCAAATCACAATTGAATGAGGGCCTTAGTGTTAGATAAATATGGTTTTGGATAGTTTGGATCACACACGATAAAAGCACTTTACACAGAAGTCAATGCATATATAACAGGAGTAAGCTTTAAAACCCATTTGTTTGATTTAAGAAATGGAACCTGACAGGGCTGCCCTATGTCACCACTTATATTTGCCTTAATTATGGAACCATTATTGGAAATGATCAGAAGCTGTAAACAAATAAAAGGTATAGTTATTGGCTCTATTGTAAACAAAGTTACCATTTTTGCTGATGATTTATTGGTTACAGTTTCTGATCCAATGAACTCAATACTCAGCCTACTTCAGCTTATTGAAGAGTATGGTGACTTATCCTATTATAAAGTAAATATTACTAAAAAGGAAGTGCTATATTCTAATATATCTGATAAAGATACATTTTTATTAAAAGAAAGATTCCCGTATAATTGGAGAAATAATCAAATAACACACTTGGGTATAATATTCAAACAAAACCTAAATAATATGGTTCAAAATAATATGGATAGGCTATTTTTTCAAGTCTCTTCTATTTTAGCAAGCTGGAGAGATTTGAATTTGTCTTGTTCGGGAAGAATATCATTAATTAAAATGAATATTCTCCCCAAAATAACATACATCTTAAAAAGTCTTGCATTAAAGATTTCAATTAAAAATTTTAAACAATTTAAAAAAATATTGGATACATTTATATATAGAAATAAAAGACCATGTATTAAACAAGAAATTATCTTGAAAACCTTTTCTAAAGGAGGCTTGGCTGCACCGAATATTATTCAATACTCTAACGCTATTAATCTGGTTCAGATTTACAATAAAGGACAATAAACCTAAATTCTTACTTATAGAAAATGAGTTAGTTAAAAATATCAACTTACATTATATATTCTGGGATAGGAAGATAGATAATAAGATTCTTAATAAATTACCACTTATTTCCAGAACCTTAATAAAATGGTGGTTTAAATTAAATAAAAAAATGAATTGGTAAAATTTCCGGCCCCAAATACTCCAATACATAAACTGTCATTGGAGCTAACTTCTTTTTTAAATATATCCTGGGAGAAATGGGGTATAAAAACTCTTAAGGATTTATACTTGGGACAAAAACTGAAATCATTTGAATTGATATCTGATGAATATCAAATACCATCTACCAAATGGCTACTTTACGACATTTTTTACACAATCGATAATAAATACAGACTACGGAAAACTACTTAATAGAGAACAGACTCAATTCGAAAAACCTTTAAATGATACTAATAAGAAAAGTACAATATCAGGATATCATAAAATAATAAAATCTCGATTAGAAATAGAAAAAACATAAAGGATGCAAAAATGGGAAGAACATTTTGGGGTAACATGGCCTACATTCCAGTAGTATAAAGCATTTCTAATAACAGAGAAAAACATAATGAACTCATCTTTAAGAGAAACATATTTTAAATTTGTGCAGCGATGGTATATGACTCCAACTAAATACAAATAAAATAGCCCCACAGAAAAATCATGGTTATTGCTGGAGATGTGGAAATCAAATAGGAACTCATGAACATATGTGGTGGAACTGTACCGACATTAAGGAATTTTGGATATTGTGCTTAACGTATATATATAAAAAATTATTAATTTTCAATAAGAACTAACCCCTGAGATTGTATTATTTCATATTTTTCCAAGTAAAATTAACTACAATCAAAGTAATGTGATTATAAATATTTTAATGGCGGCTAAGTCGCTTATAGTCAGAGGATGGAAAAAACAATCTTTACCAACTTGGTCTGAACTTGTGACCATTGTAGAGAGAAATAAACAAATAGAATTGGAATATTCAACGCTTTCAGACTGTCCGTCAAAATAAATTAGTCTAAAATGGTCTCTTTGGAAGATATAGCAAGTTGTTTAAGTATCAATGCTTAAAAGGAAGTTAATAAGGGAAGGGATGGAAGAAACAAGGGCTATAGTTGAATGAAGAAAAGAAAGAAAGAAGTAAATAATCCCACAAATCCTTTAACCTCTTGCTCCCCCCTCCTCAGAATTGAACACTATCATCTTTTGATATTATGAAAAATTGTATTTTATATGACTTAACTTGAACTAACCAAGCTCAGTTGTGGTTTCACTTTCGTGTTTGTTTTTTTTGTCTGATCGTCTGTTGTTTTGATGTTTTGATTTTAATGTTTGTAATTCTGTAATCTTGTGAATTTTGAAAATGAAAATAAAATTATAAAAAAAAAAATAATGTCTCATCACCACCATCTTTTGTCTTAACTGCACTTATTTTATTCATTAATGTAATCAAAATGTTATTTAACAATGTAGATTAGTGGTTCAACAAGAGTTCAGTGTTCTCCTATCTGATTGTCAGTTTGATTTAGGTGGTGGATAGGCATAAACTCTTATCTCAGACTGGCTGTGCTGCTTCTTTACATTATATCCGGTATTTATAGTTGATTTTATATATATATATATATTTGACTGTCTAAAAATAAGTTAATAAACTTATTTCCTGCTTAAATTTCTCAGTGAAATACAGCGAACATATGCTTAAAAGGAGCCATGTATAAAATTATTATTGGATTAATAAGCGTGCATTGTGGTCTCATTTGCATGTCCCCGCCTAATTTTCCCAGAGTGCAGTGTAGCAACTGTATTTGTGAGAAATTTGAGCAGGAAATACGTTTATTAACTTAGTTTTTAGACATTCAAATAGAATTCATTGTTTGTACTACTGTACGGTGGAGGGCTATCACTCTTCTTGTATATATGTATATGTATACCTGTTTTTTTCTTATTAGACCTTCCTTAACTATTCTTTAGATTCCCCTTTATAAGACCACCAATGTGGTTCTTTAATCATTGACAATCATTTGATTTCTACCACTTGTGTTTGCTCAGGCTTGCTGGTGTGTCTGTCCTAAGTTGGGCCTTGTCTCTGGTCACGTTATCTGGCCATCTTTATTTCCTTTTCTATATAAGAGGATACTGAAATCCATTTACTGTTGTGTTTTGTAAATGCACTTTGTAGGTCAGAACACAACCTGTCCTTCTAGTGCTTCCCTAGCTCTGTTAGGGGTTGTCAACTTTTTAATACTAATCGCCCCTATAGCCCACTTTTGATGGTTAAAGTTTCTTACCACCCACCGGTGCTGCAGTAACTCAATGTATCCCATCTAATTTCTGATTACATAAACCATATAACCCTAGCTATGTATCACCGTGTACTTACTAGATAGTGATTCGGTCCTGACTGCTGTCTCTAGGCTCTCTCACCAGCTCTCCAACCAGCCAAGTGTGGTACTGCTGGTCTCCGGGATGGGACGTCACTCGTCTGTGACGCAACCTAGCAAATACCCCACCGCCCACCATGAAAGCTTGAATTAGCCACTAATGGGTGGTAGGGACCAGGTTGACTGCGCTAGGTTGTGCTTTACCTTGATCTGATGGTTATGGGGGGAATAAAACATGAAGAGGCAAAATGTTAGATATAGTAGACATGTGCCATGTTTAAAGGCATGAGATATGTTGCTCTCCCACCTGTCCATCCTGCAGTGTGAGTTTGCACAAATGTGTAAGTGTGTGTTACAAATGTATTTTTAGACTATGCATGGTGTCCACCTTTGGAGATTGTCTGCTATTGTCACTACCTTGTCATGGTGAAGGGGCTTGTGTATCTCAATGAAGCTGTGAGCTATACCGGATAGGGTCACCCAAGACGGCCAGCTCACAGCAGAGAGATCAGATAAATTGCAGTCTACTGGAAAACGAACTGGTATCCCACTCCAGTATCTTTACCATGAAAACCATATGGAAGAGCACAACCAGCATGTGCCTGCTGTGCTGAGGTCCATAGGGTCACGTATAACAATAATAGACTTCAAGAGCATACCATTTTTTGGGGCCTCAGTGGTTAGGGGTTTTCAGGTTAGGCCCATTAAGTGGTGTAGGGGGTTAGGTTGTGGTGTACTAGTACATCGCCACGCCCGGCACAAAGAGGCTTCCCGTGCGCACATATAATAGGATAGATCACGTATTTTCCATCCACCTTAGAAGTTCAGTATTTCAGGGATAATAAGGTGAAGTCAAATGGCTATTTTTAGTTAGAGAAGTTACTCCCATGAGGTGTGATTTTTCCAAATATATTATCTTATTTAGGCCATTTCTTCTGGTTGTGATGTCTCTTTATCTGAATAAAGCCTCCTTGGGAGTTATAGAGGTCTCTGTAGCGAAAAGTGTCGCTTTAATTTTAAAAAAAGGTGCCTAGTATCAGAACATATGCCCTATGATAACTGCACACATGGGATATTCATGGCGCAGGGCTCCACTCGCGTTATAGACAGTGTAACATTACCGTGCAGCCCTGTAACATGTATACTGCATAAGCACCGGTCAATGTATCCCAGGGCGGGCCATTACATGCTCCTATGAGGGGCTAATATCTGCAGGATGGTGAACAGGTATTTCAGAAGTAATGGCCTGCCAAACTGATCAAAAGAAGCCTACTTCCATATAAATCGGTATGGGCACACTCTGGTGCGCTGGAGCAAGGCGTGTATAAGTAGAGCAGATGCGCGGCCAGCAGGGGGCGGTGCGGAGCACGTGGGCAGCACAGCGCGCGTGCGTTCCTGGGCTCTTCTCTGCAGAATGGTAGGTGTTCATATGCATTGTATATATCTGTGTGTCCAATGGGCGTGCAAAGTGTGAGCATCACTAAATGATGTGCATGTAAGTGGAAATGTGACGCAATGAAAGAATTGAGGTATGACGTCAGAGTGCATTGCGTGGTACCTAGCATGCATGCTGAGTGTGTAAGAGTGCATGGTGTCGGTAAGTATGACATTGGCTTCTATATACATTTATACATGCTGGGCTTTGTATTGTATAATGCCTACATTTACTGCGTATGGGGATGGCCCCACCCAGGATATAGCCACACTCTTGGGAATTCATAATGTGGGCCCAAGATTGAATGACTGATCAGGACCACCATTATTAAAGGAAAAAAGACAATTGTTTGTCAAATATATACTAAACTAACAATATTAGCAGCTGTATAGGCATAAAACTTTATTTTGGGTGGGGTCTGACTTATTCAACACTTTGTTTATGAGAAGAGGAATCCATTTTGTGATTGTTATATCACATCCTAAGATTTGGATAATGTGTGTTTGCAGTTTTCAGTGAAGAGTGGAGGGAACTGGATCAGATTGAGATTAGTGCCACACACAGTTGAGACACCTTCAAGGCAACCAGAGCTCTCCAGAAATGTTAATACCTCTCTGACACACAGAACTTCCACCAGATCCCTCCTGGGCACTAACACATATTGGGTATATGATGGACTGAACCCTTAGACATGGCACTAACACACGTTGGGTGGGAACCCTTAGACATGGCACTAACACATGTTGGGTGGGAACCCTTAGACATGGCACTAACACATGTTTGGTGGGAACCCTTAGACATGGCACTAACACACGTTGGGTGGGAACCCTTAGACATGGCACTAACACATGTTGGGTGGGAACCCTTAGACATGGCACTAACACATGTTTGGTGGGAACCCTTAGACATGGCACTAACACACGTTGGGTGTGTGATGGACTGAACCCTTAGACATGGCACTAACACACGTTGGGTGGGAACCCTTAGACATGGCACTAACACATGTTGGGTGGGAACCCTTAGACATGGCACTAACACATGTTTGGTGGGAACCCTTAGACATGGCACTAACACACGTTGGGTGGGAACCCTTAGACATGGCACTAACACACGTTGGGTGGGAACCCTTAGACATGGCACTAACACACGTTGGGTGTGTGATGGACTGAACCCTTAGACATGGCAATAACACGTTGGGTATATGATGGACTGAACCCTTAGACATGGCACTGTCATTAGTGCACTTTGTTCCTAGGAAGAACATTTTAATTATATCACTTCCATTAACCGTAACTGGAACTAGACCCTCCAACAGGTCCCCCCTGTCAATAATACAGAGATTCAACCCATTGAACATGTCAGTAGCACACGTTGGGTGTACGATGGAACGCTTAAATATGGCATTGTCATTTATACAAGTTGGCCATAGAGAATACATCCAGGGTCAGTATAAAGATTTGTCAGGGGAGCTTTTTGTGCCAAGAGGTTTTTAACTGACAAGAGGACATCCCTTGAGGTTAGAAGTAAAAATATCCCACCTTAAAGAAAGAAAAGGGTTCTTCACAGTAAGGGTGGTTAATCTGTGGAATTCTCTACCAGAGGAGGTGGTGACAGCGGATTGGATAGATAACTTTAAAAGGGGACTGGATTTATTTCTAATTAAAAAGGGAATTCAGGGTTATCCTGGATAATTAGAGAGACAGTATTGATCCAGGGAGAAATCCGATCGCCAGTATCTGGGGTCAGGAAGGAATAAAAAAAAAATTCTCCCTTTGAGATGATTGGCTAAGTTTCACTTGGGTTTTTTTTCTGCTTGCCTTCCTCTGGATTAATTAATAATAAAAAAAAAATGAAATAATTGATTAATAATGAATTAACAACTAATTAATTAATATTTAATCTGCATATTGCAGATCAGAGGAGAGCTTAAAAGGTTGAACTTGATGGACTGAAAGTCTTTTTTCAACCTTAATTACTATGTAACCCATTAAACATGTCACATGTCAGTAGAGGATAAACAATATTTTTTTCTAATTAAAAAATAATCTGTAATAATTGTTAATACTTAATTGTTCCTAGTTATTTGTAAAGATTTTTGGTACTTTAAATACATCAAGTCGTGGAAGGAACTGACAGGTCTTTCCTGTTGGCTGGCCATGTGTGGTGGCAACCATCGGCTCCTGGGTGGCGCGGCTGAGATGTCCGTGATTTTCTTATCAGTGTAAACCTCATAACCTGCTAGCACCTGAAGCTTAACACGTAACCCTAACACCACTCACCATAACAGCCCCACCCTAACACACCAAACCCTAAGAAATTCACTGAAAAAGCGTCTGTGCCACCTAGTGGCAGATGGCCACAACTTGTGCACTGCCAGTCAACAGGAAGGTCTGAGCATAAAAGGCTAACAAATAGTTACCTACCACTATTTTTGTAAATTAGTAAGTGGAACAGCCTTCCATAAAAAAGTGATAGGGAGTAATTTAGACATGGAATCCTCAGTGGATTCCAAAATTATAGATGGTACCCTTTACCCCAAAATGACTCCCTTGTAACCCAACAACCACTCCCCAGTGAGAACACTTACAGAAAGTGAAAATGGTCCAGGTCTTACAAATTCCTCGCAAAAACAATAAAGCCCTTCTGTGGAATGTCTGGGTTCCATAGAACAGTCTCCGTTTAATAGAATACATTGCATAAGTAACTATAGCCCATTGTCCTAGGACAGCCTAAAATGACCCTTAACAAAACACTGTAGGTCTTGTATGCTCGCGACCTTTGATACTGTTAATTTGTATTACTAACACATGGCAATTGCTGATGTTAATGATCACAATCACTTTCTAAGTCAAATAAAATTCTGTGCCATAGGCAAGTTGACTTTTCCACAGAATGCAGATTCCACACCTCTGTGGGACTTTGTGTGTTTTTGCCTCACTAACCTACCCTCCATTTTAAGGAACAGTAAAATCCTATAATTTATCTATGAGATGGATCCCTTAAACATCAGTACAATTTGTACATCAGTATATGTTGGTCCTACAAGGGGCTGATCGTTTTAGGCGTGTAACTGTCATTATTATACTTTAGCTTTATGATGGACTGGGCACTTAAACATGTTAGTGACACTAGAACACATTGGGACTGGGTCATTAACAATGTCATTGTCATCATTAAACTAAGGAAGGACAGAGTACTTAAGCTTAAAATTACTATTGTCAAGAGAGACTAAGTCCTTAAAACATGTCACTGTCATTAGCACACGTTGGATGTATGATGGGCTGAACCCGCAAACATGGCACTAGCACACATTGGGTGTATGATGAGCTGAACCTTAAAACATGGCACTAGCACACGTTGGGTGTATGATGGGCTGAACCCCTAAACATGGCACTAGCACACGTTGGGTGTATGATGGGCTGAACCCCTAAACATGGCACTAGCACACGTTGGGTGTATGATGAGCTGAACCTTTAAACATGGCACTAGCACACATTGGGTGTATGAATGACTGAACCCTTAGACATGGCACTAACACAAGTTGGGTATATGATGGACTGAACCCTTAGACATGGCACTGTCATTAGTGCACTTTGTTCCTAGGAAGAACATTTTAATTATATCACTGCCATTAACCGTAACTGGGACTAGACCCTCAAACATGCCCCACCCGGTCAATAATACAGAGGTTCAAATCATTAAACATGTCACTATCAGTAGCACACGTTGGGTGTATGATGGAAAGCTTAAATACGGCATTGTCATTAATACAATTTGGCCATAGAGAATCAACCCATTAAACATGTCACTATCAGTAGTGTAATCTGGCAAAGGAAAAACCTGAAATATCATATAGTCATTAGCACACACTAGTACAGGAAAAAGAAAGGACCCTCATTTTTAAGTTATTCTTAAAGGGTATAAAATTATCTATAAATTTACTATCCATTTTATTCTTTTGTGAAGCATTTCAGAGGCTATCTTTTTTCAGCATTATTCTTACGCTAATTAGCTGTTCTGATGTGCTAATTAGGATTAAAGCCTGCATGTCTGTCTCTCTGCGGTGACAATAACAATGCCCCTAAGGTTATCCTGCAGTTAGATCCATTCCATCACCCTTATTAAACACTCTAAACCTCAGATTAGCATGATGTTGAGCTGCACATTATTTACTGTAGAGGCTAGTTCAATGTATAGTCAGATTTTAATGCTCTTTAAGGTAATACCAACTACCTGTTGGGGTGACAGTGTCCCTAATTATGTTAACATTCGTAGTACATCTGTAACTGCCATTAGTACCTTTTGTACTTGTGATTGATCCCTAAAACATCACTAGACAGTCATAGTTACAATATTCTGTTCTGAAAAACTTTTTTTTTTTTTTTTTGCTTTTATTTCCTAACCGAATTTGACCCGTTTGATGGACATTCAGTGCAGGTAAGATCTGTATTAATTCTATTGAAAAACTGCCACAGTGAAGTGGAGCTTACAGTCAGATTAATGGAGGTGCAACTCATCATAGATCCTCCTAACCCAGCGGGCAGTTAAAGAAAGCAAGTAAATTAAATGCTTTTTTGTTTTACTCTCTAATGCATTTTTTCTCAAAACTAGGTCTACAAAAGAACATAAATGTAACTTCAGAGCAAAATATTGAACCTCAGTCAGTGGTCCATTAAGCATGCCAGTGTTGTTAGTGCACTTCTGTCTCAGGAGAAACTTAAAGATGCCCCTGTCATTAATATTTGTCTAGTAATTTCCATAAGTAGGAAGATCTGGTACATTCAGTCACTGCCATTGCTTTACCTTGGTCCTATAAATGACCAATCTCATAAACATACTATCAGTATTCTAATACTATGGTCTTAGAAGAGACCTAAACCTTAAACATGTTATTAGTACACTTTGGTTCCAGGGGTCCCTAACCCTATTAACATATTACTGTTATTTGTACACTTTATGCCCCTTAAAGGACCACTGCAGTTCAAGATGAGACACTTGTTTGCAAAGTATGGGCAGTTGTATAAGCCTCCAAGCATTTCTAGGAAAATCTGAATTGTTGAATACTCTGTTTATGAATATAGGAATCCATATTGTTTTTATCTATCACATCATAGTTGGGTGATGGGGGGGGGGTGTTTGTTGATATCCTGATCGATAAAGTCGTGCGGGAAGAAGGAATAGGCAGATAGGCAGAGACCTTTTCCATAAAAAGACACCTTTCATCATTTATTTCAACCATAGCTCGTTCTGATCAATTATGCTCTTATTCAGGCAACATTTTCAAATATATAATATAGGCTTTTTCCTGTTTCGTGCCCAGTCAGCAGCGGGTACTAGGGGGTGCGATAGTTGCTCACCGAGGCTTTCTTCAATTTGTTCTTAGGGTGACTGTTCGATTTAGGGTGACTGCACGCCACTACTTTACTATGTAAAGCTTATCATCTGCCACTACCCTAACCCCTAAATCTAACCCAGAACCATAACCCTAAGAAATTGAACAAAGTCTTGGCAAGCCACTACTAGAGGGCATGAATAAGGAAAGGTCCATTATATATATTTTCATTTTGCAGTGGTTATTTCAACATGTTACTGTTTATAGTACACTTTGGTCACTTTAATTGCTTAATTTATTCTGATTAAAGAGGAAAGTGTCAAATCAGCCTTCATATTTTCATGCAATCTACAGTGGAAATGATGGTGTTAAATATGAATGTGTTTAGCACATGGGGTAGACATGCACAGTCAGGTATGGAGAGGGTGGGTTCAATGAAGACAGGCACAGACAGAGTGAGGGATCAAGATGGAAGGGCAGACAGAGAGTGACAAGCACACAGGGGGGTAGAGACACCTAGCCGTGTAGAAGGAAGTGCTAGAGAGCATGCAGTGACAGTGTAGCAGGAAGACAGCGCAGAATACAGTGACAGCACATGGATACAAGCACCAGCCATACACACAGTGACATACATCATTGTACAGACAAGAGGGGGGTGATCTCCCTGTATGTTCATGTGTCTCCCCCACCCCAGATGTATACACACGGCTGTCCCCTTTGCCTCAGACGTGGCAGGCAGATCTGCCTCGGGGTGGGTGTTGGGTGGGGGGGAGTTGTCTGTGACACAGGGCTTTTTTTCTCTCTCCCTCCCCAGAGTCTCTCGGGCTTGGGGTGGGGGAGAGGTGGCCATAGTGTGCGAAGGGGCAGCTTCTCCTTTAAGAGAAGGGAGTACCCCCTCGCGTCCTCACAGAAACCAGGAAGGGATCAGCAGAGCGGCTGCGACCAGGCTCTTGCACAGCACTCAGATACAGCAGAGCAGCGGAGGTGGGGGGGGGGGCATAGATCTACCTCCCAGACAGCAGGTAGGTAACCATGTCACAGGAGCGGGGCCACTACCTGGCTCCTGGGAGCCGCTGCTCCGGGGTGAGGGGTGGGCATCACATGCACAACTAACCCTTTAACTGCTGGCAGGGCCTGCAGCACATTCCTGCGCAATGCACTGCAACCCCTGCTGGCAGTGAAACGGTTAATACACTAACCAAAGTGCAGGAACGCACTTTCTTCACCCAACTTTATTGACAAGGGATGCGCAGACGCAGTTTATGTGGGAGGAGATACATATATGTATTATATATGTGTATGGACAAGTAGATATATAGGTATACAATTACACTGATGTGTGTCAGTGGTAGACAGGGCACAGTTCAGCTCTGCTTGCTTGTATGTAGAATTGGGGGTGGGTTGTAGCTGCCTCCATCACACTTGCTCCCTAGTTTTTGTGAATGTATTCATAGAGTCCTTAAGGATGGGGGTAATAAGGCCAGGATAGTGAGAGGAGGGGCAGATAAGGGAATGACAGGGTGGGGGTGCAGATGGGTTTTGTAGTCCCCCCACCCATGGCAGGCTGCAGGTGGATGTGGCCCAGTGGACTGTCTTTCCCAGGGTGCAGTGTGTGTGTGTGTACTGGATCCAATAGCAGCCAATAAGGGGTGGGGGCATGTGAGTGCTGTGCATGCTATCCAATGGGTGCAGAGGGTGGGTGGGTGTATGGGCAGTCATAAGTCTCAAATAAAAGTTCCTGTTTCTTGTGTGGCTACTTAACCCATATCCTGCTGGAAAGGTCTGCAGAGCATCTCATCGCACCTGCAGTGTGCCAAGAACACTAGTGGTTAACCACGTCTATTCTGGGTGATACCAGACCAGCTACAAGTGGAGGGTTTCATCACATACTAGAGCTCTTAACCCTTACACTGCTACAAGCTGTTTGACTTAAATACTGTGCATGGCAAGAACAAGCTTTTTATTGAGATATGAATAGAAAAAAAACAGCATACTTTGTTATAATATAGTATTAGTAACCTATACAATACATAAAGAGATTTAGATACACTGCTGGATATGGTGTGCTGAGCATGGCATCCGTGAAAATACAAAATAAAACATAATATGATATTCGAAGTACAAATGCATGTCTGTGTATCTATGTTTGCATTGATTATATAGGAAATGCCATGATGTTGACCCTCCCTCCACATCTCTTACTGCCAAAACTACATGGTCAGTCTATACCCCTCACCCAAGAGTCTTATATGGCATTGGGTGGGCACATATTATGGCTTGTGAGATGGCACTGAGGAAGGAGAGCTTATATGCATCTCCTGCCCCCCTCCCAGCAATACAGCTGCATGCTCCAGGTCCACCCCCCCCCTGCGCGGGAAGCACAAGGCCCCACCTCGGAGTGGGTGGGTGGGGGGTGGCAGGGTGCCAGTCTGCCAGTGACTGTTCCGTGTGTGTGTCCGTGAGCTCAGAGCCTCCCTGCTGTGGGGGAAGCAGCAAGTAGCAGCTGGACCCCACTAAAGACACAGGTGTGTGAGCACAGAGGGACCTAGGGCTGGTCACTAAGGTCATTGTCACACTCAGTGACAGTGCTGTGTATATACTGGGGTGAGGGGGAAGGGATGTGTCCTAGGTCACATTTAGGTACACTGTGGGAATACAGCACAGGTGGGATACTTGTCCCACGGTATGACAGTCATTATTGTGCTGAAACTCTCTTACAATGGAATAATGTTCCAGGTCATGCTGTGACACAGTGGCAAAAGACAGTATGGGATACTGTTCTAGGTCATGTTGTCGTTGTTTATGATACTGCCCGGGGTTATGGTGTGGCAGAACATTGTATGTATTACTTCCTGGGGTTATGTGTGGCACAGAGCTGAACATTGTCTGTGATACTGCCAAGGTTGTGGTGTGGTGGAACCTGGTATGTGATATTGACCGAGGTTAAGGTCTGGCACAGTGGCAGATCACAAGATGTGATACTGCCCGAGGTTATGGTATGGCACAGTGACAGATCATTGTATGTATTACTGTCCGAGGTTATGGTGTGGCACAGTGACAGATCATTGTATGTATTACTGTCCGAGGTTATGGTGTGGCACAGTGGCAGATCACAAGATGTGATACTGCCCGAGGTTATGGTATGGCACAGTGACAGATCATTGTATGTATTACTGTCCGAGGTTATGGTGTGGCACAGTGACAGATCATTGTATGTGATACTGTCCGAGGTTATGGTGTGGCACAGTGACAGATCATTGTATGTGATACTGTCTGAGGTTATGGCGTGGCACAGTGACAGATCATTGTATGTGATACTGTGCGAGGTTATGGCATGTCACAGTGACAGATCATTTTATGTGATACTGTCTGAGGTTATGGCCTGGCACAATGACAGATCATTGTATGTGATACTGTCTGAGGTTATGGTGTGGCACAGTGACAGATCATTGTATGTGATACTGTCTGAGGTTATGGTGTTGCACAGTCACAGATCACAGGATGTGATACTACCCGAGGTTATGGTGTGGCACAGCGACAGATCATTGTATGTGATACTGTGCGAGGTTATGGCATGTCACAGTGACAGATCATTGTATGTGATACTGTCTGAGGTTATGGCCTGGCACAATGACAGATCATTGTATGTGATACTGTCTGAGGTTATGGTGTGGCACAGTGACAGATAATTGTATGTGATACTGTCTGAGGTTATGGTGTGGCACAGTGACAGATCATTGTATGTGATACTACCCGAGGTTATGGTGTTGCACAGTCACAGATCACAGGATGTGATACTGCCCGAGGTTATGGTGTGGCACAGCGACAGATCATTGTATGTGATACTGTCCGAGGTTATGTTGTAGCAGAACATGGTATGCGCTACTGTCTCAGGTCACGGTGATAGAGTTCTATGCTATTACAACCTAAATTACACAGTGCTGAATACTTATTATCAGTATATAAATACTTGAACAATTATATATTAGTGTATATTCATTATCAGTGTATATGTACTCCGTATCATTATATAGTAGTGTAGAGTGTTCCTTACTGTGCATATATATTCAACATTATAATGAACTAAAGTATGTTTATTGTTAGTGTACAGATTCTCATTATTATGCATTGGGCTTATTATTAGCATATTGGTTCAGTGATTAGATGCTCAGAATCACTGTACAGTGTAGTGTGTTTATTATCAGTGCCTAGATACTCAGCATTGTTTATACACAGCAGTATGCACAACATCATAAATGGAATTGTTAAAATCTTATGAGATCTATCAATCTATAGAACCAAAATCTTCTTTCTGTAAGGTGCGGTTGGATCATTTCAAGACTTAGATTCACAAGTCAGTCACTGTATGTAGAAAGGTGATTAAAAACAATGTATAAACAGAGAAAACCAAAAGACACCTAAACAGGTCTTACTGTAGTTTCTTCATGTAATTGCTCAAGAAGTGGCTCTAGTGCATGGGCAGTGACATGTTATCATACATGTAGTGTGTCATGTTCACTCAGTATAAACGTGTTAACCATATAAATACCACACAAAACAGCTTTTGAATGCAAAATGATGAAGTAGAAAAAAAACATATTGAAACATTGTCAGTTGTCTCATAAGGGAAAACAATTGTTCAGATATTGGCAATCATTTTCCTCCCTGGATCAATACTCCTTCTCTGGTTATCCAGGATAACCCTGAATGCCCTTTTTGTTCAAATATATATCCAATCCCTTTTTAACGTTATAAATTGAATTTGCTCACAATCTCCTTTAGTTGAGAGTTATACAGTTTAACCACTGTGAAGAACCCTTTTCTTTCTTTAAGGTGAAATATTTTTCCTTCTAACCTCAAGGGATGTCCTCTTGTCAGTTGAAAACCTCTTGGCACAAAAAGCTCCCTTGACTAACCCTTATATAGACCCTGGGTATATTTATATAAGGTAATTGAGCATGCCTAGTCCACCTAGTGCAGGTGATGCAGACAATGGACACAATGCCTCAGGAGTGTATCGGTTCAATATGACAAACCTCAGTTTACTGTAGGAAAATTACAAATGTATTGACATTCAGCTGATCAAGTGCTAGATATTACCTTTAGTTTCCAGCTATATCATATTGGAATCTCCTCTATGTTGCTTCAATAACCCAGATTATTAAAGGGACATGTAATTTATTAATATTTCTCTAAAACATGAAACAGAGCACCGGAAAGCGTCATTTTTTTTATTTTTCACTGGGAAATGAGCTTTTTATATTTTGCAATTTTTTTAACGCTTTTATAAACTTAGTTATTCCTGCCTCTTTCCTTTGCTTAGAGCCTAGGTTCTTCAAGGACCAACAATTCCAAGCACCCTGTAAATATCAATAAACTTCTCAATGTTGCAACAAAAAAGCTTGTTCCTTTGGGTTCTTTGGACATTTTTTTTTATTTAACTGCTCTGTTTGATAGCACAAAGTAGTTTTAATGACTTCAACTGAAAACATATTTTCATTTTAATGGAATGCCCCATGACTTTAATATCCTAATAGTGGGTACTTCTCCATTGACCATAACAGCAATAGCAGCTCCCACCACTGCACACCATTGTATATAATAAATAAAAAAATACTTTTTTTTTAAATTTGTATCTAAGAATATTTTGTCCATTATCAGTTCTACCTCTTCTAAAGAGTTTACTGTAGTATGGCTGTGTGGGTGGCAGGTAAGCTGTACAAACCAGTGTTTCCAAGCTGTTTTCCATGGCTCCTTGGGCTTCCAATTTGTCTTGTCAGGGTTACATGAGACAGATGCTCCAAATGTTTGCCTCTGTCGGCAGGTTTGTGGTGTCATTGAAAGAGAACTTTTTGAATTAGAACATTTTGAATTTGTGGGGTCAATATTAGGATCCTGGAGATCCACATAAGCCATTTTGGGGTCAAGGGGTCCCATCAATACAATATTAGCTTAACAAGCATTTAGTGGCTAAATTAGTTTGATAAATATTCTTTTAAAGGGCCACTGTGGTTATACATTTAAAAATGTACTCTACTAAAGAATTACATCTGAAAATAGGCAAATAATTCTAGACAGTTTTTTGGTTTATTACCTTTTATATGAAATTATGCCACAATGAAATTTAGATATTCAAAGAAAAACGTGACCACAATGATCTTTTAAGCAGCAAATCAATTTATTAAAAACTTACTTTTTGAATGTGTGCAACTGCTGAGGCAATTGCTCAGTATGGAGGTTCTTATGACTTCTGTGTATACAGATAATTTTGTTGACAATGCATTAGGTCATTATCCAATGTAAAAGGAATCTGTCTAACGTGTATAGCCTTTATTTGGAGGTTGCAATTGATTCTCCTGATATATGTTACCCTCCATTACAATCAGTATTGTACTTGACGCCACCTGGTTATATCTCATAATATTCATCTCATAAATGTTTTACTCCAATCAGATTATTATCTTTATAATCAATGTATACTCCATCCCATTTTTTATATTTTTTTCTCTATTGTAAAAGTTCAAAATAAAAGTTAACTCATAAGATTATTTGCTCTTTCATTCACCATGTGCTTAGGTGTAGCTTAAAGATGTATGCTGTTCCTTTGCCCATTTCTTTGCATTAGCCAATGTAGCTTGACCAGTGGCCTCTATATCTGCACCTGTAAGTACTTAATATAAAGTTAAAAAAATAATTTCCAGTGATCTTTTAAATACTTTTACTAGTTATGTTGTTGCGCATTATTGATCTGTAGGCAGTTGACCAATATAGCAGAATGAGAAAAAGAGACACGTACGCAGTGGGAAGCGGAGTTCTTCTGCATGGTCTTGTTACTCTGTTACAGAATGTATTCTTCTGTCTGCTTGATCCCACACTCTTCTGCTAGGTACTGCTCCTCTTGTAGATATTTCCTCTTTTGCTAGATAATGCTCTCACATCAACCGTTCACTAACCTGCAATGCAAGCTGACATGCATTTATGTGCCCTCTAAATGTGTTCACACAATTGACTTTCTTAACTCTGTTCACTCTATTTCTTCTTTTCTTCTCTGCTTCAGAAATACTATACCATTTATTTTTGCCACACATTGTCTCACTACCTGTTTATCTCCTTGTAGGGTCGGAGCAGTATGGCAGGCTCTGCTGTTGATGGCCCCATCGGTATTCCATTTCCGGACCACGGAAGTGATGTCCTCTGTGCCCTTAATGGTCAAAGGCAGAGAGGAGAACTGTGTGACGTCCTCCTAATATGTCAGGGCCAGGACTTTCCGGCTCACCGATCGGTGCTTGCTGCTTGCAGCCGTTACTTCCGCCAGCTCTTCACCTCAGGCCCAGCTGCTGACCGTCTGACTGTCTATCAGCTGGACTTTGTGACTGCCGAATCTCTGGCTGCCCTTCTGGACTTTGCCTACACAGCTACCCTGACGCTGAGCGCTGGGAACGTAGGTGAAATCCTGGATGCCTCTCGCCTACTGGATATTGGTTCTGTCCGGGATGTGTGTTCTGACCTTCTAGATGGACCCTTCTTGGGACATAGAGACACAGAGAATCTGGGGGACCCCCAAAATCTGGTGCGGGCACAGGAGTACCTGGAGTACTTTCAGAGCATGGGGCAAGAGGAGCAGGCAGGGAGTCCGTGGGAGAGCAACTGCCCTCTTGGGGAAGGGGAGGAGCCACTGCCCAATGGGGATGAAGAATACCACCATGCCCTGCAAGGGAATGGGCCTGAGGGGCAGCTTTTGGATGAATGGCAGGAGAGGGAGGAGGGACAGACTTTTATTCCATCCCAGAATGGTCACTACAGAATCCCCCTGGATGAGGAAGAGGAGGAGCAAGTTGGGGACATGGAAATACAGGACTCGGGGGGCTCACCTCTGCTGGAAGGGGTTATGGGGCGACCAGGTCTGGAGATAGACAGTCTTACCGCCAGCGCTCTCCTTCAGCACATGATGAGTGCAGCACAGAGGGAGGGGGTTGGGCCAGAAGATGGGAGTGAAGAGGGACTCATGGACTATTACTTGAAATATTTCCGTGGTGGCCCCCCTGATGAGGAAGAGGAAGATGGGGAGGAAGGGGCGGGAGGATATGCAGGCTGGAGCCAGAAGGTAGAGAAAAAAATGAGGGCCAAAGCTTTCCAAAAGTGTCCTATCTGTGAGAAGGTCATCCAGGGAGCAGGAAAACTGCCACGGCACATCCGCACACACACAGGAGAAAAACCATATGAGTGTGTCATCTGCAAGGTCCGGTTCACCAGGTAATGTATAGATGGATGCTGCTGCAGGGGGGTGTGAGATACAAACGTGTGTGCCATATGCAAACTACAATTTAGCTTAGAACTGTGTCAAGTGAGTACTTAGGTTGTGATGGCCACAGATAGAGAGCTTCTTCCACCAATGTCCATGGCATCCATGTATCATCACTAAATGCTTCACATCTACGTACCTGACACTAAAATAATTCTAAAGTGTTCTTTACACCATCTCCAAACACCTTATAATGCAGTCATCTTTGTTTTGATTTTCTAAATCACAATTTCTAAACACTTATATGCACATTAGTAGATAAGCACAGACACTAGTAACACTGATATGTCTGTGAAGACACATACTGATACAGGATCACAGCCCCTGAAGGGTGTACGGCTTGTATACACTCCCCCTCATCTCTTTGGCAGAGAAAGTAGAAAAACTGCCTCACCCTGATCTATACAGCAACCACCCCTCACCACATAATATAGTACATGGTGCAAAACTCAATCCTCAGTATGTAATACAGAACTCAACTTCACACAAATATATACAGCACTAACCCATACAATACAGCCCAACCCTCACCACATAGTACAATATTCATCTCATAACACATCCACCCCTCAGCCCTTAACACACAAGACAGCACCAACCCTCAAACCTATATTACAGCATTCATATCATAGTAAATAACACAACACTCGCCCCTCACCCTAGAATATAGATTTCTTCTCATAAACCACTATGCAGCACCACCCTAACACCCTATAATACTGCATTCATATTATAGCAATAATACAGCATACCCCTCAACCTATTATACATTACCAACTGTCAACTTATAATACAGAATACATCCAATAATACAATACCCACGACTCACTCAATAGTACAAAATCCATGTCATTACACATAATGCAATACCAAACTCTTATCGTATAACACAGCATCACTTCTCACCCCATAATATAACATTTGTCTCATAACATAATACAGCACTCAGCCCTCACCCCATAAATACAACACCCTCCATAATGCAGCATTGATTAAATAACACATAATACAACCATCCTACCGCATTCATCCAATAACCCACAATACCTCCACCCATCTTTCACCAGAATAATACAGCACTCGCCCTTAGCCCAAGAACATTAAGCACTCTGCGTTGTCCAGATATATATATATTGTCTATACTTATTCCTCACCCCATACAAAACTATATTCTCACTATATATGACATAACCTACCAGTCACTGACAATACACACGGAGTACCCAGTTACATTTATCTGATTTGCATACCCTACCAGGCATTGCTCAAATACTTGAAACAGCAACCCCTCATCACAAACACACATCTCTAATCCAAATACACAAAGGAACAAAACTAAGCCTAAACATTCAGCAATCTACCAAATGTATACAGCACCCACCCCTCACCAAACACATATCCAAATCTCACCACATACATACAGTGCCATCTTAAACACACCCTCCACAGTCATACACACACAGCACCTACCCCAATTATTTTCATACATCAATTACTTTCACCTAACTGCATGCAGTATCCACCCCTCATCAGATAAATACAGCACTCACCTGCCCCAAACAGATACAGCATAGATACAGCATCCACCGCAACCAAATACATGAAGTACCCACTTCTCAGCAGAAACATGCAGCACTCGCTTAATACGTCAGCGCTCACTCCTCACCTGATGTATGTGTCTACCATCCATGACTAAATACATACAACTTTCACGCGTCACCCAGATACTTACAGCATCACCCAAATATAATACCACTTATCCCTCAACATGTATATAATATCCACCACTGACACTCATCAGTACAGCACGCACCACAAACCAAATACATAGAGCTCCCAATACTCACATAAATGCAAACATCCCCCACCCAATCACACAATGTAACTACATATATCACCCACTAATTACCAAAAGAACTATATAACTCACCCATTAAAAGTACATTACAAACTCTTGCTCATTTGATGGGTATACTGAAAATATGAAAGTCCAGTGTCCTTTTTATAGCAAGTATTTTTAGCTAAGCTGCATAAACCAGTGTTTCCCAAACTGTTTTTCTTAGAACCTTGGGCTTCCATGTTGTTTTTCTCTATGTACAGCTTTATGGCATTCTTGAAAATTGGTGGGTAGATATTGCATGTTTTAAGATACCAAGGAACAGGTTTGGACCATGAGGTGTCGTTTTCCAAAGCATGGGATGAATTCTAGGGATCCACATGGAACATTTTGGGGTTAAGAATTCCATGACTGAATCAGCTTGGGAAATACTGGCATAAGTATCATTTTAAGAAGCAAATCAATTAATGTAAAACTTAATTTTAAAATGTGTAGCATTGTTTTGAACACTTAAATTTACACATGGGTGGAAACCACAAATGCACAGGCTGTGCATCCAACTATAGTAGCGTATGTTTTCTGTGTTAGCAGCAGACGTGGTTGATAGTGCAGAGTGGTGATTAATCAGTGACCAAGTCACCCCAAGACATTTCTTTAGGTCTTGAAAATAAATTTTCCACATTATAAAAAACTGACATGCTCGATTGCCTAGTACACATTTTAAAAGTAGATATTAATAATTATAAATGTATAGAATATGGTTTTCACACATAATCCATAGCATGAGCCCCACACTGATGAGATCAAATATATATACATTGCCTCCTGACCTATTTGACTACATTACCCACCTCCTAGCAGGAAGATACAGCACCCTCCCCTCAACTACATGCATACCACATAAGCCATGCATACCACCTATAGATTATTACAATACATACATTACCTATCACCCTATACATTCAGTATCCATACACCACCAATACATATATCCCCAACAATACCCATCTTTTTGCATTCACCCCCTCCAGTCATTGAATGGCCCTGAACCACATACAGCATTTGAACAAGGTACATTTGTGAAAAAGTTCAAATTATATGTTTTAAAAAGTAGCATAAATAATGTAATGTATTATCTGAATATATATGCAGATGTTCGTGTTTGATATATATATATATATATATATATATATATATATATATATATATGAAGAGTGAGGTAGCCGTGAATGTCCAGTAATCCAGATGAATAATCAGAGTATTGCAGTATATAGTGATACCTTTTTTATTGGACAAACATATTCATAGGTTTCATGACGAACTTTCGAGAGCGTTCCTCTCTTTGTCGAGTCAGAGTCAATAGTCAGAGTATTGACTCTGACTCGACAAAGAGAGGAACGCTCTCGAAAGTTCGTCATGAAACCTATGAATATGTTTGTCCAATAAAAAAGGTATCACTATATACTGCAATACTCTGATTATTCATATATATATATATATATATATATATATAAAGAGCAATGTGAGTGTCGATAAATAGGCAGATAGATTATTCCATATGTCTGTAAGTGTGACTGCTTGAGTGTTTTTTTAAAATCCAAATAATTAATTAGCTCTGACATGTTTTTGGGGCACATATATACGTGTATGTCGCTACCCCCACTGCTGGTGGGATGGCTATTTCACTCTGTGCCTCCACCCCACTCCGCCACCTGCTGGATGCACTTTCAGTCCCAGGCTAAACTCTGGGTTCCTTGCCAAAGAGCCGCTCCCACCACCCTCTGCCAGCATGCTAAATCCACACCAAAAACATGCACGGGCAGGACTGGGGCAAGGAGGGAAGAACATATTGAGAGGGAAAGGAATATGCAAGGAGAGGGACCAAGAGGGAGAGATGAAACACATTCTGGAGGGAAAACAAACTAATGGAGAAATTAAGAATTAAAGGGACATGGAAATATTTGCTTTTATTTGTTGCATCTGAGAGAGTATATTTGTAAATGTGTTGCAATGTGTTTTCTTTTGTCAAATGATGGTCTCGGAGCACAATAAACTCATTCAGATGTTTAACTGGTCTTGTGGGTCAGCCAATGAGCAGTAGTATAGCTGTGTGAGTCCCACTTGTTTACTAGATGCTCTGTATACTTTCTAGTAGTCTCCAGGAAGTTTAAACAGATCTTACTTAATTTAAAACAACTTTTATCATATTTAAAACATTCTTTTTGAAATTAAATTGTGTTGCATGTCCCTTTAATAGGCAGTAGAGGTAGGGAGAGGGAGTCATAATACAATAAGGGGATTAAACACAGTGCAGTGCTGGGGTTTATACAGTATATTTACAGACTCCATCTAGCTGAGTGCTCTCGCTGTCTCCCACAGGCAAGACAAGCTGAAAGTCCATATGCGGAAGCACACTGGTGAGAAGCCCTATCTGTGCCAGCAGTGCGGAGCGGCCTTTGCTCACAACTACGACCTGAAGAACCACACGCGTGTGCACACTGGGCTGCGCCCGTACCAGTGCCAGGCCTGCCACAAAACATTTGTGCGCTCCGATCACCTGCACCGGCATCTGAAGAAGGATGGCTGCAATGGAATCCCCTCCCGCCGTGGTCGCAAACCCAGAGTTCGAGAAGTGCCCGTCCCTTTACCCCCTCCACCAGGGAATGGGAATGGGCCTGGGAGTGTGCGAGGAGGGGGGCAAGGGGCAGGTGCAGGAGATGCATCCTAAAGATAAACCAAAAAACTAGAATCTCTAAATCTCTAAACCCATATAAATATATATATATAAATATATAAATATCAAAGTATATCGAGGGGGGCCACTGGCCAAATTAGCACTATCCTCTAATGGGGAATGGGTTGGGAAGGGTAGGGGTTCTACTTAGCACAGGGGACCGGAGAGGGGGGACTGTGTCCCTCCTGGGAAATGGGGGTATTGGGAATGTATTTTGAGGCTGTGTGAGACCAGGGGTTGGGGAGAGATTTTATGAGGGGGAAATGCACTATTTTAGCTCTGCAGAGAACAGCTATTACACTGTAATTACAAACTAGTTACACTAACACAACATGCACATCAAATTATCACACTAATTGTATGAAAATTGCACATTATTATTGTGTACTTAATGGTTATGTTGCCCTAGGATCATTCAGATGTGTGTACCCCTACAATCAATTACTACATCTGCAGTCACTTTGCAACATCCTCTCCATAACCACACATTATTTATATTAATGTGCATACACACACACAAACATATGTATTAAAAATGTGAGATACACACATTTCATTGCATCTTGACACACTACTCTGGCACTGCACCTGCAATTTGGTACATCCTGCTGCCCCTTGGCATTTCCTGCCCTCGGTATATGCGCAAGAGCGGAGCTGGGGCAAAGGAGGACTTTTCATTTATTAGGGAATAGAGGTTGAAATTCATTTAATTTGTTCTTCATGGGTCTCCACATGCACCTACCATCCATGCCCAGAAAGCAGGAACACACTACTCACACACCAACCTTTAGCACCCAGGGATGTCAGACTGGCAATTTAGCTCTCTATCCCTGTGACTCATCCATTAATATGCAAAACAGCACTAATGAGGAAAATGCATGTTTTGGGGTGATTCGATTCAAATGAGATTAGGTATAATTTTGCAGAGTAAAAGCAAAAGTCCAATGTATGTCTAAGGCTTGGGCACATCTCGAACAGCCATGTCAACTTATGCTGGCATGACTTCTAATTTATTTTTATTTTTTATTAGCATTTTACTGTTAAAGTAGTAATATTAAAATATATATGATATTGTAAGGTTTAGGGTTGTAAATATGGAGATACTTTGCCATAATTAATCGATAGTACCATACCTTCTGGCAAGAGCTTAACAACTATTTCAGAGTTTATTGTGGACGCCGCCATTGTGTGGCATAATTATTATTATACTTTGTAATTATAAATTGAATGACCTTTTAGTGATTGTCAATAAGAGCTCAGGGTCCTTTCCCTCTTCACTATCGAAAAAATCTGAAAGCTGCAGTTCCGCCTCCAGCCGACAGATGGCGCTGCCGATTTTAGCATATAAGGTGTGCCGACAGACGAGGCCTGGCTTGAGCTATAATAGGCGCCCGAGGCCCTGAGGAGGCCGAGTGCCCACGCCGAACATGGTGATGGCCTCACTGTCGATTCAGCGCTGTCGAGTTGCACCACGTTGGAGGGGAAAATAGTTATTTGCCTTCCCTAGAACTTGATGGTGCACGAAAACTCACAGTGCCCTCTGGCGGATGGCACCTGTAACTGCAGCTGTCAGTGCTTCAGAAGAAATGCGCAGGCAAAGAGGAATAGATCTAAACTCAGTAGCTTTAATATGATTAGACACATTTTCAGTTACATTGTAATTACTAATCGACAGCTTGCATTTACTATGTAATTATTAGAATGCATGCACTAAGGAATATGAATATATATATTTATATTTAGAACTGTCCTAATAACCTCAGATCAGCGAGGCTATAATGGCTTCCAGCAGGCCAGAATTGACAATCTAAATTAGTGCAACTGAGAAACGTACTTGCTAAAGCAGAAAGATGCAGAAAACCTGTACTGTTAGCAGCTGGCAACCACTGGATTAGAGTTAGGCTAACAATGTAGATACTGTGGCTTCTACTGAAGGTGTTTGGCCGACTCATATAACAAACTCACGCTCTGCTGTACACATATCTTAGTATGAACTTCCAACAAGACCAGTCAAGCCCAAAAATCCCAAGCACTTGGTGGGGGAAATATCTAGATACATGTTTTGATGTCATTAAGTATTAACAATGAGAGGCAGCTGAGTTCCTTAGGCTCAGTGAGCAAGAGTCCACACTTAGATAACCAGAGAAATACCACCTACTTTAGTGGAGATTTGTGTTTGTTAAGTGTACCCACAGCAATGGGCTCTATTCCACAGCCAGGTACACACCTCACAATCAACACAAGCTCCATGGTCACCCTACATAATGCATACAAGCTCGGGATCTATCCCGTTGTAAATTCGCCAGCACTGACAGTGGCAGCAAGTAGCCGCTAGATGGAGCTATGGCTATTTTGCAGCGCTGCCGATATTTCATACAAGTTGTAACCTTAGAAGGTTACCCTAACCCTGAAAGTTTACCTAACCCTAACTCTATTGTATGGGCACTGAAAATCAGCAACGCCATCTAGCGGTTGGTGGGCAGCACTGCTGGTGAATTTTTGGCGAATTTGAAGAGGGAAAGGACCCAAGCTCGTACACACCTGCTATATCAAGGTTATATTATATGTAATTATTTTAGTGTATATTGATGTAGCCATGTCATGGTCAGCCCATTACTGGACACCCATCCACACTAGGCAGAGTCCTGTTGAGTCCGACACATTCCAGTCCGTAATTACTAATATGATCACAAATACTCACCCCGCATTGCACAAGAGCCTCATACAGTATCTGCTGTGACATCACACTATGTCTGTGCTGTAATGTCAGTGTAGGAACCTAATTACAGTGTAATGGCTGCTCTCCTGACCTGGGCGGGGGCAGTGTGGGTTTTACACTCCCTCCTGATACTGTGCCAGTGAAATGGCGGTGGGCAGGGCAGCTGATGTTAACCCTTATAGCAGGGACATGGAAAACACATTTTATTCATCCAGTAGGGTATATTGTAAGAATTGCTAACATTGTTTTGTGCAAGAAATGCATATTAAGTAAAGCCTGTTTTAATTTCTGTGAAACGAACAGGAGATGCACAAAGCATACTAGTGGCAGAAAAACATGACTCATGCCATTATATTACTTATTATTGGAGGGGCAAGCCCCTCAGAGCAGATAAGGAGTTACATTTGTGAATCAGTTGATTGTGCTTCAAATGGAAACCACTCTGACACTTTCACAAATGTCCCCTTCTGATACAATAGAAAAAAAAATATGTCCCTTTAAATTTACAACAGTGCATAACTAAAACCTGCCACAAGGCGGCAGTACAAGCTTCAAAAGCTTTTGGAAAGCAACATGAAATATAAATATGAAATTTCAGGGCCGAGGGGCATTTTATCCATTACTACTAGCTGAATAGTAATTTTCCCGCTTAGTGCTGCAGGGGTTAACACAGAGACAGCAATAAGGGGTGGTTTGGGAAGAAGATAAAGCACTTTTTGACCGAAAATGTGTGTTTTCTGATGCAAATTTAAACTGATGGGCCACTGTATGGTGCTGCTGAGTATAACTGGTGAAATACTAAGATAATATACAGTCATAAACATCCCGCTGCCAGAGGAGCCTGTAATGCACATCAAGTCCTCTGGTTAGGCTGATACTCAGCGTCACTATTCATCTATGAAAAGAGGAGCAAAGCACCTTAGGAGTGATCTGAAATCCCTGCAATGTTTACATGTTCTGGGGGACACGATTGTCACTTTTTGCACATTATGGTCTCTCTGTTTTGGGAGTTAATGAGGATGATGCTAATTAGGCCATGTGGCCTCCCCTGAGCCCTCACAGCTGATTGCACTTGTAAAGGAAGCTTGAATTTTAGACAGGAATTTATTTTATGTTTGTATTTTTTTTTCTTTTTAATGTTATTTTGATGTGTTGGTGACATTGCTGGGGACACGGGAGACCCCTTGTACACTGCAAAAGACCCCTCTTCCCTCACTTGCCGGTTCAGACAGTGCTTTGTTTCTACCTAATACAGGGGGATCTGACTGACGCTTATCAGGACAGTGCTGTTTTTCTGTTTAAAAGCACACTGTCTTCCCCAAAACAAATGGGTTTTATCTTAACAATTCTAGTCATTTTTCTCTACATGTAATCATCCCTGAGATATTCAGCTTTTCCTGTGTGGCTCCTTTATGCTAATGTGTGACTCAATATGCTATTTAGTAGCTTAGAGTGCCTGTTAAGAGAGAGGGAGTCTGACTGCATGATAGCATTTGGGCACACTGTTTTTGCAACCACCGAACAAACAAGCAGTAGCTAGTTATTATTCAGATGCTGTTCATTTGCATAATACTACACCATAAACAGCACTAAATATCTCAGGAATGATATATTTTAAATGCAATGTATAGATTAATTTGATTTTGGCGGTAACAGCATCCTTTAATGCACCCCCTGACTGCATACTAACAGAACAGGCTCAGACAGGACTGGGTTTCTGACTATTTTAAGGTGACTAACAGGACAGGCTCAGGCAGTGTTGGGTTTCTATCTAATATAAGCTCCTGACTGCAGGTAATCCAGGGATCCAGGTCCTATTTCATTAATACTGTCCCCTTTGCACTGTACATTCCACAGGAGTGATGGGACAGGTGTGACAAGTCATGTCCTCTCTAAACTACTCTGCACTTTAATGTCATCACTGTCAGGGGGACAAGGATTTGGATGTGGTGTCATCATTAACCCCTTCACCGCAAGGGTCATTGATGTAATTTACTTTCATGCACCCTTGCAGTTGAGGGGTGAATTAATTGCAGTGTAAGTCCCTCTGCCCTCATTCATTCCATGGGACAGCAGGTGGAGTGTTAGCTCTTGGGGCCAACTCTTTCCTTGTCTCCCCCTCCTGGCACTGTCAGGTTACTGCATATGCAAAATCTCATGTTCTCCTGTAAATAAACCAGGTATTTGAGACGTTGTGTGCCTAATCACTTGGAAGGAACTTCGGGTGTGGAAAGGGTCGGGGGGGGGGGGGGGGGGGGGGAGAACCACTGTATGACTACAAATGTTGACTAAGAGCATACTTAGGTTCATAAAGCTAGTTTTTAGTAAAAACAAACATTTAATATGCCCCCATTGGTCCCTGGACACATCCATGATACTTTGCTGGAAATTCAACTCCATCTTACCCCACCCTTGCCTTCAGGCTCAAAGCTATCAAAACTTAATCAGTCATATGATATAGAGGATTTCTATATGCAAACAGATTATTCAAAACATTTTCCCTAAATGTTGTGTTCTGCCTATGGCTTACAGTAATGTTTTAGTTTATTCTATACGAACATGACCTTTAATTGACACACAGACGGCGTACACTTCCGTGAGTCTGTATTCTGCTTTATGCAAACATTCCACAGTTTGTCTTCACAGCTTTTCCAAGACTGAAGGCCCCAAACAAAGCCTGCCTCAATTAGAGCCTCTCACTGCCAGTAGCAATGCATAAATGGGCCTGTCACACTGCTGGCTGCAGTACATAAAATGGCCACATACATTTTTCAGCTCTTATCTCTTGAAGGTGATCAAGTGTAGCTAATTAATTGCTTCAGGAGTTTCAATCCTTCAGACCTGGGGAAAAAAAAAACATAAAAGTTTGTGGCTCACACAAACCTTTGAAAGCACTCTCACTATATATATATATATTAGTACATAGAAACCACATTTTCTATCCCTTGCTCATCTCCAATAAAGAGCTTTGTACCTGCAGAAGTTCCAGTTGTGGTTTCCAGAGTAAATTAGATAAAGGAAACATTATTTTGAGAAAGACAAGAAACAGCAGTGTGACTTGGACATCATATTCCTGTATCCCATCAGAAGACACAGAGCCCATAGTGTAATATATACTCCAATGGTTGTGAACCTTTATTGGTCCTTTTCTATTTCGGGACTGCATCCTGTCAGAACAGTGGGGTTGAGCTCTGTGCCACAAATGTACTGCAGGCAGAGAACTATTTCCACCTCTGATCTGGATGCCTTGAGCTATGAGAGGAGCGCCCGGGCCCCGGGGGGCCGAGTGCCAGCGCCGAACATAATGATGGCCTCGCTGTCGATTCATCGATGTTCGAGTTATGCCACGTTGGAGGTGGAAATAGTTCTTTGCCCGCAGTACGTTTTTTGCACCACCAAGTGGTGCTGTGGCGCAGCCGCACACCCCAGTGTGTTCTGACAGGATGTGGCCCCAAAATAGACTAGATCCCCTTTATTTGATAAGGGAACCTAAAATTGAAAATTTGAAAAATCACATCTTTTGTACAAAAATTGATGAGAAAAATAACGTCTAAGATCAGAGCATGGGCGTGTTTATGTCTAGGGCAGAGCAGTTGTGAAGGCAGCATAATTTCCCCTCCCTCTCCACCTTTTTTCCTCCCTCTTCATATCTTCCCAATAATAAAATACAATGACTATCTCTACCTGGGCAGGACAGGCTTATCCTTCCTGCAGGGAACTAAAGATTCTCGAGGTAATGTCACAAAGCACGATGGCATGTCCAAGACATCATCACCACTCAAGTTCCCTAAAGGCAGGAATAAGTCTTATTCAGCAGCTTGTGAGCTCTTCCTGTCTGGGTAAAGAAAGTAATTAAATTGTATTGTTTGGAAGGGAGGCAAAGAGGGAGAAGATATGGATGTAAAAGAGGGAGGAAGAACGACGGAAGGAAGTGAGAAAGGAAGGGAAAACAATGAAGGGAGGGAGGCTTGGGTTAAGGATAGAGGAGGAGAATGAGAAGAGGGAGGATGGAAAGGGGGTTGTGAAAGAGAAAAGAGTCAGAACGGATGGATAGAAAAGGAAGGAGAGACAAGGGGGATGTATATACATACATGTGTGCGTGATCTTTTTCATACATGCTTAAGGGGAAAATGCAAAACATTAATAGTCGTGAGAAGTATGGGAGGTGCATGTTTTCTAGGGCAGTAGAAAACCTAAATATATCACTGGATTAGAGGCAGCTTGTTCATGGTACATCATAAATATTTCACTGTGATTTTGTGCGTAGAGGAGAACTGACATTAGAAACATGCTCTTCCTTGCCAGCTTTATATTTAGTTGCTGTGCATCTCTCACTCTGTTTTGGTTGATGCAAATAACCATGGGGTATCCTACCTTGTAACCTAGACATTGGCCCTTGCTCACAGTGCCTAGGAAGGCCAGCAGCCCCTCATTGATAAAAGCCAATTGTGTACATAAATGAATATGTAGATTGTCGTTTCTTTCATGCAAAGGAGGCTTTATTGGTATTTTTAAGCACACCACCAAATTTGGACTGAATCAGACTGATATGCTGGAGAAAATGTCTCTTCTGTAGCTGCACATCTGAGTTACAACTTGAGAGACTTGAGTGGGTGTTATCCCATAGCACAGACCCACCCAAATGGTACTGTAGGTCTCGATCTAGACACAGTGACTGGCTGCATGAAGATTTACATCACACTGTGTCCAGAGATCAGCACTGAGATATTAGTGGGAGAGAAGTGGGTGCATACATACATGGTGCTAGATTTAGATAACTACTAAAAAGTAGATTCCATATCATGAATATATGGTTTGGATCGATCCCTCTTTGCCTTCTCATTCCTTCGGCAGCAATGACAGCTGCAGTTACAGGAGCCATCCGGCAGAGGGCGCTGTCAATTTTCGGGCTCCGTCATGTGTGATGTAAGGCAAAGAACTATTTGCCCTCTGATGTGACGCAACTCAATGGCGCTGAGTCGACAGCGAGGCCATTGCTATGTTTGGCGCGGGCACTTGGCCCCCCAGGGCCTTGGGCGCACATCTCATAGCTCAAGGCCTCTTCTGTTGGCGCACCTTATATGCTATGTGTAGAAGTATCCGAAAATCGGCAGCTCCATCTGTCGGTTGGTGGCAGGATTGCAGGTGTTAGATCTTGCGAAGGTGAAGAGGGAAAGGACCTATGGTTTCCCTTACAATGGCATAGAGCATGTTATAAAAGGGACACAGCAGAAATTCCAAAAATGGAATAAAATAACCCTACAGACTGTCGCAAGTATTTTATCATTTAAATGTTACAAGAAATTGCATTTTCTTTCTGTAAACACACATTGAAGCTCCGCTGTATCACTTGTCTCAGGTACGTGTCACTGGTTTATTCATACATTAATAAAATTCATATTCAAGTTAAAAAATATAAAATAATTCAACATTAAGTTCAGACTCACTTGCTGCTATATAAGCAATAAAAGGTCAATGGAGGGATGCCTTTGTCTTTCAGAGACAAAGTTATACCAATACAGTGATCTTCATTGGCTTGAAACTTTTGTGTTAGGGAGGTTTTGCTTTGAGAACAGCCTACGAATAACTAATTTTCCTCTTATCAGCGCTGATTATTCTTAAAACTCTTTACAACTATCATCCAAATCATCATCCAAACCCCTCTCCCTCCTGTTAATGACCTTATCAGGGAGGAGACAAACACTCAGCTGAAGGCAGAGACTCTAATCTTTGAAAAATCTTTTGAGAATTTGGTATGAATATCTTTATTATAACTTATTAAATAAGACTTTTATTAATGATCAATACACCATTACATCCTCTTGCTATGACATTAGAGTGAACCTGTAGAGCACAGTATCTCCTGGGAACTGCAAATGAAAATCACAGCACGGAGACAGCAATGAGCAACAAAACACATGGGGTGATTTTATTTATTTAACTATTATTTATTCTGTCATTGTATTACTTTGGAAATACATGTCTGTTTTGTCATGTGAGAAAAATAATTTGCATACGATTGCATTACTGCAATACCAAGAGAGCAAGAATGTGTCTATTTCATAGAATATGTGTACAGAGGGAGACCAAGAGTGTTTCTGTTCTGCTATGTGTGATAGAAGTAAGGAATGTGTATGCTTTGCAGTGGATTGTGTCCATAGACCAGCAGTGTGTATTTTTGCGCAGTATATATTTAAAAAGAGAGTCCAAGAGTTTGTCTATTCTGCAGTATATATCCTTACTAGCGACTTGCCCGTTAAAAAATGACAGTCAAAATTTGAAGCCATGGTAATGCTGTTTGGCACACAATGTTAAGCTTTTTATACTCTAAGGACTTTGGCGCTCATTGAGAGCCTCTCCTCGCGTGTTCTTTGGCTTCTCTCTATATTTTTTTTTTAAGTACGAATTAATTGAATAATACATTAATATAGTTTACCTTTTTCTAATTAATATATGTAACAATCCATAACCTGAAGAGGTAACAATCTCTTTTTATTGTCCTGCAGCATATTCAGCCTTATTAAATTACTATTCCTCCAATTGAATAGGGCTCTATATAAGCACATAGCATATTTTTTTTTACAGACGTTTTTAGTTAGTGAAGACCTTGCTTTTGGATAGAAGATCACTAACTAAAAACTTCTGTAAGAAAATATGCTGTGTGCTTATATAGAGCCCTATTCAATTGTCCGAATCGCAATTTAATAAGGCTGTAAATGTCCAGTAGGACTGTTGCTGGCCTGAGGATATAGTTTTATGAATGTTGTAACTGTGCATTAGAAATAGGCTGTTGGTTTATTTGTGTAAAACGCTACTGTAGATAAGTAATTTTGTTAGTGGCAAGTTAGGGTTATTAAATAGCGTTTGTCTATGTGCTATGCAGTTCGCAAGCTTTTGCCGTCCATTGTAATAGTGTATTTTGTACCTCATACGTTCCTGGATGAAAGGGGTACGCACTTAGCGGTGTTTTGCGCGGTCCAGGGTTGTGTAGACTCGTTTTCATTTTGTTTGGCCGTCATTTTTTTCTCTTGCTTAGCCGATTTTCGAGTTCCGAAACTCTGCAAAATCAACTTAAATTCACATGCAACCTCACTCCCAGACGTCCCATGCTGTGTGTGTTTTTTGCTTTGCACGGTTCGGCCGTTTAACTTCTTATTTTTGCTATCTCTTGTTTATTTTTTTTCTAAGTCCCGCGTTCATCAACTGCTTGGAGCCCCAGGCGATCCCGCATTTCTTAAGTGTTTGGAGGCTAAGTCCTGCATGTTTCAATGTGTTATTGGCGCGCCTCGCAGGGGTGCGTTTGGTGCTCCCTTCTGGCTAAGTCCTGCGTGTTTCATTGCCTCCACTGGTCGCCTCGCTTTGCGAGGTTCGCAGGCAATGAGCACCTTTGGCGCCCATCGACCCAAGTGCTGCAAGTTTTAGTGTCAACGGCTCGCCTCACTATGCGAGGCTTGCAGGCGACGAGCGCCACGCAAAGCGTGACGTTGTCTCGTAGTTCGACAATTAGAATATGTGATTGAGAAAGGGCAGAAATGTGTTCTTCATAAAATACTTAGAAAGTGTGTCTGTTTTGTAATATGTGTGTGTAGAGGATAGAAATGTGTGTATGTGTGGTTGGACTACTGCTAGTGCAGGATGTGCAGTGCACTGGGACCCATAGTAGGGTGGGGGGCATCTGTTATCTGCCCTCATCTTAATTTATTAGAGGATGTCAGATAGTTATTTTTATATAAAGGTGATCTGGGAGACCACAAATTAATTTACACCTGCCTCATTCACTAACTTCCCCACTGGTAATCTAGAGGGTTCCCAGAAGCCTGATTTTGTTCTGCATTAGAGCTCTGTATAGAGATGCCATGTATGTCTCTGTTTTATTGTAACTGTGTATAGAGAGAATGGTCAGCCATTGAGAATGGATCTTTTTGCAGAAAGATGACAGGAATGTATCTGTTCTGTGTATATATATATATAAATATATATATATATATATATATATATATATATATATATATATATATATATATATATATATATATATATATATATATATACAGTGGATATAAAAAGTCTACACACCCCTGTTAAAATGTCAGGTTTCTGTGCTGTAAAAAATTGAATTGAAAAACAAACTGAAATCTTTTAGGTAGAGGGAAGAAAAAATATAAAAATAAAATAATATGGTTGCATAAGTATGCACACCCTTAAACTAATACTTTTTTAAAGCACCTTCTGATTTTATTACAGCACTCAGTCTTTTTGGGTATGAGTCTATCAGCATGGCACATTTTGACTTGGCAAGATTTGCCCACTCTTCTTTGCAAAAACACTCCAAATCTGTCAGTTTGCGAGGGCATCTCCTGTGCACAGCCCTCTTCAGATCACCCCATAGATTTTCAATCGGATTCAGGTCTGGGCTCTGGCTGGGTCATTCCAAAACTTTAATCTTCTTCTGGTGAAGCCATTCCTTTGTTGATTTGGATGTATGCATTGGGTCGTTGTCATGCTGAAAGATGAAGTTCCTCTTCATGTTCAGCTTTCTAGCAGAAGCCTGAAGGTTTTGTGCCAATATTGACTGGTATTTGGAACTGTTCATAATTCCCTCTATCTTAACTAAGGCCCCAGTTCCAGGTGAAGATAAACAGCCCCAAAGCATGATGCTGCCACCACCATGCTTCACTGTGGGTATGGTGTTCTTTTGGTGATGTGCAGTGTTGTATTTGCGCCAAACATATCTTTTGGAATTATGGCCAAAAAGTTCAACCTTGGTTTCATCAGACCATAACACCTTTTCCCACATGCTTTTGGGAGACTTCAGATGTGTTTTTGCAAAATGTAGCCTGGCTTTGATGTTTTTCTTCGTAAGAAAAGGCTTTTGTCTTGCCACTCTACCCCATAGCCCAAACATATGAAGAATAAGGGAGATTGTTGTCACATGTACCACATAGCCAGTACTTGCCAGATATTCCTGCAGCTCCTTTAATGTTGCTGTAGGCCTCTTGGTAGCCTCCCAGGCCAGTTTTCTTCTTGTCTTTTCATCAATTTTGGAGGGAGCTCCAGTTCTTGGTAATGTCACTGTTGTGCCATATTTTCTCCACTTGATGATGACTGTCTTCATTGTGTTCCATGGTGTATCTAATGCCTTGGAAATTATTTTGTACCCTTCTCCTGACTGATACCTTATAACAATGAGATCCCTCTGATGCTTTGGAAGCTCTCTGTGGACCATGGCTTTTGCTGTGGGATTCGACTAAGAACATTTCAGGAAAGACCAACTAGAGCAGCTGAACTTTATTTGGGGTTAATCAGAGGCACTTTAAATAATGGCAGGTGTATGCTGACTCCTATTTAACACGATTTGGAATGTGATTGCTTAATTCTGAACACAGCTACATCCCTAGTTATAAGAGGGTGTGCAGACTTTATATAACCACATTATTTTTCTTTTTTTGTTTCTTCCCTCCACCTAAAAGATTTCAGTTTGTTTTTCAATTGAGTTGTACAGATTATAGGTCACATTAAAGGTGGAAAAAGTTCTAAAAATGATTTATCTTTGTCTCATTTTTTTACAGCACAGAAACCTGATATTTTAACAGGGGTGTGTAGACTTTTTATATCCACTGTATATATATATATATTTTAAAAAAACTTGTTTCATGTCCAGAATTTCTGAGAAATAGTTATTACACTGCGCTCTGGGAACCTTGACAGGGACATGCAAAAGTGCCCACAAAGGATTCGCTCTTGCAATTCATCACCATATCAAACATGGTTTCCCTTAAGCATATGTCCACTAAAACAGCTTTGAGCAAAGCTAGTGTTGGATTATACACAAGCTAGGAATCACACCCACGTACAGCCTAGCTTGTGTATAATTCAATCCTAGCTTTGCTGAAAGCTGTTTTATACAGCGGGCATATGCTTAAGGGAAACCATGTTTGATATGGTTATGGATTGCAAAAGCGAATACTATGTGCAATGTCCTTGCCAAGGTTCCCAGAATGCAGCGTAATAACTGTTCTGTATTGTATATGTGTATAGAGAGATGACAATAATATATGTCTGTTCTCTAGTATACTGTACATGTGTACTATACTTTATATGCGTGTTGAATCTCCAGGAATATGCCTGTTCTGCAGTGTATATGTGTACAGAGAGCTGCTAGCAATGTGTTTGTTTCGTAGTGTATTTCTGTATAGAGAGATGCCAGGAATATGTGTACTCTACCTCTATACATATATATGCTGAAAACGTGAGGAGTGTGCACATTTATTAAGTGTATGTATCCCTTAAGCAGTTGTCCAAGCTGCCTGCATCCTAGTTAATAGTTGTACACAGTGTCCATCTGTATCTATCTGAAGTGTTGGGAGGTATGTCCTATGACACAGGCCGGGGGATGAGTGTCCATCTTAAGCCGCCTATTTTTCGAGGTTCAGCAGATTCCGGCCGATTAGGAGTTCAGATTAACACTAAAACCGCTAGCTCCAAATCCGACTAACGAGCAATTACAGGCTCCGAGCCGCAGATCTCGTTAAGAGCCTCTCAAGCAATTAGCTGGAAATGAGGGCAAGTTGCAACGCAGGAGGTGAGATATTTAGCAGTATGAGCTGCAGGACCATAAAGAGGTGCAGTGAGAGATGTGTGTGCAATCACTGCCTTTGTTCAAATAATAGGTCATAGTGTGAGCCTTTTCGGTCTTCCTGAGCCTGCATAAGATATGGAGTCAAGAAGAGACCACAGCCCGAACACTGCAGAACAGATTTATTTGAAATAAAGGAAATGTAAATATTCTGTACAATAGAAGTGTTCAGAATTCATGGTGACCCCAGTATTGTCCTTTGTTCCCTGGTTATAAGTAAGGAGGCAATTGATGCCAGGGCCAGAGCAGGGGTATGGGCAGAGACTGGCGTGCTCGCTGTGCAGGGTGATCTACAAGTGGGCAAATTCGGGGGAGGTTAGAGGCAGAGTATGAAGGGGGGCAGCAGATGCAGAGCCGCTGGTGGAAACAACGCAGACCACAGAGAGGGAAGTGAGATGGATATCCGAGGACGCAGGAAACTCTGCAAAACAGAAGAGATGGAGAAACAGAGAGAGGAGAAGGGGATAGAGAGAAACAAGGCCAGGAATGAGAGAGGGGGGGGCAAAAGAGAAGAGGGTAGATAAATAGACACTTAATTAACCATTCATAACTTAGTACCACATGCAGAAGAACTTAAAGGGCTCTGATAGGCCAAACATTCCTGGTATACATTTGAAAGGGAATATTGTATACAGTACATCCTATGGAAAATAAATATATTGGTTGAAGAAAATTACCACTAAAATAATACACAGGCCTATAAAAGACAAACAAACAATGTGTTTGATCCCCCTTTATCTCACCAATACGCTAAGAGGAAGCCTAAACATGGAGACCCTGTTAATTGTATTTTCTTATCAAACATTTATCACATGTATTGATTTTCATTAAAAGCAATTGGAACAAAAAGCATAATATGTTGCAGTTCAGACATTTATAATACTCAGAGGAGGAAATACAATCCCACACATTTAATGTAATTTTTCTACACTATACATTTTTTGTAATTTTCAAAATGCAATGTTGTAAATGTATGCCACAATTTTTTGTACTATAGTGACCCTTTAAGTATTGTATTTTTCTAAGCAAAAACATTGATACAATGATATTTCAAAAGTTTCCATTTAACTTTAAGGAACCGCTAAAGTGTCATATTTAGGAGATAAAGAACGTAAATTGACAAGAAAGTTTAAAATAATTAAAGTCTTAATTTTTAACTAGTATATTCAATATTGCTTTAATTATGTCAGACATGTTGGCTTTGTTTCTAACAAGACTAGACACCTGGAAGGAATGGGAGGAAGAGCATATTCAGATAACATATCTATACAGTTCTACTGAAAAAGGACCACTTGACATTAGGACTGAACAGAGAGGAATCCTTAGTATTCAGTCCTAATGTCAAGTGGCACATTTTAATCTCAAGTGCACTTTGTAGTGGCAATCTTTTAGTGTGAATGGTTTAAACATGTACTTACAAGAATATGACGGCCTGACAGGATAGTGGCTTCAAGCTCTGTCCACTAATTTAGAGTTTCTAACCACATCCTGTGCTAGCCCACAGTGGATCTATGAAAAATCACTAATGTAAAAGAAATTGATTATTTGATCATATTCATGCACAAAACAGGGAGTTATTTGGCAAAGCTTGAAGCCAATATATGGCCAGACTGTCGGCTCCTTATTAGAAAAGTAAAACCAAAATATTAATTGATGACTTATTGAATATTGGGAAGTCCTTGATAACACCTACCTGCGAACACGCCTCCTCGCCCTGCGTCTGTGATAGTCTCCCCGGGAAAAGTCCTCCATGTTAGCAGGGTGCACAGCCCAGTAATGCCCCTTTCCATTATCACTACGACCGGCTTTAATGAAGCACTCATTGAGAGACAAGTTGTGACGCACACTATTTCTCCAACTCTTGTCCTGGCGAGAAAAGCACAATGGTCACTATGATCAGACATTAAGAAACCTCCATCAGATACAGAGCACACAACCCCACACTCATGCTCTGAAAGGTGATGGGACACTTAGGGAACATGTTAACATGCAGTAAGGCTGGTTGATGTATTAAATAGTATCCATAAAAATGTGATGTGTGTGTGGTACCCATGGTTATGTAATGTCCATGGTCCATTAATGGATAACATTAACCGTTAGTTCATGGTACTCCAGAAACTGATCTGGTAATAATCATATCCTTTTGAGATGGAAGCACTAGCATAGATCTCACAGCAAATAACATCAAAAAAGCCACTCTAATCTGCCTATTCTATCAACCTAAAAAGTTGTAATTAATAAATCTGCAGGGTGGTCTTATGCTTTTGACAGGCATGCTTAAATTCATTTACTGTGTTTGTGCCTAAATTTCTGTTTTCATGGAAATACTTCCATACACATTATTTAAATATTTTGATATATTTGAAGCTTTCAGTCATATAAACCCCTCTCCTTTCTGTTTTCTAAGCTACATATTAAGGTCCTTTTAAGTTTTGTGTTTTAGACGTGTCCTTTAAATTGTTTCCAATATAATACTATCCTTTGGAGATACAATCTCCAGAACTGGACACGGTATCTTAGATGAGGTCTAACTAGGTGTTTATATCTGTTTTTTATGCTGCTTCTTACTTGTTTTTAAATCCTACTTTCTTTTCCTGCAGTTTTGTTGCATTGTTCAGTTAATTTAAAAAAATGTATATAATAACTACCAAGTCGATTTCAATTTCTGTTCATCAAAATACCATTAAGTATGTATTCTACTTTGAGGTTTTTGTGCTCTAAATGCATAATTATGAAACCCAGTTGACTATGTCTGTTTATTGCATATACAAAAAGGTAAGTTCACTAACGCAATGTCTGCCACTTTTCTACATATATTGAATGTTAAATGGCGTGAACCAGGGCTATGTTCTTTAAGGTTTCTCTCTAGTGAGACGAGGCCTCTGAAATGCTATAATTTTGGAGACTTAACATTATTAATAGGCCCAGCAGAATAGTATAGAAACTGCAGAAGGCTCTCCTCTGTAGGTAGAGATCTCTCACCTCTACCTGAACCTTCACCCAGCATTGTTCTGCCACATGATTTTATATATATATATATATATATATATATATATATATATATATATGTTACTTTTGAAGCTGTTCACCTTTCACAGTTACTCTGTTATGTGTTATTGGACACTATAGGAACATTATATCTCCATGATCTTCTAATATCTGTCACTTTGTGATGTGAGGTGGTGTAATGTACCTGGTTGTGATAGTATGGGTATGTCTCCATAATCCACTGGTAGATGTCACTCAGTTGCAGTCTCTTTTCTGGAGAGGACAGGATGGCTCTAGAAATTAGAGCAATGTATGACTGGTTTGGTTTTTCAGGAAGCCTGTGTTTGTCCTCTGATTTGCTACTTTCGAGGGACTCCATCTTGTCCTTCGAATGTTTTCTTTCTGGAACTCCAGTCTTATCATCTGATTCACTGGATTCAGGGGTTCCTGTTCTTCTTTCAGATTGGCTGTTATCAGGGGTTCCCAACTTATTGCTTTGAGGTGCTATTTGTGTTCCCTCTGATTGGCTGTTTGCTGTGGCCTCCATCCTTTCTGCTGATTGGCTGCTCTCTGGCAGACTCTCCATGCTGTGTATAGTCTCATGTTGGGTCACAGGGCTCCATCCTAGCAAAGAGTCAATCATGAACGATGTTCCAATAGTACGGGCTGCAGAGGGCATCTTGAGCCCCAGGGACTAGTGGGTTAGACTTTGTTCTGAAGGCCTCTTTGTTATCAGATCTCTACTGAGCTATCTCTCTAAGTGACTTCTCTCTTTCCCTAGCTGTCTCTGTCACAGTCCCTATCACTCTTTAGCCCTTGGCTCTGGTTCTGTTCCTTATTGTCCAGTCTCTCCTCACTGTAATGAGAGCACATTACTAGTTCTGCTAATTGTGTGTGTGTTTATCCGGTGAAGCTTCGTTATCTGTGAGGATTTACACCTTAATCCTGCAAATAACGTGATTAATCCACACGACAAACACACAGCCACATGCCAAACACACGGCAAACCAATACGCCAAACACATAGGCACATGCCAAAGACCTGACGCACATACACTACCAGCTTGCCACATCAAACCCAAACAAGATTCTTGTAAACACATTAACACCCAACACTGTAATGTCTTTTTCATTTGAATTCCAGTTTTTCTCTACAAAACTAAATATATTTCTCCTAAAACTCCCCAGTCTGGGCACCCTTTTACGAATGCCACTCATTGCTTACGGATTGTAGTCAAGAATCAGAATATTAAACTGTTCCACCACAATGTCTGCCAGCAATCAGTAACACAAGGGTTAAACTCACAGTGGGGATTAAATTGATTCACGTCGCCCCTCTCTCCCGCCTCCTCTCTGATCACAGGGCATTTGACAACAATCAGATTTGAAATAAAGTCCTATCTAGGAAAGCCTGAGGACTATAGACCCTGATCCAAGTCTTACAACATTGCTAAATATATAATACAGGGATAGTCAATAGGTGGGTTTGAATCGGGCTCTTTCTTACAGTCCCTCACTGCGTTATTAACTTTATCATATATTTAAAATGAAACTTGAACATACTTAGATAAGCTATGTTTGTAAAAAAATAATTGACTAGCCCTGGTTTAATACATGTGACCATAACTACCTAGGGTTTAGGTAGCTGCACAGTACTAGATGGCCTTAAGTCTTGGGATACCTCAGTCTATTTCTCGATTCCACTAACAACTATAAAATTGAGTCTAAATCAAACCAATGCTTTTTAGAAACACAAAATACTATATCAGTATGTGAAAAAAAAACATTAAAAGATGACAGTGGAGGAAGCACCATGAAAATAGTCCCAATAAATGTTCTTAATGAATGATCCAAAGAAAGCATAACTCTAGCCATGATATTAACTTGACCAATGAAGTGTCACAATGCTGCAAAATAGACACAGCATTTACTTTATAATTGTATTTGTTGTGCCAGTGCATTAACATTTATTGTTCATCACTAGTTGTAGTGCATGAGCAATGGCCATCACTACAGCAAGGACTTAGCATTGCTAATGGAAAACCACCAACATAACAGTGCTCAATGCCAAGCAGCACCTGCAAAGGCAAGTAAAATATTAGTATGCATTAAGAAGGGTATAGAAGAAAGGGGGGCAAATATAATTCTGACACTATATAAATCCCTAGTACATCCCCATTTGGAATATTGAGCACACATTTCGCCACCACTTGATAAGGAGGATTTTATAGAGATGGAAAAAGTACAGAAAGGAGGGGCTAAGCTATTAAGAAAGACTAATTAAATAAGGCTTATTCTCTCTCTTAAAAAAAGGCGTAAGATGGGATATGATTACCTTATATAAATACAGCAAATTCCAAAAGAATATTAGTAGGAGTATGCTATAAACCCCCAAATATAGCTGAAAGTGAGGAAATACAATTATTGTTACAGATTGAAAATGCAGCTAAGCACGGGCAAGTTCTAATAATGGGAGATTTTAATTACCCTGAAATAAACTGGATAAATGAGACCAGCAGTTCAGCTAAGGGGAGCAGGTTCTTGAGTACACTCATCGATCATTATCTGGCCCAGGTTATACAAGAGCCTACTAGAAATGAAGCTGTCTTAGATTTACTCATCACAAATAATATTGATATAGTATCAAATGTTGGAATAGGGCAACCTTTGGGAAACAGTGATAAAAACACAGTCTCATTTGAGATTGAATTAAAAAAAACAACATTTTAAGGGGCCAACAAAAACTCTTCATTTTAAAATGGCAGATTTTAACGGTCTAAGGGCAGCAATACAAAGTATAGACTGGGACAGAGAACTGATAGGTAAAAACACTGAACATAAATGGACAACATTTAAATCCTTACTAAATATACATACACATCGGCATATACCGTCTGGGAATAAAAGTAAAAGGAGTAAATCCCATCCAATGTGGCTTAACAATGATTTAAAGACCAAGACACGGAGTAAAAAACAGGCATTTAAATTATACAAACAAGAGGGGACAGAGACTGCTTTACGGGAGTTCAAGAAAATCAACAAGGCTTGCAAAAGCACGATTAGACTGGCTAAAATAGAAAATGAAAAATTAATTGCAAAAGAGAGTAAGACTAACCCTGAAATATTTTTTAAGTATAATAATGGGAAGAAGGCGAGGAAGGAAGCTATAGGAGCATTACAATGTGACACAGGCCGTCTGATAATCAGTGACCAAGAAAAGGCAGATGAGCTAAATAGGTTCTTTTCTTCGGTATATACAAGGGAGGTACAAGTGGTTGGGACACGGCAACATAATGGGGCTACACTACCTTTGCCAAATAATTGGTTAACACAGGAAGTAATCCAAAAGAGGTTGGAAAAAATAAATGTTAATAAAGCCCCGGGTCCTGATGGAATACATCCAAGGGTACTGTGAGGAATTGACTCTGCTGGGTTTCGAACCCTGGTCCCCAGGCTGCTGAACATCTTCCCTACCACTGCGCAAGCCTGCCTTTGTTAATTTCCTTGAGATCTGATAAACATTGACTCTGCTAGCAATAGTATCAGTGACTAGTCTCTTTAGCTGTGTCTGGTCAGGTGTCTGGTCCTTGGCCTACTGTATATAAGGCACTTCCTGTCTATGTACCTTGCCAGATTATTGTGGTTCCTGTTCCCTTCAATAAAGCTTGTTCCTTATTCACCTACAAGTTGCTGAATTGGATCACCTTGTGATTCCTATATCATTACAGAATAATCTGGCCCTTTCATGGAGACCGCCGGATCAGATTCTGCATTGGCCCAGCAGGTTGCTTTTACTGCAAGAACTGTGCAGACCCAGGCACAGACCATTCAAGTGCTGCAGGACCAGGTAGCTGAACTGCAAAATAAGGTTCAGTCAATGCACAGTGAGTATACCAGCTACAGGGCACGGGATGTTGCGGCTGCTACTGTTACACCTGCACAAGATGCCCGTTTGCCCCTACCAAAAAAGTTAGGAGGAGATCGCAAAAGATTTAGGGGTTTCCTGAATCAATGCCGTTTGCACTTCATGATGTTACCTCACCGTTTTCCATCTGAAAGAGAGAAGGTGGGATTTATTTTCTCCCTATTCAAAGATGAAGCCCTGGCTTGGGGCTCCCCTCTTCTGGAACAGGACAGTCCAGTCTTGGGTAATTTCAAATGACTTTCTTGAGGCCATGTGCCTAGTTTTTGATGACCCCAACCGATGTGCTACAGCAGAAGCCACTCTCCTTCATTTGCATCAAGGGAGGCGCTCTGTGGCTGAATATGCTGCTGAATTCAGACAGTGGGTTGCTGATACTACCTGGAACCAATCAGCCCAGAGATTCCACTTCAGAAAAGGTCTCTCAGAAGCTATAAAAGATGAGCTAGCTCGTGTTGATCTTCCTGCTGATGCATTTGTGCGTTTGGCTATCCGTATTGATTGGAGACTTTCTGAAAGAAAATTGGAAAGACAGGGCTCTTTTAGACCAAGTGCTACTCCTATTTCCTATTCAAGAATTTCTACTCCGACCCCAGAAACACCTACAGACTCTGAGCCTGAGGCTATGCAGGTAAATCTAATAAGAGGGCCACTATCCAATGAAGAAAAACAGTGGCGACGCACTCACAATTTATGCCTGTATTGTGGTAGTGCAGGGCACTATGCCATCAATTGCCCTAGCAAATCCAAAAGAACAATAGCTATGGCGGCTGAGGGTGCACAGATTCAACACCAATCCCAGATTTCAGATCAACTGGATTCTGTCACACAACCCTTGTTTTCTCTGGCTCATGGTGAAGAGGGTATGTTGAATCAACATCCTTATTTTGTGGTGCCTATCACGTTGCAATGTGGTGATCGTAAAATTTAAACTACTGCTATGATAGATTCTGGAGCAGGCGGAAACTTTATGGACATCAAATTTGCAGCAGGAAATAGAATTCAGTCTTTCCCTAATTCTTCACCTGTGTTAATGGAGACAGTAGACGGTTCTCCACTTACGTCAGGCCCGGTTACACATGAGACTGTGCCCTTAAAGTTGACTCTGGAAGTGAATCACCATGAGGCTATATCTTTCCACCTAATTTCCTCAACACAGTTTTCAGGGATTTTGGGGGTACCTTGGCTTGCTCTGCATAACCCACAGATTGATTGGAAGACCAGAACTTTGTCCTTTCCTTCAGAACACTGCTTAATGAATTGTCAACCCTCTAAGATAACACCTGTTGCCACAACAATTAATGAAATGGTTGCTACAAACTTGACTAAGCTTCCTCTACAATATCGGGATTTTGCAGATGTCTGTGATAAGAAGAATGCTTATCAGCTTCCACCCCACAGGCCTTATGATTGCCCAATAGAGCTGTTACCTGGGGCTGCTATCCCATTTGGCCGTATATATTCCCTTTTTGAGCCTGAATTGAAAGCTCTTCGTGAATACATACAAGAAAATCTTGCCAAAGGCTTTATTCGACCATCTACTTCTCCAGCAGGAGCTCCTATATTCTTTGTAGAAAAGAAAGATGGCAGCCTACGGCCATGCGTTGACTACAGGGACATTAATAACATCACTGTTAAAAACGGCTACCCCTTGCCTCTCATTCCTGAACTTTTGGAGAGACTTTGCTCAGCTAAAATATTTACGAAGCTTGATCTTCGGGGGGGCATATAATCTGGATCGCATAAGACCAAATGATGAATGGAAAACAGCTTTCAGAACCAGTTACGGGCATTACGAATATCTAGTAATGCCATTTGGGCTTTGTAATGCCCCTGCAACTTTCCAGCATCTTATCAGTGATGTACTACGAGATCTCCTGGATCAGTTTGTTGTGGCATATTTGGATGATATCCTAATATTTTCTGATAATCTTGAAAACCACAGAAAACAGGTCTGTATAGTTCTGGAGCGCCTTCGTATCCACCACCTATACATTAAACTGGAAAAATGTGAGTTTGAACAAACAGAAATTCAATTCCTGGGGTATGTAATAACTCCTAAAGGTTTAAGTATGGACGCAAGTAAAATTAAAGCTGTGCTGGACTGGCCTATCCCCAAGAATGAAAAAGATATTCAGAGATTTGTGGGTTTTGCCAATTTTTACAGGCTTTTTATTAAGAATTTCTCCTTTTTAGTGGTCCGATAAGGCTAATATTGCATTCTCCCAATTAAATACTCTGTTTACATCTGCCCCCCGTCCTGGTACATCCTCAGCCGGAATTACCATTTATTGTGGAAGTTGATGCTTCTGATTCAGCTGTTGGTGCTATACTGTCTCAAAGGACTGGACCTAAGATGCTGTTACATCCGTGTGCCTTCTATTCCCGTCAGATGGTGCCAGCAGAAAGAAACTATGACATAGGGAATAAAGAACTATTGGCTATAAAAGCTGCCTTCACCGAATGGAGACATCTCTTGGAGGGAGCTATCCATCCAATTACTGTCCTCACAGATCACAAAAATCTGGAATGTATTCGATCAGCTAAGAGACTGTCAGCCAGACAAGCACGCTGGTCCCTATTCTTCTCGAGGTTGAATTTTTTGGTTACATACCATCCTGGCTCCAAGATTGTTAAGGCGGATGCCTTGTCTAGAATAGCTGACCCCCCTCCTTACTACCGTAATCAAGACCACCATCTTGCCGGAGGATATATTTATTGGAGTTACATTTCCTTCTGATCTGATGGCTCGCATTAAAAAGGGCTACGCTGAAGATCCAGTTCTTTGTGATCCTCCTCGTGATCTCCATATGACAATGCTTAATGGGTTTTGGATTTTTCAACAACGTCTGTTTGCTCCGGAGTCAGTGCGACTGGACCTTTTATGTCTCTACCATGACTCAAAACCAGCAGGTCATCCAGGAATCCGAAAGACACAAGAGTTACTCGCCCGATCCTTTTGGTGGCCGAAGTATTATGAGGATGTTAAGAAGTATATGTCCTCTTGTGATGTACGTGCCAGACATAAGACTCCTCGCTCATCCCCTGTTGGCTTACTTCAGCCTCTTCCGATTCCTCATCGTCCCTGGGGATCTATATCCATGGACTTTATTGTGGAACTACCTCCCTCTAAGGAACACACTACCATTCTTGTTGTTGTGGACAGGTTAACTAAGATGGGTCATTTCATACCAGCTCGTGGTCTCCCTTCAGCTAAACAGACGGCTGACCTGGTTATTCGGGAAATATTTAGCTTGCATGCAGTGCCTGATGAAGTAGTTTCTGACAGGGGAGTGCAGTTTACATCTCGTTTTTGGAAACATTTTTGCTCTAATCTAGGTATTAATGTAAATCTGTCGTCAGCTTTTCATCCACAAAGTAATGGACAGACTGAGCGAACCAACCAGACTTTAGAGCAATATTTGCGGTGCTATATTAGTTACCTGCAGGATGACTGGCTGGATTTTCTACCCACGGCGGAGTTTGCCTATAACAATGCCCAACACTGCTCCACTTCTGTGAGCCCATTTTTTGCCAACTATGGTTACCATCCAACCTGTAACGGAACCCATCACTGTTTTACCCTGTTTTATGGTTATTTAATTCTTATGGTTAAAATATGATCACATTGCTGTACTGTAGATATGTTGTTTTATGTTCTACAGAATATATTGGCTCAGAATATTACAGCTACTAGGCTAATAGATAATCCTATTACAGAGACTCCTCATAAGATAAGGAAGTCTAATGTATAAAGTGTTTTCATTATGAGACATAGAACAAAGAGAAGTATAATCTGATCAATGTCTGATTGTATCAAAGTAGCCAGGTAGCCTCAGGGAGGTGTGACCACACCTATTGTCTCTCTATGAGTATTGTGTGGCTAAATATGGGGGATGTGTATTGCCTGTGGAAAGAGGTGTATATATAATTCAATAATATAAAGACAGTATTCTTTGACTCCCAATTGAGTGTCGTCCAATATGGGTGGTCTGGGCTTGTGAGACTGCAGTGCTTCTTGGATATTTTACCGTACAGCAGCGGAGATACTGTACTTCGTGTTCCAACTCCGTTACACAACCTTTCTAGTGAGTCTCCCAATTACTTCCATTCCTGCAGTCCAACTTACGAGATTCCCAAGACCTGTTGAAGGAGACTCTTTCGAAGGCTCAGGAATGTTACAAGAGAGCTGCTGACAGGCATAGAACGGAGGCCCCAGTTTATCATGTTGGTGACAAGGTTTGGCTGTCAACAAGGAATTTTAAGCTTAGGGTTCCTTCTCATAAATTGGGTCTGAGGTTCATCGCTCAGATCAATGCTGTCAATTTTCTTTTGCAACTTCCAGATTCCATGAGAATACATCCGGTGTTTCACGTTGCACTGCTGAAACCTTTCCATGACAACACTTTCCCTGGCCGTGCCCTGCCTGCCCCACCTCCAGTCCTCGGGGATGGTGAGGATGAATATGAGGTGGAGAAAATTCTGGACTCCAGGATCTTCCACAACAAGCTTCAGTATTTGGTTCGTTGGAAAGGCTATGGTGAGGAGGATAGTTTGTGGGAACCAGTGGACAATATTCACGCTCCTGATCTTCTTCGGTCTTTTCATGTGCAGTACCCTGTTAAACCGGGTAATAGGGCATCCAGAGGCTGCACCTATAGAGGCGGGGGTAATGTGAGGAATTGACTCTACTGGGTTTTGAACCCTGGTCCCCAGGCTGCTGAACCTTTTCCCTACCACTGCACCAGCCTGCCTTTGTGAATTTCCTTGAGATCTGATAAACATTGACTCTGCTAGCAATAGTATCAGTCACTAGTCTCTTCAGCTGTGTCTGGTCAGGTGTCTGGTCCTTGGCCTATATAAGGCACTTCCTGTCTATGTACCTTGCCAGATTATTGTGGTTCCTGTTCCCTTCAATAAAGCTTGTTCCTGTTTCACCTAAAAGTTGCTGAATTGGATCATTGCTGACCTAGGCTGCTGGTCTCCAAAACCTTGTGATTGATATATGATTACAGGTACTAAGGGAACTGGGTTCTGTAATAGCCAAACCATTATATTTAATTTTTCAAGATTCACTCAACACAGGGTCTCTACCAGATGACTGGAGAAAAGCTGATGTGATACCTATTTTTAAAAAGGAAGCAAGAGCAAATCCAGGGAATTATAGACCAGTGAGCCTCACTTCTGTAGCGGGGAAGCTTTTAGAAGGGTTAATAAGGCATAATATACCAGAATATGTCTATTTGAACAGGATTATAAGTAGGAGTCAACATGAATTTATGAGGGATAGGTCATGTCAAACAAATCTAATTAGTTTCTATGAGGAGGTTAGTAGGAACCTGGATCAAGGCAACTCAGTGGATGTAGTCTTTTTGGATTTTGCAAAGTCTTTTGATACAGTGCCACATGGGAGACTATTGTGCAAACTAAGAGATACAGGAGTTGCAGTAAATATCTGCTCATGGATTGAGAGCTGGCTAAAAGACAGGAAGCAAAGGGTTGTTGTAAATGGAACATACTCCGATTGGACTAATGTGGTAAGTGGGGTTCCTCAGGGTTCAGTATTAGGTCCTCTCCTTTTTAACATATTTATTAATGACTTAGAGGTAGGATTGGAGTTTGGTGTCTCCATTTTCGCTCATGACACGAAGTTGTGCAAGGTAATTAAATCAGATAGTGATGTGCTTTCCCTCCAAAGGGATTTACATAAAATTGAGGAATGGGCATCTAAATGGCAGATGAGATTTAATATGAATAAATGTAAAGTTATGCATCTGGGAAGGAAAAATAGTCATGCAATTTATAATCTTAATGGAGCAAATCTAGGTGTATCAGATATTGAAAGGGATTTGGGAGTGCTTGTGGACAACCACCTAGGTAACAGTGCTCAAAGCCAAGCAGCAGCTGCAAAGGCAAATAAAATGTTAGCATGTATTAAGAAGGGTATAGAAGCCAGGGAAGCAAATTCTAATCTAATTCTACCACTATACAAATCTCTAGTACGCCCTCATTTGGAATATGGAGTACAAGTTTGGGCACCACTTCATAAAAAGTAAATTTTAGAGCTGGAAAAGGTACAGAGGAGGTCAACAAAACTAATAAGGTGAATGGAGGGGCTAAGTTATGAAGAAAGACTAACCAAATTAAACTTATTTTCTCTAGAAAAAAGGCGTCTAAGAGGAGATATGATGACTTTATATAAATACATCCAGGGTCAGTATAAAGATTTGTCAGGGGAGCTTTTTGTGCCAAGAGGTTTTCAACTGACAAGAGGACATCCCTTGAGGTTAGAAGTAAAAATATCCCACCTTAAAGAAAGAAAAGGGTTCTTCACAGTGAGGGTGGTTAATCTGTGGAATTCTCTACCAGAGGAGGTGGTGACAGCGGATTCGATAGATAACTTTAAAAGGGGACTGGATTTATTTCTAATTAAAAAGGGAATTCAGGGTTATCATGGATAATTAGAGAGGCAGTATTGATCCAGGGAGAAGTCTAATTAATTGTTAATTCGCATATTGCAGATCGGAGGAGATCTTGAAAGGTTGAACTTGATGGTCTGAATGTCTTTTTTCAACCTTAAATACTATGTAACTATGTAACATCCAGTGTCAACAGACAAGAGGACATCCTGTGAGGTTAGATAAAAAAATATTCAACCTCAAAGAAAGAAACTTACCGTATTCTTCACAGTAAGGGTGGTTAAACTGTGGGATTCTCTACCAAGGGAGGTTATGACAGTGGATTCAATAGATAACTTTATAAAAGGGTTGGATATGTTTATTAGTAAAAAAGAAAAAAAGCATTCAGGGTTATACTGGCTAATTAGAGAAGGAGTATTGATCCAGGGAGGAATACAATTACTAGCATTTGGGGTCAGGAATGCATTTTTCCACTAGGAGACAATTGGCAACGTTTCAGTGGGGTTTCTTGTTTACCTTCCTCTGGATCAATTAACAATTAATCTCCATATTACAAGGGTCAAAGGAGATCTGGAAAGGTTGAAGTTGATGGACTAAAAGTCTTTTCTAAACCTCTATTACTATGTAAAGCTGGTCCTTAGATGACACAGGTTGAGAGCCACCGGTCTAGTGTCACTCTTAGATATTTGGGACAAAGTGTTGGCCTGTATGATGCCAGCTTGTAGTGAATTCACAAATTAGCACCATACAATGCAAAGCAGTGCTGTCCTCCATAAAAAAAGTTCTGGTATGGGATTAACTGCATTGTACTCAATTGACTGGTTTATCACTACATTTATCTCATGAGAGCAGGGAAGTATAACATTTTCAATCATCATTACCCCAGAAACAGTCTCCAAATTTACAGGACTGGATCGCATGTTTGGAAGAATCATGTGCCAAGGTTTATAAAGATCAATTAGTTTTAGAACACACCTTTTGGAGTATGGGTTAAGAGTGTATCAAGGCTATAACTGCACCCCTAATAAATTCCCCCAGTGGTAAAACTTGTAGCCCGTAAACGAGTCCGGTAGACTTACGGCTATTAAATTGGCCTCTTACAGCTCCCCGCAAACGATTTGCGGGTTACAGGCAGAAAAACCCTACGGGCTGTTAAAATCGGAACTCAGTTGCCACAAAACTGGCAAGCCTGTAAGTGTTATATTCGCAAATTGCTATTAAATTGCTACAAATCCACTTGCATTCAAACCTGTAAGCGGCAAATGAAGCCAAAAAGCCAACGGGTACTAGAGAGGACCTGCAAGGTGATTAAAGTCCTATCCGTAGCACTGTAAGTGCAAATATCAACACAATACTGTATTTTGAATTAAAGAGAAAGTGATGTTAGGTAATACAATTAATAGCACAACATTCTCAAGCTTGCAAGTCAGCAATATAAAATACTTTTTGTGATGTTTAATTTCCGCATTATATCGATCCCAGCAATCAATGTGTTAATACATATAAAATGGAACTCGCATGGACTAGAATATAATATTTGTTGATTTATTTATTAATATTGCATTATTTCTGGAATGCGGGTCCTTCAAACCTGCAAGGGATTGAAATCTAACCTCCATTTTTCAGTGGCGTAATGATGACAATCTCTTTTACCATTGTCTATGTCTAAACCCGTAACCACGGGTTTGACTAATTGATCATGTTCACGGCCACACATCCAACGTGCGCAAGAATGGTTTACGGGTTTGGTGGTCGACCATGTCTGTTGGGGACTTTGCTAATTTTATTGCTCTGTATCTCTGCCGAATTTCAAGCCCCCAGGCTTTGCAGGTGTACCAGTGCCGCTACGGGCTTCAAATTTAATATGGGCCCAGGTTTTTCATTAACGGGCGCCCGTGCATGGAAGAAACGGGTAACAGAAGGGAGGAAGACACAGAGGAAGAGGGAGACACACAGGGAAGGGGGAGAGGAGAGGGGGGAGAGACACAGGGGAGGGAAAGGAGGGGGAACAGACACATGGGAGGGGGGAACAGACACAAGGGGGGGAGAGACATGGGAGGGAGAGGGGGGGGGAAGAGACACGGGAGGGAAAGGAGGGGGGAAGAGATACGGGAAGGAGAGGGGGGAAAGACACAGGGGAGGGAAAGGAGAGGGGGGAGACACAGTGGAGGGAAGGGACAGACACAGGGGAGGGAGAGGGGGTAAAAACACAGGAGGGACACACACAAGGGAGGAAGTAGACAGGGGGAGAGACTCGCAATGAGCGCCAAAGGCGCTCATCGCGAGGCCAGTAAAGTAGAGGGGGAGAGGCACCCATTGTGTGGCAAATATCATTGCCAGGCTTCAAATTTTATTGCCGTCATTTTTGACGGGCAAGTCGCTAGTAATAAATAAATATAGTCCTTACTTTTAACTATTACATTTTGTCTTGGTTTCCAACAGGAGTAATGGGAGAAACCATGGAATAAAATACCTCTACTCAATTCAGTTGAAAGACTGACACTTTACATAACCAGTTGAGTAGGCCCCATTAAGATAATCCTCACACTGCAACTACAGGCTGAGCAACAGTCCATGATGGATCCTCCGTGATATATTTTAGCAGACTGCTTTGTAAGATTTTCTGTAAAAATGTTTTTATGTTCCTGTTTTACATACTTTGCAAAGGTTATAGATTTTGTTTGCATCGCTCAATCGTTTCCGACTCTCTGTGACCTCATGGACCCCAACACACAATGCGGATCCACTTGGTATTCATGGCAGAGATACTGGAGTAAGTTGCCAGTGCCTTCTTCAGTGAGAAACAGCATACAGCTCCTGGTATTCTTAGCTCCTGATATTCGGCTTCAAGGTGGTGGGACTTTTCGGTTCCCTGACCAGAATCAAACCCAGGTCACAGCAGTGAAAGCACTGAATTATAACTACTGGACCAGAACACCAGTCATTACTTAACTAATGTATATAAAAAAATTATGGAACTTGCCTAGTTTGCCAGATACTTTTCCATGTTTGAGGAGAGAGGAGGCTGCCATTTTAAATTTAATTTCCATCACTGACACGAAGCATGCCAATCTGATTGAGGCAAACGTTCAAGAGCCGATCAAAGTGTAGCAGAATTTGAAGATGTGACGGTTTAATTTTCATTTCCCGATTTTCACTAGTTCACATTTCTTAATAAACAGAGGTCATGTAGCTATAATGCTAAATAAAACCTTTCCACACCAAAAGATGACCTGTTTCACATAAACACTTTCAAACGTACCCGCTAGTTCTGACAAACACTGTTTTACTTTAGATAATTTTCAGTTCTCAACTTAAAGGAGCACTTAAATCCCACATTCAGAGTATGTCCCTTATGAAGAACCTCAATGAGCAAAATAATATTTATATGAAGGGGGGGCGGAATCACCACCCCTTAATTTGCAACACCGTAGCCCTATATATTCAGTATGCTTTTGAATAATTGAATTGGATAATGGGTAGAATAGTTTATAAAAAGTAAAAATATAATCTTACACACAATTATACTTTAAAGGAGTAGAGACATTGGCTTGTTTGGGCAGCTGTTTTCTTACCATGGCATATACCTGTAGAATATATAAATAGTTCTGCTTTGTGTATTCAAGAGCCCCTCTGACTTCTCAAAGCAGATCAAAAATAGCAGCACCAACTAAAACAAATTTACAAATCTGATATGTTTCCCCTTATCAAGTGTTGTATACTGTAGAAATGCAGTTACAATGGTCATTTATTGCTGTAATAATCAACTCAATAAATTCACACAAATCTACGGGTTTTGAATCAATTCTGTAAATCTGTGCAGTGTTTTCTGTCCTGTGCTCTGTAATCAGTGTCCAGATGAGAGTGGGTGTGGTTTGGCCTGTGTAAAGGTTTATCTGTGTGCATTTGTGTGGTGTTCTGTTTGAATCGGCGCCCCAAATTTCAGGCGCACACGAAAAAGCGCACCGACATGTGCACACATCAAAGCGCGCCCGAAAACAGGGCTTCAGACATATGCGCTCCCTATACCCTGCTGTCAGCCCTCTCCGTTGCACCTCTTCTATACCCCTGTCCCCAGCCTCCTGCCTTATCCCCTGTACCCCATGCCCCCCCTAGACCTCTCACATGCGTTTAGGGACCGACACCCCAAAATAGAAACTATCTACAGAGTGATTTGATTTCTTCTACTGCACCGGGCTCTGACACAAGAGGGGCTCTACACCGGGGTCAGTCATGATGGAGCTGCTCCTCATATGAACACTTAGCAGGCAGTCAGAGGTCTAGAGAGGGGCATGGGGTACAGAGGCAAGAGCAGGGATACTGAGGCGCATGCCGTCTGGGTGCTTTTGGTGTGTGCCTGAAAAGTTGTGCTACTGTTTGAATCAGTTCTGTGAACCAGTGCAGTGTTTTTCTGTCCTGTGCTCTGTAATCATTGTGCAGGTGAGTAGCATGGTCCCTATTTTAACAAGGGAAGGAGCGAACTTTGGAGCAGCAAATTAATTTCTAGTGAAAGTATAGTTAGTATGTAGGAGATTAAATAAAAGGAGGCAGGTTCAAAAGAAAAGGTGGTATTATAAGAAAAAAAAGAACACAAATTATGTCCAGTTGGACACCTTTTCACCCAGAATAACCACTCCATGAAAAATCTCAAAATTAAAATACTCAAAGGTTTTTTTAAAAAACACTAAGGAAAGAAAGACATTTGAAATTAAAATGATTATGTTCTTTAACAGTAATAGAGTGAGGCCTTAATGTAGACAATTGAATTCTTATCTCATTATTAAAATTTCCTTATAATCTCCAACATTCATGATTGTAAATATATTATGTGTGTTTATTGATTTTTTTATTTTATTTTTTGTTCTCTGCCTTCATCCTGAGTTTGGTTACAGCTCTTTGGTTCCTTAGATGTGAAACTATTTTACAACACCATTTTTACTTACTCTGGTCCTACACCCCCACAACACTTGCACGGGCTGCTGATCAGAACATTATTTGTTAATCCTGGAATTTTTTGCTGTATTTGTGAATCTATAATCATATAGACTCTGACTCGACAAAGAGAAGAAACGCTCTTAAAAGCTAGTCATGAAATCTATGAATATGTTTGTCCAATAAAAAAGGTATCTCTATATACTGCAATACTCTCATTATTCATCTATTACATCTATCTTATATAATATTTTTTTTGTTTTGTTTGGGGTAAGGTGTATGTAAAGCAATTTTTATACAAATACATTGATTTGTTTTCTCACTATATTTTTTGTAACTGGTAATCATGAATCAATCCAGTGACAACCTCACTCCGTTTGCATCCTGATACATGTATGAAACTACTGGAACAGATGATCTAAGGTCTGTACCTCTGTGGCAGGTATGAGCATGTTGCCTCTCTGCAAAGCTCAAATTGGAGAACTGGAGAGGAGAATTGCAACACTTCATGAATATTGCTCTACTGGAAAGGGAGCTGGGACTCACTGAGCACAGTTTAGCTGGGCCTAGTATGGATGGGTGGAGATGCATCTAGTGAGGATGTCCAGAGAGGTAGCTGGGGTTACAGTTACAAGAGGAAGCAGAGGGAACAGGAGCAGACAGGCCACGTTCTGAGTTGGCAAACACCAACAGATTTGCCAAGATTGAGTGAAACTGTTGGAAGATGTCCCATTCATGAATGGCAATGCCAGATAGAGCTGTCCCTCTAACAGGCATGAGAACAGTTCTAATAGAGAGGAGGGGGGGGGGGGCAGCATAGGGCAGAGCAAGAGCAAGGTTTTTGGTGGTAGGGGACTATTATTTAGGATGGTAGACGGTGTGATTCATCACCCAGATCCCAGCAATTGTACAGTTTGCTGTCTACCGGGTGCTCTGGTTCGGCATGTTGAGGATCAGGTGGATAAATCATTGAGGGGGTCTGAAAATGAACTTGCGGTCTTTTTACATATTAGTACCAATGACCAAAATAAGTGGAAGATGGAGTGTCCTAGAGAATGATTTTAAAGAACTAGATAATAAGCTGAAGGCAGGACCTTCCAAGGTAGTATATTTTGAGATACTACCAGTGCCACGTGCTTGCCCAGAAAGAACAGAAGGAGCTTAGGGAGGTTAATGCGTGGCTAAAAAATTGGTTGGCACTAAGAAGAGGTTTGGGTTTTTAGAGCACTGGGCTGACTTCATCATTGCTATAGAGATTGTACCCAAGTGAGGATTACACCTTAATGATGAGGGAGCTTTTGTGCTAGGGGATAGGATGGTAGAACGGCTGGGCTATATAGAAGTATTGGGGTAGAAAGGGAAAGAAATGCATTTTCTACCCATGGGGGAGGAGAAGGGGGATGGTTACAATAGACAGTAGGTAGGTATTACTAGGTGACTGCAAATACAGTGGCAAAACAATTTACAATGACAGAGCCATAATGCAATCATAAATTGTATGCTTGCTAATGCAAGATGCAAGTTTGCCTGGGAGAATGGGTGAGCTAGAATTATTAGATGTACAAGAAACATGCAACTTAATAGGCATTACTAAAACATGGTGGGATGAATCTCATGACTGGACAGTTAATTTGGATGGTTATAACTTATTTAGGAAAGGTAGGGGTAATTGTAGAAGAGGAGGAGGGATTTGTCTATGTAGTCAGAGAAGATATTTATAGTGGAACTAGCGGCAACATTTAATCTTTGTGGGTTGAGTTAAATAGTGGAGGAGCAAATTCTAAATGCATATTAGTAGGAGTATGCTATAAACCCCCAAATATAATTGAGGTTAAGGAACTGCAAGGAAGATAAGTAAGGAACTGCATTTCTTACAGATTGGAAATGCAGCTAAGCATGGGCAAGTTCTAATAATGGGAGACTTTAATTACCCTGAAATAAACTGGGTAAATTAGACCAGCAGCTCAGCTAAATGGAGCAGGTTCTTGAGTACACTCAGGGATCATTATCTGGCCCAAGTAATACAAGACCCTACTAGAAATGGGGCCATCTTGGATTTAATCATCACAAGTAATATTGATATAATATCAAATGTTAAAATAGGGGAACCCTTGGGGAACAGTGATCACAACACAGTATCATTTGAGATTGAATACAAAAAACAGAGTTGTAAGGGGCCAACAAAAACTCTAAATTCTAAAAGGGCTAACTTTAATGCGCTACGGGCAGCAATACTACATATAGACTGGGACAAATAACTTACAGGGAAAAATACTGAAAATAAATGGACAACATTCAAATCCTTATTAAATAAACATACTCATCGGCATGTACTATGTGGAAATAAAATGAATAGTAGTAAATCATATCCCATGTGGCTTAACAATGACTTAAAGATCATGATGAGGAAAAAGAAACATGCATTTAAATTATACAAGGAGGAGGGAACAGAGGCAGCTTTATGTGACTACAAGGAAATCAACAAGGCTTGCAAAAGGTCTATTAGACTGGCTAAAATAGAAAATGAGAAGTCAGTTGCAATGGAAAGTAAGACTAACCCTAAAATATTTTTTAAATATATTAATGGGAAGAAGGCGAGGAAGGAAGCTATAGGAACATTACAATGTGACACAGGCCATCTGATAATTAGTGACCAGGAAAAGGCAGATGAGCTAAATAGGTTATTTTCTTTGGTATATACAAGGGAGGTACCAGTGGTTGGGACACCGCAACATAATGAGGCTACACTACCATCACTAAATAATTGGTTAACGCAGGAAGAAATCCAAAAGGGATTGGAGAAAATAAATGTTAATAAAGCCCCAGGTCCTGATGGAATACATCCATAGATACATACTGAGAGAACTGGGTTCTGTAATAGCAAAACCATTATATCTAGTTTTTCAAGACTCTCACCACAGGGTCGATACCAGATGGCTGGAGAAAAGCAGAGGTGATACCTATATTTAAGAAGGGAGCAAGAGCAAATCCAGGGAATTATAGACCAGTGAGCCTCACTTCTGTAGTGGGGAAGCTTTTAGATGGGTTAATAAGGGATAATATATCTATTTGAACAAGACATAAGTAGCAGTCCACATGGATTTATGAAGGATAAGTCATGTCAGACCAATCTAATTTGTTTATATGAGGAGGTTAGTAAGAACTTGGATCAGGGAACTCAGTGGATTTAGTATTTTTGGATTTTTAAAAAGGCTTTTGATACAGTGCCACATGGGAGACTATTGTGCAAACTAAGGGATACAGGAATTGCCATAAATAACTGCTCATGGATTGAGAGCTGGCTAAAACAGGAAGCAAAGGGTTGTTGTAAATGGAACTGTCACGATGTGCTTCTTCAAGAGGGCTTGAACATAGTTCAAACCTACCCCAGCAGAATCATGTGTGTTGGGGCACTTGTAACCAGTATACAGTATTGTCTCACACTGTGGATATGTGAAAACTATCTCTCATTGAATTATCAAAACAACATATTTATACTCTCCCATACCATCCGTTGTGTACATTTGTGTATGTGTGATGTCAGCCCATCTGGCTGGCAACCTTGGGCTATCAAAGCTCTTGAGATCAAATTCACCAGTTATCTATAGCTGGCTAGTGAAAAAAACTTTATGTTAAATTCAAGTGTTTGCTTAGGATTACTTTAAGTACATACATCTGTCTTGACCAAAGGTCTGTATATGTGAGGGTGCAACGATCTGCAGCTAACTTCTATGCAGAGCATTTTTACCAATTCCACATATGTTCTATATAACATTTCCCTCTTATAATATATTATAACTAGGATACATAATAACCAATTGACAAAGTTTCGATTTTTTTTTTTTTTTCTGTTTGCCTTCCTCTGGATGAACCAACAATTATTAACAAATAGTCCACATATTAAAAAGGATCAGAAGAGATCTAAAAAGGTTGAACTTGGACTAACAGTCTTTACTCAACCCCAAATACTATGCAACTGTACATTTTCCTTTTGTTAATAAATGAACTGAAGGGAAAACAGTTTAACTAACCTGAACTTTCTCACTGCCAAGTGTGGACACTACTCCTGCATTTGAACCATATTGTGAAAATCCCATAAAAGCATTTTGAAATGCATGCATTTTTCGTGGAGAAAAAAAAAAAAATCTGTGTTTACATGTGTAACTGACTGCCCAGATCCTGCTGCTACAATATTTCAACTAGTCAGATTGCAGGCGTATGACCCCTTTAAGTTAATGGTAAGGTTTTGTCAGACTGCTTAGATTTCAAGTTTACATACCTTCTTCTAATGGGTTTATTCCTTTCTTACTGCAGAAAATTCAGGTTTCTGCGCTCGCCGGAATTTCAGCATTGCAGGAGTGTCCCAGCAAACAAAAATGTAACCCTTACCACATCTATCTGTGCCTGCATGGAATACGGACTCACCTAAACAGAAAAGCTATGAGATAACTAATAAGTGCAGTGTCACCTGAGTACAGGGGATACTGTGCCATCCATCAGTCTTGTCCCATAGAGCTTCTTACATATTACTCATGCAACAGCTAGTGGGCAGGATATATTTATCAGTTTGGGTAATAATAAAAAAAAAATAGATCATTTTAACATACAATCTTGTGCTCTCACGCCATGAACAACACTTACAGTGAGGTAAATAGCCCTTTAAGCCTCTTGCCATCAGGAATTGGTACTTAAGCAGCAGACATCTGGCAATGAGTGGAGTAGTAAACACCACTTGAAGGCTAGCACAAGCAAACACCATTATGTGAAGACTAGACACAATGTGAAAAAGGGCTGAATGTGCCATAAAAAAAAACAAAAAAACTGGACATTCCAAATAGCTTCTTTTGCCGTCTCTGACCTCATGGACCGTAACACACCAGGCACATCTTTATGTCCATGGTCATGTTGATCCACTTTGTTTTGATGACAGATACTGTAGTGGGTTGCCAGTTCCTTCTGCAGTGGGCCACAGCATACAGCTCATGGTATTTCTATGTGGTCACCCATCTAAGTACTGACCAGGCCCAATCCCACATTGTGGCATGACCTCTTGGTTCCCTGACTAATCAAACCCAGGTTGCAGCGATGAAAGCACAGAATCCTAACCACTGGACCACCAGGGATCCCTCCCAATAGCTATGGGCTTGACTAATCATGTGAACCATGGCTCCCAAAATTTCTATATATAGAATTGCTCAAAAAAATAAAAACTACCATCCTTGCAACCACTTTTGTTTAGGACTCACTAGTTCCATAGTTAAATATATTTTTAAGAGAGCTTGAAGTTACAATGATAATTTTTATTAACGGATGCAATTCCCCATAATGTGGGTAGAGGTGGCACTTTATTTCTTACGTGCAAAAACTTGCATGCGATAAGATTCTACTCCGTTTTACGCTGAAAAGTTGTGGCATTCGATCCACACTCCAGTATAAAGACCAACAGAAAAAGCTACTAGGCATGCTCAATGTGACAACGGCACTGAAGACAATAGACCTACTGCCTCAGGAGCTCATCAGTAAGTAAAGCCAATTATCTCACAGGAGATTAGAACCTTTTTGTTGGTGGATGAGACTGAAGTTTGCGCCCGTTAGTTCACTGTAGAAAAATGCAATCTTTAATAATTATATCTTTTCAAATTATACCATAGTGTCACTAACAAAGTTCCTCCCACTGCAGCAGTTTTATAAAATCCATAAGTCTGTATTCTTCCTAAACATTTTGCCATTAAGTGTGTATTGCAAATAATGTAATGTATTCAGCTATTTAAAGTGACAACAAAAGCTAAACACTACAGACACGGTACATTTAACTGTAAATCTTTTTATTGTAACAAACACTAACTTTTTGTGTTTTTTCCTTTAGCTCTGGGGGGATGAACTTACAGGAGAACGGGGGGAGAGGGACTTAGGGGAATTTTTGCAAAGCATTTCCTTTTTGTACAAAACAAAAAAAACATACATCAATATAAAGAAAATAAAATCTTCAGATACTAAAATTACCTGGAAGTTTTAAAAACAATTAAATTAGAAGAAAAAAAAAAAAAAAAAAAAAAGGTAAATTGCCAACACGTGTCTGATCATGGGGCAGTTGCATCCTGACTGCAAACATTTTGCTTTGCTGGAGAGAAAAAAAAGTAGAGAAATAAAATGCCGCCTGGTTCCACTAGAATGAGAGTCAGGCTGCCGTCTACACAGGAACCTGCTTTATTTCAACCATCCTGGTCAAAAAAAAAAAATATATATATATTTATTTTCACACCAATAGATTATTATTTGAGGGGCATGGTTATTTTGGGCTCTGCAATATTACCCTAGTTGCAGCCCCCCAATATCAGAAAGGAGAATTACTTGATGGAAAGGATGACAGCATGGAAACTATTAAATATCCCACACTCCTCCTGTAAGTGCATCCATAATTTTGGAAGGAGGAGAGGGAGGGACTGTTTTCTGAGGGATTCGAGGGCAATACATGTGTGTAGAAGGGTTGGAGGAGGGGTGCATGACCACACTTGTATCAGTTTGTTAATAGTTTTAGGGGTGGTGGGCAATTACAAAGAGTAGAGACATAGGGTGGGGGGGGGGGGGGGGGGGGAGTCCCAATGCTACAACACGTTGAGAGGAGAAGAGCAGGGATGCTGGGAGGGGAAGGGCAGTTTATAGAGGAAGCTGTAAGTGGGGAGGAAGAAAGTGATCAGAGCAGCATTAAACCCCCCCCCCCTTCACTAGCACAGAAATAAAACCTGAATAGCAGAGAGGTAGTTGGATTGAAAGCGTGGTGTAGACCCTCCCCATCCCACCCCAAATATTGCCCCAAAGAATTAAAAATGCACCCCGCTTTTTGCATATCACTAAGTAGAAGAAAAAAGGAATAAAAGCGCCCTCCCCCCTCATGCAGCAAAAGGGCAGAGAAAGAACCCTTTAACTGCTCCCCCAATGGCTCTATCTCTAAGTATTTACAAATCAATACAGATCTATAATCTCCATTTTCAAACAGATGTGCCCACCGCAGGCGCTTCAAGGGAGTTGTTGATTAATCACCGTTACATACAGACCCCTCCATACCCACACCAGGAGCTATGTAGAAGGGGGGGCAGCAGCTGAAAGTGAAGAGGATGACGGGGCACGGAATGATTTCCTTCAGTTGAATCTGTCTCTTGGGCCGCCCCCCCCAGAGAGAAAACAAAGTAAATAAAAAGGAGGGGCAAAGAGGAAACAGTGAAAAAGATAGCTCCACATCTGCTGCACACAATGCTCTGTGCCCCCTTCAAAGTACAGACAGGAGAGGTGTTGTAGTAATGATGGGTACAAGTCTTGGTGGGGCAGGAGAGACAGCCTCTTCCAAATATCTGTCCACTATCCTGGAGTCTGAGTCTGTTGGATGAAAGGGTCAGCAGGCTGATAAGAGCCCTTTCTCAAAGCAGCGTCTCTTCTGAGGGGGAGTATCCTCCTCATCATCTTCGTCTTCGTCAGAGGAGGACGATGAAGACGTAGAGCTGTCAAGCGTCAGGTCCACCACATCGGGACCAGGAGGCTTCCCATTCTCAGTGGTTGTTGATGCTGCTGTACTAGCAGGAAGGGGCAGCTTTGTCGTCATGTCTGGAGAGTCTAGAAATAATACAAGATGTCAGCAAGTGAAAAGGGAGGTGCATACTGCAGAAGAACAAACAAAAAAAACTAAACATATTTTGTAACATTCACTTACTCAGCACAAGAATGGAACAGACTGGGCTGGCGCTTCTTTCTTTCTCTGCCTTTATTGGACACCATGACCCATCAACCATGAATTCTATCTCATCTGCATCCTTACACTCGTTGAGGATCTTTGACAGGAGACTATGAACGACAGAAAAGGTTCAAATCCACTTCAGCGAAAATGTGTTGCGCCTTTACATCCCCTTACATTATGCTTACCCATCAATTATAAGCTGGTCATAAAGTGCAGGCTTGTCACACACAGGACACATCCAGGTCGGCTTTTTCTCATTCATCTGAAGGTAGAACACTGCATCAAAGCACTGTAGGTGAGCGCAGGTTTCTGCTCTCGCAGGCACGGCCAGGCGCATCTTCACCAGCTGCAGGAACAACAGGAATGGTCTGTATTCTTATGAGCTTATTGCACAGATTAAAAGATCACTGTATAATGGTTATACATGTTAAGAGTTGAGACTCAAGTCATGAAGTCAATTTTAATAAGACATAATCAGTCTCACTACTGGTTGCATCTTTTACTTTGAGGGTTAGAGGCGGGGTTTGCAGTTACTGATGGTTGTACACCATGTGTAGGGAAATTGGGTAGATGTTAAAGGATTGCAGATTTTTAAATTTGACAAGTCCCTCCTACCCACTATTTAGTAAATTAGTAATTGCATTATAAAAACTAATATTTTCTCTAAAAATGGCTTACACAGCCACTAATGTTGTTACATACTTCAAACACATCAGGATTTTCCTCAAATAGAGTGGCTCTAACCGAGTAGTCTGTGGCCACAATGACACTGGAGAAGCCACGTTCGGGGAGCTGCTTAGAAGGAGTCTTACCGGGCATATAAGGGACACTCTGACACCAGTGGTAGCAATCTCACTGTCAGGATCCAGACGTAACTTTTCTCTAACTGGAAGGAAAAAAGGTGCAGGATGCAACATTAAAATTAGAAATTAGATTAAAAATTATATAAAAACTACTAAGTGTTTCCACGTCATAGCACCCCCCCCCCCCCCCCCCCCTCTCTGAAAGACTCACCTAGAGTTTTGCAAAGCTCTGGATGTTTCACACCAATTGTTTTCAACCTCTGGAGGAGTTCAGCAGACGTTCTTTGTCTCACCAGGTACAGACCCACTGAGTAACTCTGCAGAAAGGATGGAAAATATGATGGTTGAAGATATCACAGAGGGAGAGGAAAGAGATGGAATTTAGAAGGGGTATGGAGATTACAATGGAAGAAGATCCACAGTGTGAATATTGCAGAGTTAAGTATACGGTTGGATGCTAGGAAATAAAAAAAATTAAGTGTAGATTGGTCAGTGTCAGTACTCACCTTGCCATAGTTCCCCCAAGTGACAGTGACTCTGTTACTGGCAGAGGACAAGTACATGAGGTTGGTAAGGTTGATAGGACGACATGGCCGCTTGGGCTCCACACCAGGTTTATTGGAGGGGTAATAACCCTGAGACATGGAGAAAGATGGGCATGTGTATTCCTTATTAATTCTGGTAATATGCAGGGTACAAACAACACACAAAGCAGCAGAGAAGCTCCAATGCTTTTAATAAGGAATATAGGGACATGAGGTATAAAAGGGATAGAATGGATGGACTACACTGGACATCATAGCAGGAAGAACATGGAAGAACCATACGGTCAAGTGGTGGCAATGAGTGAGGTGTGAGATAAGTTGTTCGGAAATAGCAGAGGTTCCAAATTACCTTTAAATTATAACTATTTCATCAATTGAAGATTCAGAAGATACATTTTCCCTACAGTTAACCAATATCTACTTTTGTCATTTTCAGCTGTTGGCCAGCCTGAACCGCCCCGAAATAAAGATTTTAATCTGCTGTTGAGATTGATATTAATTATTGATAAGCCATTTAGCATGCCTAACCTATGCAGGTGACTGCAGTCAAGACAATGAACCCAATGCCGACAGGATTTAATAAAATACCACAAACACTAACAAAACAAAGTATTACAAATGTGTTTTTAGGTGGATCAGAAAGGCTGACTCAAAGCTCAAAAATCGCAAACTTCAATGTTCACTTATGGCAGGAAAATTCATTTTTTTATAGAACACTAAAAAGAGAAAGTAATGGTTATTACCTATAACCTCTGATGTGCCACTTTAGAGGAGCGCACATCTATATAAAGTAACTTAAAAGCAAGACCCAGGAGAATAACCCCTCCCAGGTTAGTGGACACTAGCAATGCAAGATGGAATTCCTCAGGACACAAGCAAAGTTAGCTAATAAAGGTTTTTGTTAAGCCGTTATGCTTATAGGTTGATGCAAAGTCCCCCCCCCCCCCCCCCCCCCCCCCCCAACTACAGTGGTACTTTAACTCTCTGCACTCACCGGGACTGAGCAGTAGTTGTGATTAACTTTCACAGCGATGTTGGGTGGGTACTGATCTTCCTGGGGGCAGCTGGTTTCTGTGTAGCAGATTCTAGAGGAAAGAAAGCAAAGTAGATTGTGCATATCTTGCACAGAGAACAAACACACTGCTACTAGTTGCAAAGTATTTAACTTCTTCCCTTAAATACCTATTGTATAAATATACTCAAGCATTTTAAAATACACAACCCATAACCATAAATTGTTGTGAAAAAAAAGACACTTGTTATGAGGTGTATCCTCCCAAAAACTGTTTAAAAAGGACACTGAACGCTCCCTGGTTTTAAATATTAAATGGGAGGGGGGTTCTTTAAGTGGTTAAAATCTGTTTTTACTCCGTGAAACCTTCCAAAACAGTTACTGCAAAGGTCCAATTCCCACAGCTCGTGTATACAGTGCGTCTATAGTACTAGCAGATTGTGTCAGAAAATTGTTGTTGAAATACACACTCTGTGACCGGTTAATGATATATAACTATTAACATTTTATGCACGAGCTACCTTTTCCAGGGAAGGTTTTGGCGAGTAAAAAACAGAACATTTAAATTATGTGCTATTAAAATAACAAAAAACAAAGTAGAGGTGCTCAGAGAACGAACTAACCTTAATAGGTTAGTTTTATGGACATGATAACCCACTCTGAGAGCAACCTCTTTTAGCTCACCTGTGCCCCTCACAGGGAGAAATATCCTGTAGTATATCAGTCTGGTCCCGCCTCGAAATACCAGGTCCCTTGCTCACTGGGCCTTAGGGAGTTCAGCAACACCTCACTGACAAGGCCCAGTGTAGGCTGAAACGTATGTTTGGGGTTTGTGGTTTCTCCTGTTCAGGGTAGAATTGCTTGGTATTTCGGGGCTGGACCACTCTAGTGAGTGAGACCAGACTGATATACTTCAGGATATTTCTCCCTGTGAAGGGCACAAGTGAGATAAGAGGCTGCTCTCAGAGTGGGTTATCATGGCCATAGAACTAACCTATTAAGGCTAGTTCGTTCTCTGATTGAGCACCTCTAACTTTGTTGTTTTGTTTATTAAAACAACAACCTAAATGTGTTAAATAATAAAAAAAAATTAAGTATGCAAACAAAGGGAACCCTCCATGTCCCGTGAATGCCAATATCGCCGTCAGTGTCTTACCTCAGGACCACTTGAACAGATTTGGTGCCAGGTTGTAAATCCCTGGGAAAAGGAGAGAAGCATTACAAGAGAAAGGAAACAGGTGATAAAAGCCTTCCAGAAAATCTATGACTTGGTTCATCCTGACCTTAAATAAATTTGCTAGGATACATAAGGAGAATTGTGATAAACAGCAAGTTTTAATAGAGAGCAAATAAGTAAATGACTAAAATTGTAAGAATCTAATCTTGCATTGTCACCTATATAAAAAAAAATGTTTAACAATTTTGACATTTTGAAAAAGCTAGTGCAAAATGCTATATGATGAAACATGTACAATTTTTAAAAGATTATGAAGTTTGTATAATTTGATATTTTGAATGTTGCACTTTTATTGCTCCAAATGCCTTTTGCTATACAATATCTCTTTTGAAAAATAATATATTTAGATTAAAACAAAACATATTTCCCTCTGTACATATACCTTAAAAAGCCAGCGCAGATCTGCAGAAAAATGTCTAGCGATCGTGTGAGCCGCTGCCCAAAGCTGTCTGAGCAGAGTAATTTGACAAACTTGCTCAGTGAGGTTTGTTTAGGTCATGTTGTCTTTGTGATTATCAATAACACAAAAAACCATATTCCTTCTGTTGGTCCAGATTTATATTTGTCCGTGCTCAATTATATTGGATTCACAGTGCAGTAAAATGGAAGGAGATACCTAGGATCATATACTCACATGGACATTCACATGCTAGTTTGGTGGAAGATCTGAAAATCCATATTTGTAGTATGGTCTTTTGAAGGGAAAGGCAGGAAGAGTGATATCTATACATTATAATTTGGAGTAAAATGGAGCATGCAGGGGCTGTATATTTCTATGGACTAATAGTTTTCACTGTAAGCATGTATACTACTAGTTAAGAGCACTGTAGTCCCATATCTACTGTACCAACTACAGTTAATAAGGAAAATATTTTGGAACATATTACATAGTAAATCAGTTTGAGAGGGGGAAAAATAAGACTTAGTTTGTACAATATTCTTCCATTTGGCACTGAATCAAAAACCCTCACAATTTAAAAAAAAAAAAAAAAAAAAACTACATCCACCGAGTTGCCTTGATCCAAGTTCCTAATAACCTCCTCATATAAACAAATTCAATTTGATTTCACATGACCTATCTATAAAAAGTACGAGTCACAGATTTATTAATCTTATTCAAACTGACATATTCTCTTATTACCCCATCTAAAAGCTTCCCCACTACAGAAGTGACGCTCACTGGTCTATAATTCCCCGGATTTGCTCTTGCTCCCTTCTTAAATATAGGTATCACATCTGCTTTTCTCCAGTCATCTGGTAGAGAACCTGTGTTGAGTGAATCTTGAAAAATTAAATATAATGGTTTTGGCTATTACAGAACCCAGTTCCCTCAGTACCCTTGGATGTATTCCATCAGGACCCGGGGCTTTATTAACATTTATTTTTTCCAACCTCTTTTGGATTACTTCCTGTGTTAACCAATTATTTGGCAAAGGTAGTGTAACCCCATTATGTTGCAGTGTCCCAACCACTGGTACCTCCCTTGTGTATACCGAAGAAAAGAACCTATTTAGCTCATCTGCCTCTTCCTAGTCAGCCTATTTCACATTGTAAAGCTCATATAGGATTAGTCTTCCTCTCCTTTGCAATTAACTTTTAATTTTCTATTTTAGCCAACGTAATAATGCTTTTGCAAGCCTTGTTGATTCCCTTGCACTCACATAAAGCTGCCTCTGTTACCTCTATTGTATAATTTACATAATACATATAACATAAAAAAATAAAGGCAACCTTAAAAAAAAAAAAAGAATAAATAATTATTCATAGGCTGCCCTCACAGTAAAAGCTTGCTGCCAGGGGAAACTTATTTCAGACAACTCTCCAGCGAAAGAAGATCTTTGCGTTTGCTAAATTTTCAGACACATTGTACAGTTGCCTACTAGACAAAACCGCCCACCTACAGCATTAACCTTATAAATGGCTGGATAGCAACAAGTTTGAACATTGAAAGGAAGTATCTAGGCCTTGTTGTAATGGCCCTTTAAATGCCATAAATGTTAATACCATAGTTGCCTAAATTATATATAGACAAAAAGGTAAGCAGTGATATTATGCACTATGCTAATTTATATTACATCAGCACTTACTAACCGAAACAAAGCAGCTGTTAGATAACGCCCACACAGGAAGTGGTGACTCCTATTGCAGCTAAAGAAGCAATTCTGTGTAGCCCTACATTCAGTATAAACCCTTGGAGATACACATACAGACTAATTATTTTGAGTGTGAAAAAAATACATAGGCTAACTGTATACTTTATGCTTCCTGAAGTGTGAGGAAACAGAAGGAAAGTTCTATCTGCACAATGGGAATATAGAATTTAAAATGACAAGTGCTTTCAACTGGAGCACTGAAACATTAGTTTATAAGGATTTGCACTCCTGTCAAACTCAGCTGTGGCCATGGCAATAAAGATTGCCCATTTTGAAACTGTTTTCGGAGCCCTGTACATTTCCAGTTCAAGAAAAAGTATTAGATTATACATACATAGGTAGTGCTCACAAGAAAAATGCTTGTCCTGCCTACACATAAAGGGGGTCATGTATGCAGGTGGGGCTGGTGCACAATCATTGCTTTCTGAAGGAAACTAATCTCCTGTAATTCCAGAAGTTCCAATGATTGAAAAGATCGTTGATTTCTTGATTTACTAGGTATAGAATATACCTATGTATCCATTTACTTTAATGCACTTTATTTTTAATAATTAAAAAAAAAAGTGCTTATAAGCTCTGCTTGAGCTGTTGAGACGTGGTCACTGATGGGCTTGTATGCAACACTATTATGCAGAGCAAGGAGTTACAGCATCCAGCCAAGTGCAAGGTTCAGTTTCTGGGTTTTGCTGCAGAAGGAGATACCATACCTGGAGTTCTTGATCAGGTCCACCTGTCTTGGGGACAGTACGAACACGCAGGGACTGTCCTGGAGCTTTTCACTATTCTGAGCAACTGTGGGGGAAAGACAGAAGTCACATATAATGCCAAAAACGAATTGAACCCATTACAGGAGTTGAAGACAGCGAGCATATAAAGCTTTCTACCTAAATAAAGCACTCCAAAATTGTAACCAAGCAATTGCTTTGACAAATATTTTATTAACATGCTATGTCTTAACTCATGAACAGCTAGCATGACACTACCCCCTCACACCCAGCAAACTCATAAATACACACAACATTAAACAGTTTCAGATTTACTGGAAATACTGGCTTCTTTGCTGATGTGCAAAGTCATATGTAAGAAAGGACACATTCCATTAAAATATATATTAATGTAGATTTCTAGCTTACTGGACCGGGATTTTGTTATTAACAAGGAAAGAGGGCCAAGTGGGCTATTACCAGGAGCTAGGACGTGATAGCATAGGCACGAACAAGGGGAAATAAATATATCTAGGGCAGCTATTCCCCAATCCATGTTCAAGGCAAGTTATCTGTATATCATTAAATTTATATGAACATTATAAGCCAGTGAATAGGTTATATATAACCTATTAGAATTATTCTTTTAATAACTGAAGCATTAGCAACCAGCATTACAATTATAGGAGCTACCAGGATTTGTTGGCATTTCAGATGCTATACACTGGCACAAATTCACTCACCCAACTCAGTTGGCTTTAAAAGTTCATCCACCACATCATAGAAGGGCAGCTTGACCAATCGCACCTCAGGCTTGGGTATGACTTTGGGAGGCAACCTGGGCAAGCCATTAACGTGTTTCCCATATAACGATGGGTAGTCTATATTAGGAGGGGAAAGTGTTGTTCTGACACCTGGAGGCCCGTGATCATAGGGTGGGTGAAGAGGCAAAGCATCAGGTGGTCGATGTTGTGGAGGTGGCTGCGTAGGAGCAGTGGTGATCACATCTGAGGACTTCTTGGCGTATCGGGTCTCATACAGCTCCTTGATCTTCTTGAAAACTTCTGGGCTACAGTCAAACTGCACCAGCTGCAGTGCCCTTGTGAGAAGCTCATGTTTCAGGCCGCTTTTACTTCGTCCAACATATCCCAGCAGCATCTGCAGATCCGACACGCGGAAACTCATCACCATGTTCTGAAGGAGGGAGGGCAAAGGGTGTTAGAGAGTACCTTGTTCAAGCACTGTTACCAATCTAATCAGGAAATGAGTCCTGCAATATCATATGCTCAGGGCTAGCATCCCTTCATGGTGGCATCTACATGGAGCAGTTCACATATCAAATGATTAGGTCTTGTGTGTGTATTTTTTGCTTGGATCTTTAATAATCTACCTATTCGCAGCTTCCAGCTCTCTAGGAACACCAAAACATGGCTTGCAAACAAAAAAGCCAACAAATGAGTTTAATTTACACCATAAAGTAAGGAATTGCAAAGCTAGTTTCACCTCCAAATGACCAGACATTGCACTATTGCCCCGCTGCATTAACCCTTATTACAGCTCTGTGAGCAACACAAGAACACAGCATTAAGACATGCACAGGGATTGAAACCAGCTGCACTTACAAAAAAAAAGAAATGACAATCTGTAGGAGTCAGTTATTCAAATATATATTAGAACCTATGGCTATATTTCCACTAGCGCAGAAGAAAATGCCTTATGGCTCATAGGATTTATTGAGCCACATATGCATACATCTATATACGTGCATACATAAACAGATCAATATTAAACTTTTACAACAGGGCCCAACAAATAAAGGAAGCCGTGGCTCAGAAGTTTACTGCTGGTGCCTAACTTTGTTATTATACATATAAAACAATTACTGACTGCTAAATTAAGTTTGTCTGGCACCTTAAAATGACAGGCAGCAGGTAAAAAGTGAATAAAAACATAAAACAAAGACTTTATAAGAGTCTAAATGGCAGAAGAGAAGGTTTCCCATCTTCCTCACCATGCAGCCTTATAATCCAACAAAGCGACAGGACTATGTAAAGCCAGTTACAGAGAATGATAGGCACTGGGCCTTGCTGTAATATGTGGGAGGGGTAACACTCCCCCCATGAGGAATTCTAAACATAAAAGATGCAGTGAAGGTATAATTTCTATTACATGAACAAGTTGAAAAACTACATATACTTTGTGTTCATATAAATCCTATGACTACGGTAGTCAAAAATAAAGAGCTGGAAAAGAATGGACAGAAACTTAAAGAAATCAGACTTAATTGTATTGCCTAAGTAAAAAGCCAAGCAATAAAGTTTGTAAGCACTGCCCCCTAGCAGGTTGTCTCGTGCTTAGCATATAAGGAGGAAGAGTAATCAGTAAAGGGCAAGACCCTATAAAAATTTAAAAAGATATTGCCTGTTCATTACAGCTGGTTAAAAAGGTATATTGTAAATGTGGAAATCAAGAGCCCCTGTAATTAACCCTGAAGATCAAATACCCAGGTTCTTGAACTAAAGGGTCACTAATGACTCAGCACTCTACAACAGGGGTAATCAATAGGTGGCAGCCATCTGCATTTTAATTGCAATTCTGCTCGTGTAACCTACCATTTTGATTTCTGTTGATCAACCACCTGAGATGGGGGATGACATTTTGAGCACATGGGAAGCTTGTATCTGCACAATCGGAATGTGGCATTGAAAACTGTCAGTTCTTTCAATAGGACACATGAAAATTTAATTTGTTTACAAGGACAGACCATTCCTAGGAGTAGCAGACAAAAATCAGCTTATAAAATAAAATTGCATATAAACATTAAAGTAAAGGTTGTGTATTTTTTTGCTTTCTAAAATCCCCCCCCCCCCCCCCTGTAGATGTTGGTGCAGTGATGACAAATCAAAGGTGTCCTTACCACTTCACATTAGAAGAACCACTGCAGATGATATATATATATATATATATATATATATCTATATCTATATCTATATCTATATCTATATCTATATCTATATCTATATCTATATCTATATCTATATCTATATCTATATCTATATCTATATATATATATATTTTTTTTATTTTTTTTTATTTTTTTTTAACTACATTTGCTAAAAGGTCAATGTAGTTTTAGAAAATAAAAAAAGGGACCAGTGAAAAAAGGAAGCCAGTCACATCTAGTTTTCAATTAGGAAATATAAATGCCAATGCATAAGCTGCTCTGGAAGGAATCCATGATATGTAGGCGAGACATTTACATTTCTGGAGAGCGGTGGTTGCACATATTGATGCAACTCGGCTGCTTCTGGGCCTGGCAGGGAAAGGGTGTGCAAATTTCAGTCTTATCCAATTAGCAGACTCCAGACCTCCCCTTGTCCCTCCTCCTCCCCTCCCACCACTGATAGAAAAAAACACGCACACAATACAGCTCTTGGGAAGTGATGTAACAATCACAAAATGGATCCTTGTACTCATAATCTTCAAATATTCAGATATTGCCAATATTACAAACAAGTAGCTATCTCTTGAAATACAGTGTCCCTTCAAAGAAGGAAATCCATACTTTATCAGTTGACTTATTAAATTATTGCATTTTCCTATAATGAAATAAGATTGAAGCTTGACATGTCAGCCTTTCTGATCCACTCACAAATTGAGGGTGAAAAGTTCTTAAATGTATGAAAGGTCTCATTTTTAATATCTAAAAATTAGATATTTAGATGTTTTTACTTCCTGAAACAGTCCCTGCAAACATCTGCCCCTGTAACTCACGCATACAGAATCTCTGTAGTACTAAACGTACTAACCAATTGTAGAATGTCAGCAGAACTTGTTAATACAACGATGTTACGTATACAAACAGCAAGTTTATTTTATTATTATAAATGTGGAACACTCCATGTCCCTTTAAAAAGAGATCATTACATTTAAAGAGATATGGAAGGTTCTGACTGGCTAGAAATATAATATGCCTATATATCTATGTACTTTTATGCACCTTATTTTATTATGAAGTTCTTATAATACTTTTAAACACTATTAAATACAGTGTGTCATAGTAACCAAACAATGGCAACATTTTCCAACATGCTGCTTGAGAAAGGTCACCGATAGGCTAATTTGAAACTGCCCTTCAATCTGTGTATCCCAGAGCTACAGAGAGCAGACACTGATACAAATTACATTATTTTAGGCAGAAAAAACAGAGGTTATAAACTTAATAAAATAAAGTATACAAAAGTAAAACAGATACACAGTGATATTATATCACTAGTGAGATCCAGAAAACGTGTCAGTTTAATAAATGATATGCCACTTCATTTTTTCTGTGTAGTTGCCTGAACTCTCTCATGTGGTGTTGACTACATTAAGGGGCCTAATACAATGATCTCACAATAAGCATATTTCATCATCTTTTGAGGGTGGATCAGAAAGACTGTAAACCCAAAATGGGTAAACAATCTTATTGTAAGAAAATTCATTTTTGGATAACATCCACCGGAAAGCACTTTGTTAAAGTTTTTAGTTATACTATATTTGGTACCTCCAATGTGTCAGTAACTATCCATCACACACACTGATCATATCCATTTCAGTAATTACTACTTATCCCCATGGCTGTGGAGCCAGTCAGTGTGTGCAGATGTGTCAAGGAGGCAGTGACATAATTTAATAGCATTGGATGGTGAAGACAAAGGAGGAGACCTGGGATATGGAGGAGAGTCAAATAAAAGATCTGGTTAGACTATACTAAATCATCCTGTTTACTGCCTTGGGTCTGAACATGCTCTTCAGTTTTATAAAGATTATGCTGAGAACTATAGGGCAAGAGCTTAAAGCCATAGCTAAATTTCCTGGATTAGGAGTTCATCTGATAGGAGATTTGGACCTATCCTCTTACGGTAGCGCAGCACAAGGCAGCAGCAGTGAGCATCCAATAGTTGGCGCGGACGATATTCCTGTGCCATATCATAGAGTCAAGGCTTAGGTAAACTGTTAGAGTAAGGGTTAGGCTAACATTATAGGCTTAGAACTTCTCACATCGCCAGCGCTGCAAAATATCGGCAGCGCCATCTAGAGGCTGGAGGTTGCACTGCAGCAGCGGACCTGTCCAGACACCATAACATGATAGATCCGGAGAATCATAAGTGTATGAATACATTTTTTGCATGAAAACAAAATACCAAAAATAAACATTAAGCTCACCCTGCTTTTGAGTTAACACGCCTGAAAGTCGCTGCTAAAATTAGCATAAGTCAAAATTAGTTTTGGCCAATCAGAGGCAGCTTGTGCAGGAAGTAATCAGGAACACTGATCTGTAGATGTCTGAATTGAGCTTGAAGGTTAGTAAAGAGTTAAAAACCATACCCAAATGTAGTGTTTCTATTAGTAGGTACACTGTGCCTATGTAAGCAGCTCTAGGGGTATGGAAAACTAGTTTTATTTTTAAATAAAATACATCTGTGTGTGTACAGGATAACCCAATCCAATGTGTGTTTCTGATAAAAGCAAAGTGTGTTAGATTAGAGAAAGGTAAGAACAGGGAAGCTAATATTATACCTTTAAGGGAGCAGTAGATAATACCTTTAAGGGAGCAGTAGATAATACCTTTAAGGGAGCAGTAGATAATACCTTTAAGGGAGTAGTAGATAATACCTTTAAGGGAGTAGTAGATAATACCTTTAAGGGAGTAGTAGATAGTACCTTTAGTTAGCAATGACTGTCAATAATCAGGCACTAGTAAGAAAAAACCTGTGCTTGTTAAGTGGATCAGAAAAAAAAAAAAAGAAATCTTTCCTGTAAGGAGTCCCCCAGAAGTGGCAGCAGCAACACAGGTTGTAAGCACTGCTGAGATTGTAGAGTTTCCAAGCCTAAAGCATTACCCTTACCCTAAAGCTAAGGCATCGGCAGTGACATCTAGCTGATCCTCATTGCCACTGCCTGTGCTGGATTACTTATAATAGGAAAGGACTGCTTTTAGTCCTGCTAGAGAACCAGAAACGATTTGAAAAAATATATATATATTTTTTTTTGTTTGGTAGTTGTAACATTCAAAAGACCCAACAAAATGTGCTGGATGTCTCAAAGGCATTTATTATTAAAATCTATGATTTGATGATTTAAAAAAAAAAAAAAAATGTAAATGAAGTGTCAAGTTTCAGTCTCTGCTGGTAACCACAAATTTAGAAGGTTAGTCGGGGGGAGAGAGAGGTCTATCAGGAAGCTGATAAATTTTCAGACAGAATGCTTACCACAGAATTATCGCCACTTATTCATTTATGTTTCTGCGGCAACAAGCTTTGCCTTATACTATTATTTTATTTGCAACCAATGAATAAATTTAAGTATTATCTCCACATGCTAGGATATGACAGTGGTCTGAATATTTGCTATCAGCTGCTATACAACATACCTAACAACCAACCTTGTACTGCCAGTCACTTCATGCAAACTGGAGAAGGGAACTGGGAGCCTCAAATATGAATGGAAGGATGTACCGCTACATAATGATACTGCAAGTCATGGAGCTCACCTAGCAATATATGTATGTTCAGTTGGTGTAATACATACAGTAGACCAGATCTGTTAGATCATAGTGAGGAAAAACGTCATATGTTATAGTGGGCCTTGACAAACCTATATGAAAAGTGGGAACCACTATACCAAGTCAGGAGCTTTGTAGGATCTTGGGCTCCCAGGCTTTGTCAGGCAGTTGACTATATAAAGGAGGGAGGGCTACTAGGACAATGGGGTGGCTGGGCACGTTAAGGCAAGGGGCAGTGATGACTAAGAGCAGTTGTTGGGGGTATTCTTTGAATCAGTTGCTAGGGGCACTAAGATAGGGCAGATGGTGAGGGCACTAGAAGCAATAGTACAGTATAATGCAGCCATCAATCAGAAGTGGCCATGCCTAGGGGCAGCTGGTGTAGACCCGGCACTATATACACACACAATCAGGCCCGCAGTGCTAACAGGCATCTTATGGTTTGCATAGAGCTTTGTACTGAGGGCTCTGAGCACCTCACAGCACGGAGGGGGCAGATAACGGGATAGGGGCAATAAGTGCTATACAGCAGGCCTGGGGCCCAGGGACCGGAACATATCTGAGCAGCAGTGTGTTAGGAAGTTGCTCCTCGCTAAAGGCCCCCGGCTGGCCCGGTTTCCACCGGTATTTTCCCCCTTTCGGTCTCACCTTCGCCTCCACCAGCTCCGCCGCCATCTTGGCCTCCAGCATCCCCCGCGCCGGCCGCCGCCGCTCCACGTGATCAGTCCCCGCGCTTGTCGGCCAATCGACTTCACCAACTCGCTGACTTCGGCCCCGCCCCCTTCGAGCATGCGCTTTCCTCTCCATGGAGACAATTCGCCAATCATAGTGGGGGCGGAGTCATCGTGTCTTATGCCCTCCCACCAAGCTGTTTATGACGTCATTTAAAGGGACCGTATGATTTGGGAACCTCCCTCATGAACACAGGAAGGAAAGTAGCGAAGGGAGGAGAGAGACTGGGAGTGAGATGAGATCACAAAGGAAATTATCACTTCTCCATCGTGTCTTTTTTTAAAGGGACACTTTATTATTCTTATAAAGGGCTATACAAAGAATATCTAGACCTGATAAAATGGTTATTAAAAATCTTTATTGTGTAATTAAACAATTACTATTTTTCAGTCAATCCCAGGCTGTATAAGCTCCAGTTCTGCCCAACTCTTGAATGAAGTATTGTGTCTGGAGCGGATGTGTGCCCCATTACTACTGCTCCTTTATATTCTAATCATACATTTATCACAAGCATGAATAGAAAGTCATAAGTGTGGAACTATTGCAGGTGCAGTGCAGTAGGACCTTTCTCTTGGGGGGGCAGTGCTGTATATATACTAGCAACATTGCGAGCCTCCCCCCCTCTACTTTACGGGCCTCGCGGCTCATTGCAGATGTCGGCCAACCCCCAACATTCGGCCCTCGCGATGAGCGCCTGGAACAATGGTGTTCATTGCGAGCTCCTCAATGAGCGCCTTTGGTGCTCATTGAGAGCCTCTCCCCACTCTCTCACCCCTGTGCCTCTTTCCCCCCTCTCCCTCCCCTTTGTCTGTTTCCCCCTCTTTCCCTCACATGTCTTTTTGCCTCCTCTCCCCCCCCCTGTTTTTTTTATTCCCTTATCTCTCTTCCCTGTGTCTCTCCCCCCCTCACCCCTGTGTCTTCTTTCCACACAACTCCCTCCCCTGTGTCTCTTTCCCCCTCTCTCACACCTGTGTCTATTTCCCCCTACTCCCTCCCCTCTGTCTCTCCCCCCCACTCCCTCCCCTGTGTCTCTTTCCCCCCCACTCCCTCCCCTGTATCTCTTTCCCACCTCTCTCACTCCTGTGTCTCTTTCCCCCCACTCCCTCCCCTGTGTCTCTTTCCCCCCTCTCTCACCTCTGTGTCTCTTTCCCCCCGCTCCCTACCCTGTGTCTCTTTGCCCCTCTCGCCCCCCCTGGGTTTTATTGCCCCCCCTCCCTCCCCTGTGCCTCTTTCCCCCCTTCTCTCACCCCTGTGTCTTTTTCCATCCCCTCTCCCTCCCCTTTGTCTTTCTTCCCCCTCTCCCTCATCTGTGCTCCTGTTTGAATTTGCAGGTGTGAAACCATTTGCGGGCTTGGGAAATTCATAATTTTCCCCAAGCCCAAAATTGCATTCCGATTTACTGGCTTGAAAAAAAATTACAGCTTATGGCCCGACATTTTTTTCCTCGCCTAGCCGTTGTGAGACCTCCCAAAAATGCCAATTAAAGCAAATTTGCTTGCAGCCCCACTGCCCCTCCCCTTGTGCTGTGTGTGAGGTTGTAAGCTAACTTTTGTAATCAATTGGCTTTTTTCTGGCGGCCTTTGAACGGCTTTCAAGTTACAAGCTTGAAAAAAATGGCGTCTGTTAAACTTGTAATTTTTTTGAAGCCTTTAACTAAGTCAGTCACGAGCCCCCCCCCCCCCCCCCACCCTACTTTACGGGCCTCGCCACTCATTGCAGACGTTGGCCAACCCGCAACTTTCTCTCTCACCCCTGTGCCTCTTTCCCCCCTCTCCCTCCCCTTTGTCTGTTTCCCCCTCTCTCCCTCACGTGTCTTTTTGCCTCCTCTCCCTCCCCTGGTTTTTTTATTCCCTTATCTCTCTTCCCTGTGTCTCTTTTGCCCCTCTCTCACCCCTGTGTCTTCTTTCCCAACTACTCCCTCCCCTGTGACTCTTTCCCGACTCTCTCACACCTGTGTCTCTTTCCCCCCACTCCCTCCCCTCTGTCTCTTTCTCCCCCACTCTCTCCTTCGGGGTATCTTTCACCCCTCTCACACCCCTGTGTCTCTTTCCCCCCACTCCACCCCCTGTGTCTCTTCCCCCCCTGCTCTCACTCCTGTGTCTTTTTCCCCCTACTCCCTCCCCTGTGTCTCTTTGCCCCCTCTTCCTCCCCTGGGGGTTTCCCCCCCCACTCCCTCCCCTGTGTCTCTTTCCCCCCTTCTCTCACCCCTGTGCCTCTTTCCACCCCCTCCCCCTCTCCCTCCCCTGTGTCTTTCTTCCCCCTCTCCCTCCTCTGTGCTCCTGTTTGAATTTGCAGGTGTGAAACCATTTGCGGCCTTGGTAAATTCATAATTTTTTCCCAAGCCTAAAATTGCATTCCGATTTACTGGCTTGAAAAAAAATTACAGCTTATGGCTCGACATTTTTTTCCTCGCCTAGCTGTTCTGAGACCTCCCAAAAACGCCAATTAAAGAAAATTCGCTTGCAGCCTCACTCACAGGCTCCCTGCCTCTCCCCTTGTGCTGTGTGTGAGGTTGTAAGCTAATTTTGTAATCAATTGGCTTTTTCTGGTGGCCCCTAAACGGCTTTCCAGATACAAGCTTGAAAAAAATGGCGGCTGTTAAACTTGTCATTTTTTTGAAGCCTGTAACTAAGCCAGTCACGTATGGGCCTCGCAATGAGCTCCTTCGACTTCTCCCTCCCCCGGCCCTCTTTTTTGCACAGGGCCTAACACTAGCTTCGCCATTGAGTATACATTAAGTCAGAACATATCAGACACACTTAAAGCAACTCATAGGGGAGGAGATGGGGGGAGGGGTAGTATAGTCAATAGGGGGATATTGCTAAGTAACTTAAGTACAGTGGCAGGCACTTCAGAACTACAGACTCATAACATAAGGTGTATGCTTGCTAATGCCAGAAGCTTGCCAGGAAAATGGGAGAGTTATAATTATTAGCAATTAATGGAAAATGGGATTTAATAGGCATTACCAAAATGTGGTGGGATGAATTTCATGACTGGACTGTTAATCTGGATGGTTATAACCAATTTAGGAAAGATAGGGGCAATGGTAAAAGAGGACGGGGGATTTGTCTGTATGTTAAGCCTCAATTTAAGCCTATAGTCAGAGAAGATATTTATGGCGGAACTAGTGATGAAGTTGAATGTTTGTGGGTAGAGTTAAATAGCGGAGCAGCAAATTCCAAAAGAATATTAGTAGGAGTATACTATAAACCCCCAAATATAGCTGAAAGTGAGGAATACAATTATTGTTACAGATTGGAAATGCAGCTAAGCACGGGCAAGTTCTAATAATGGGAGATTTTAATTACCCTGAAATAAACTGGATAAATGAGACCAGCAGTTCAGCTAAGGGGAGCAGATTCTTGAGTACACTCAGGGATCATTATCTGGCCCAGGGTATACAAGAGCCTACTAGAAATGAAGCTATCTTAGATTTAGTCATCACAAATAATATTGATATAGTATCAAATGTTGGAATAGGGCAACCTTTGGGAAACAGTGATCACAACACAGTCTCATTTGAGATTGAATTAAAAAAATAACATTTTAAGGGGCCAACAAAAACTCTTAATTGTAAAAGGGCAGATTTGAACGGTCTAAGGGCAGAAATACAAAATATAGACTGGGACAGAGAACTAATAAGTAAAAATACTGAATATAAATGGACAATATTTAAATCCTTACTAAATATATGAAAAATTAATTGCAAAAGAGAGTAAGACTAACCCTAAAATATTTTTTAAGTATATTAATGGGAAGAAGGCGAGGAAGGAAACTATAGGAACATTACAATGTGACACAGGCCGTCTGATAATCAGTGACCAAGAAAAGGCAGATGAGCTAAATAGGTTCTTTTCTTCGGTATACACAAGGGAGGTACCAGTGGTTGGGACACTGCAACATAATGGGGCTACACTACCTTTGCCAAATAATTGGTTAACACAGGAAGTAATCCAAAAGAGGTTGGAAAAAATAAATGTTAATAAAGCCCCAGGTCCTGATGGAATACATCCAAGGGTAGTGAGGGAACTGGGTTCTGTAATAGCCAAACCATTATATTTAATTTTTCAAGATTCACTCAACACAGGGTCTCTACCAGATGACTGGAGAAAAGCTGATGTGATACCTATATTTAAAAAGGGAGCAAGAGCAAATCCGGGGAATTATAGACTAGTGAGCCTCACTTCTGTAGTGGGGAAGCTTTTAGAAGGGTTAATAAGGGATAACATACAAGAATATGTCTATTTGAACAGGATTATAAGTAGGAGTCAACATGGATTTATGAGGGATAGGTCATGTCAAACAAATCTAATTAGTTCCTATGAGGAGGTTAGTGGGAACCTGGATCAAGGCAACTCAGTGGATGTAGTCTTTTTGAATTTTACAAAAGCTTTTGATACAGTGCCACATGGGAGACTATTGGGCAAACTAAGGGATACAGGAATTGCAGTAAATATCTGCTCATGGTTTGAGAGCTGGCTAAAACACAGGAAGAAAAGGGTTGTTGTAAGTGGAACATACTTCGATTGTACTAATGTGGTAAGTGGGGTTCCTCACCTTTTTAACATATTTATTAATGACTTAGAGGTGGGACTGGAAAGTAGGGTCTCTATTTTCACTGATGACATGAAGTTGTGCAAGGTAATTAAATCAGATAATGATGTGCTTTCCCTCCAAAGGGATTACATAAAATTGAGGAATGGGCATCTAAATGGCAGATGAGATTTAATATGAATAAATGTAAAGTTATGCATCTGGAAAGGAAAAATAGCCATGCGATTTATAATCTTAATGGAGCAAATCTAGATGTATCAGATATTGAAAGGGATTTGGGAGTGTTTGTGGACAACCACCTAGGTAACAGTGCTCAAAGCCAAGCATCAGCTGCAAAGGCAAATACAATATTAGCATGTATTAAGAAGGGTATAGAAGCCAGGGAAGCAAATATAATTCTGCCACTATACATATCTCTAGCACGCCCTCATTTGGAATATGGAGTACAATTTTGGGCACCACTTCATTTTAGAGCTGGAAAAGGTACAGAGGAGGGCAACAAAACTAATAAGGGGAATGGAGGGGCTAAGTTATAAAGAAAGACTAACCAAATTAAACTTATTCTCTCTAGAAAAGAGGAGATATGATTACCTTATATAAATACATCCAGGGTCAGTATAAAGATTTGTCAAGGGAGCTTTTTGTGCCAAGAGGTTTTCAACTGACAAGAGGACATCCCTTGAGGTTGGAAGTAAAAAGATTCCACCTTAAAGAAAGAAAAGGTTTCTTCACAGTAAGGGTGGTTAATCTGTGGAATTCTCTACCAGAGGAGGTGGTGACAGCGGATTCGATAGATAACTTTAAAAGGGGACTAGATTTATTTCTAATTAAAAAGGGAATTCAGGGTTATCATGGATAATTAGAGAGACAGTATTGTTCCAGGGAAAAGTCTGGTCGCCGGTGTCTGGGATCAGGAGGGATTTTTTTTTTATTTCCCTTTGGGGCGATTGGCTAAGTCTCGCTTGGGTTTTTTTTTAACATAAAATTGAGGAATGGGCATCTAAATGGCAGATGAGATTTAATACGAATAAATGTAAAGTTATGCATCTGGGAAGGAGAAATAGCCATGCAATTTAAAATCTTTATGGAGAAAATATAGGGGTATCAGATATTGAAAGGGATTTGGGAGTGCTTGTGGACAACCACCTAGGTAGCAGTGCTCAATGCCAAGCAGCAGCTGCAAAGGCAAGTAAAATATTAGCATGTATTAAGAAGGGTTTGGAAGCAAGGGAAGCAAATATAATTCTGCCACTATACATATCTCTAGCACGCCCATATCTGGAATATGGAGTAAAATGTTGGGCACAACTTCATAAAAAGGACATTTTAGAACTGGAAAAGGTACAGAGGAGGGCAACAAAACTAATTAGGGGAATGGAGGGGCTAAGTTATGATGAAAGACTAACCAAATTAAGCTTATTTTCTCTAGAAAAAAGGCGGCTAAGAGGAGATATGATTACATTATATAAATACATCCAGGGTCAGTATAAAGATTTGTCAAGGGAGCTTTTTGTGCCAAGAGGTTTTAAACTGACAAGAGGACATCCCTTGAAAGAAAAGGGTTCTTCACAGTAAGGGTGGTTAATCTGTGGAATTCTCTACCAGAGGAGGTGGTGACAGCAGATTCTATAGATTACTTTAAAAAGGGACTGGATTTATTTCTAATTAAAAAGGGAATTCAGGGTTATCCTGGATAATTAGAGAGAGATTATTGATCCAGGGAGTAATCCGACAGCCATTATCTGGGGTCAGGAAGGAATTATTTTTTCCCCCTTTGAGACGATTGGCTAATTTTCACTTGTTTTTTTTTTTCTGTTTGCCTTCCTCTGGATTAATTAATAATTAAAAAAAACATAAAATAAAAAATAAATAATTAAATAGTTGATTAATAATTAATTAACAACTAATTAATAATAACTAATCTGCATTTTGCAGATCAGAGGAGATCTTAAAAGGTCGAACTTGACGGACTGAAAGTCTTTTTTCAACCTTAATTACTATGTAACTATGTAACACTTACAGACAGACAGTCCAGTGGTTAGGATTCAGTGCTTTCACTGTTGTGACCTGGAGAAGCCATGCATGGTTGGGCCTGGTCAGTACTTGGATGGGAGACCACCCAGGAAAACCAGGAGCTGTATGCTGTGGCCCACTTGAGAAGAAACTGGCAACCTAGTCCAGTATCTCTGCCATGAATACCAAGCCTATCAGCATGGTGGTGTTATGGACGATGGGGTAATTGAGAGTCAGACACAACTGAGTGATGCAAACGCACGCCTGTGCCTCATAGGCCTTGATGGAACTACATATGAATTGTTATTTAATCTATTATGAAAATCTGATAAAGCCCTAACACACTCTTCTTTGTTCCATTCCTGCAATTAAAAACATTTCAACTTCCAACATTTTTTGGAATGCCTATAGCATCTCCTTGTAATTCAGTTAGGATATTTTATTAATTTTGTATCACTTTTGATTACACAAACAATGTTCAAAGGTCTTACTAGTTCATACAACATAAATGTGTTAATATCAGGGGGGTGGTTTCCACGTTCATGTTTTATTAGAAGAGGATAAATATTTTGAATGACAACATTTTTTTACATGAATTAAATATTATAGAAAGAAAGAAGGCTAAGAAGAACAAAATTAAAGAATTCAACTAACATCAATACCAAACGTATTAATAATAACAGAAAATAAATGATCTTCTCCATTATATTTTCTTTTCTAAGTTCATCACCATCACGAACAGAAACCTGCGAGCACTTGACCCTATCTCTACTTGCCCTGGCTTTCAAACTGCTGGAGCGTCTTGTCTATACCCGCCTTACCAGCTTTATTTTCTCTAAATCCCTTCTTGACACCTTCCAATCCGGATTTCAGCCCCAACACTCCACTGAGACAGCTCTCACTAAAGTCACCAATGACCTGCTTACCGCCAAGTCAAAAGGTCACTTTTCAATTCTTCTTCCTCTAGATTTCTCTGCTGCCTTTGACACTTCTACTCCATATCCTCCTCTCCCTCTGTATTCGAGACACTGCTCTCTCGTGGTTCTCATCATACCTACAAAATCGATCATTCAATATCTACTTCTCCGACACCTCTTCTTCTCCTCAACCCCTGTCTGTTGGTGTACCCCAAGGATCAGTCCTAGGCCCCCTCCTCTTCTCCATCTACACTTCCTCACTTGGTACCTTCATAAACTCTTTTGGGCTTCATTATCATCTCTATGCTGATAAGACACCCAAACCTACCTCTCAGCATCAGATCTATCCCCCTCTCTTCTAACACACGTCTCAAACTGCCTCTCTAGTATATCACCTTGGACGTACACCCACCATCTCAAACTCAACATGTCTAAAACTGAACTCCTAATCTTCCCTCCTTCTCCCACAGCGTTAATTCCTCACATGTTTCTCACTGTCAACAACGACATCATCACCCCCACCTCCCATGCCCGTTGGCTTGGAGTTCTTCTGGACATCTCCAGAATTTGTCACTATCTTACACAAGACAGAACTAAAATCCTTATACACTCTCTCATCATCTCTCGACTAGACTACTGCAACTCGCTTCTTGTTGGCCTACCCACCACCCGACTATCTCCACTTCAATCCATTATGAATGCCTCTGCTAGACTCATCTTCCGTACACAGCCTTCAGTGTGGGCATCACCTCTCTGTCAATCACTCCACTGGCTTCCCTTAGCCTCAAGAATAAGATTTAAAATCATGACCCTAACTTACAAAGCCCTCACTGATAACGCTCCCCCATACATATCTGCTCTCATCTCCAAATACTCCCCCACCTACCCCGTTTCTGCTAATGTCCTTCTTCTTTCTACAACTCTTGTCACCTCCTCTCACTTTTGCCTCCAGGACTTTTTTCGTGTTGCCCCTAGTCTCTGGAACTCCTTGCCTCGCTCCACCAGATTATTCTCTTGCGTCAAAACATTTAAAACCTCTCTAAAAACAGATCTCTTTAAAGAAGCGTATCACCTTCCACCCTAACACACTTATCACCTCTCTCTCCCTCTTTTACCACTCACTATACCCTAGATTGTAAGTCTGCTAGTTTCTATCCTAAGTACTTTGGGAATTCACCATGGACATTGGATTCCTATCACAAAGACAGGGCCCTCCTTGCTTTGCTAAATGTTAATCTGTATTTATCTTTGTCTGAACTTAATTTTTGTACAGTGCTACGGAATATGTTGGCGCGTTTTAAAAGCACTATAATAATAATAATACATTTGTGAGCTTTATCTGAGATAAAAATTAAGTTTTTATGGTTTGCATTTCCTTCTATCTATAAATCAGATAATGATTCTATTGACAGTAGAATTATTATATTATCTGGTTTATAGATGACAAGAGTTCTATGACTTTTTCCCAAGTTTGCAAAAATAGCCTAAGCAGGCTAGGTGTACAAAACTAATAGAATATTTTGATAATTACAAAATTGATCTGTTCAATTAAGCAACGCAGTGCTCAGTGTCAAGCCACTCTTCCAACTCCATAGAAAGGAGCTGAGATTACCTGACCAGATCATCTCTAAGTGGAGGGCAGCTCTGCCACAAGTGGAACATGTTGTCTTGTTTAATGCAGGATGTCCATAGCCATTTCATAGGAAAACTAAATAACATTGCAGGAAAACGCTCAAAACCAAAATAAACATAAATTCAGATGATACAGTCAATAGTAGTCTTCAATTGAGTCTGCAGCTCAGTAGTAAAATAAACTAAAGGGCCACTGTAGCCCAAAACCTTTAGTTATGCATTTAAATGAGTATGTTTTATACATTACAAAACTTTATTTTCCCTATGCAAAATAAATGAATAGAAGAAAATCAATAGTAGAACAAAAGTCAGTCAGGTAAAAAGCTATGTGTTGGATTAGTCTTTATCTTACTAGAAAGTTAGGAGGAAGTATAAACAAGGACCCATTAAGACCTTGTTAATTGTGTTTTCATACACACACACATCTGATTTACATTAATAAACACAATATGTTGCAGTTCAGACATCTATACTGTTCACTGACTCTCTGTTTCCTGTAACTTATCTTAAGAAAGGTGGAGAAAACAATACAAACTATCTAAATTGAATGTAATTATTTCTCATACAAAAAATGTTTGTAATGTTTTAAACTTGTAAAAAGGTAAGTTATTCTGACACTGTCATTTTCCATATCTCCATCTCCATCTATAAATTCATCTTACATTGACTAATACCCATAGATAATAGTGGAATAATAAAGGAAATATAACCCAATTGCAAAAAAATACTGAAATAACAAAAAAAGAGATAGTGATCTTTTCAGGGTAAATCTCCTCTATAGAGAGTTCAATTTAATTTTCTATTTCCCATTTTAAAATTCACATGGCTAATTTAGATTACTCTAATGATACCAGGCCTTCTATCAAGACCGAATCACTTTAAGTAACCCAAAAAAGCAAATAATGGGATTACCACTAAGAGTTTCAAAATGTTTCAAACTTGATCTTTTAAATGCCCTACATTGGCCTTTTTCTACATGTATAGTAATAGCCTTATTTTATAGGTTTAGTTAATACATTTAAGAAATGATAGTTCCTTATTTTAACAGGTTATTTAATATAGTGTTAGATATTAAATGAATAAAGGTGACATCAGGTCACAGCACAGCTTATATGAGAACCATATGCAAAAATAAAACCCCTTTTGCATGCTCTTGAGTGCTTCCGAAGGTGTGAGTAAATAAACACTCATCACATGGACAGGTTTTAAGTCATAAGCTTGGGGATAAAACAAAAAGAAGATCTAATTGAAATGCAAACAGATGTTTATTGACACTCAGCAGGAACTGCAATTTTTTACAACAAAGTTTTTTTTAGAAGTGGCACTATAAGCATTTTAAGATTGATTTACACAAATCTTCTCAATGCAAAGTAGTCAGTGAGTCTGTTTCCCGACTGCTGCTAATTTCCACAGCACATCTCAATGTGAAAAGCCACCTCACAGGGATGTAAGTGAAAGATTGAATTAATGATATTTGCAAGATGCATAATATTATGTAAAAAAATCACAGAAAAACTGAACTTGCTTGCGAAGTACATAACAAACTAACAACATTAATAGTTATGTAAAACCATGAATATATATATATTTTTGGAGAAAATCTGAATATTAAAGACTCTGTTTAAGTAGGGGAATATCAATCTTGTCTTTGTATCACCACTTCTTGAGAATTGGAGGAAGAAGGGTATGTATTTATATATCAGTGGAGGGAGGTGTGGGAGAGAAAGAAAGAGGGGAAGTTGAGGGGAATTTGTCAGATAATTGGATCTCTTTGAATTTGACACCAACCCATTCCTCTGCACATACTTACAAGCTGGTAAGCTTGCATTAACAAGCTTGTAAATTTAAATAACGCTCTTGCACACACAATCTCAGCAAAGTATCATGGATGCCTCTATGGTCAAGCATCAAAATGTATTATTTTTTCTAAATACAAACTGGCTTTATGACATTGTCCATATCTAATTATGCTTTTTATGTCACAGGTTCCCCCTGCTCCAGCACAGGCAGGTCTGTCTCTGCCGGGCCGCAGAAGGTCTTCTCAGTGCTGGACAGCTCAACAGGAGTCACTTGATCTTGCTGTAGAACAAAGATGGGTCTTAAACCCTGGAAAGAACACATTATAGTAATTTGCTTTCAGATACGTCTGGTCTCTCACTCTCCCTGACTCCTGGCTCCCAAGAACATCGCCTGTAACTCAGATAATTCTGGTCTCTCACTCTCCCTGGCTACCAAGAACATCACCTCTAACTCAGATACTTCTGGTCTCTCACTCTCCCTGGCTCCTGGCTCCCAAGAACATCACCTCTAACTCAGATAATTCTGGTCTCTCACTCTCCCTGGCTCCTGGCTCCCAAGAACATCACCCCTAACTCAGATACTTCTGGTTTCTCACTCTGCCTGGCTCCCTGGCTCCCAAGAACATCACCTCTAACTCAGATACTTCTGGTCTCTCACTCTCCCTGGCTCCTGGCTCCCAAGAACATCACCCCTAACTCAGATACTTCTGGTTTCTCACTCTGCCTGGCTCCCTGGCTACCAAGAACATCACCTCTAACTCAGATACTTCTGGTCTCTCACTCTCCCTGGCTCCTGGCTCCGAAGAACATCACCCCTAACTCAGATACTTCTGGTTTCTCACTCTGCCTGGCTCCCTGGCTACCAAGAACATCACCTCTAACTCAGATACTTCTGGTCTCTCACTCTCCCTGGCTCCTGGCTCCGAAGAACATCACCCCTAACTCAGATACTTCTGGTTTCTCACTCTGCCTGGCTCCCTGGCTCCCAAGAACATCACCTCTAACTCAGATACTTCTGGTCTCTCACTCTCCCTGGCTCCTGGCTCCGAAGAACATCACCCCTAACTCAGATACTTCTGGTTTCTCACTCTGCCTGGCTCCCTGGCTCCCAAGAACATCACCTCTAACTCAGATACTTCTGGTTTCTCACTCTGCCTGGCTCCTGGCTCCCAAGAACATCACCCCTAACTCAGATACTTCTGGTTTCTCACTCTGCCTGGCTCCCTGGCTCCCAAGAACATCACCTCTAACTCAGATACTTCTGGTTTCTCACTCTGCCTGGCTCCTGGCTCCCAAGAACATCACCTCTAACTCAGATACTTCTGGTCTCTCACTCTGCCTGGCTCCTGGCTCCCAAGAACATCACCTCTAACTCAGATACTTCTGGTCTCTCACTCTGCCTGGCTCCTGGCTCCCAAGAACATCACCTCTAACTCAGATACTTCTGGACTCTCTCTCTCTGTCTCGCACACTCTCGCACACTCTCGCACACTCTCGCACACTCTCGCTGGCTCAATCCCCTCGCTCCCTGCTCCTCACTCAACCCACTCCTTGTTAGCTTTATTTATTGAGTCACACAAATCTTCTACACCTGACCAATTAGCAGCTTCTGCTACCTATTCCTATTAACCCTTTACACAAGGTTTCCTCTTGCCTGCTTCTTCCTCATATACCCCTGTCTTTTCCTCAAACTTTTCTTAACTTCTCCACCCTTTGTCTCCAACACAACCATCTCACCTCTTACTCTCCCATGAACTCCTTCTACTTAAGATGTGGTTAAACTATGTGTCTCCTGACATTTCCATCTGCAGGTTACATTATCTGTCCACTAGGGACAGATACCATATTACATAATAGTGTCAATCACCTTATATCACATATTTTCCCTCTCTAACTAATAGATAATCTAACCTCTTTATTTTCACAACTTCCTAACTATGTACCTGTCACTTCCTTCCTAACCTTGCTATTCCTTACCTACTCTTCCCAGGTCTCTGCCTCTTCCATTACCTTGTGGGGTGCTTTGGGAAAGAACACTTCTTACAAGACTTTAAGCTCAAAATAGGGCCCTCCATTTTCTTCTTGTTGTCATTACAGCGCTACAGAATATGTTGGAGTGATACAAATACAAGATAATAATAATTATAGTCCAGTGTTCCAAAGAACTATATCACATTTTTTTCAGGGGGATAAAATAAAAAAAAAGCATCTTTGAATACCCTTCTTAAACGGAGTCGACCAATCACAAGAGGGCAACTCAGTGATTGGTCGGTGATGACGCAATCGGTAAGATGCCAGTAACCAGTTTTACATTTTCGGCCCCAGATGGGCAGACCTATCCTGCAAGGGCTTTTGTTGGAGCTTCTCCTATAAGACTCCAATAACTAATCTACTAGGGGTAGAATAATAAGATACAAAGTATCAGATATAACCCTGATTTAAAGGGCCCCTGCAGTCCAATCAACACTATTAGTAGCTGTGTATGCCATGGACAATTTTTTGAAAAGCTTGAATTTTTGAAGACAATGTTTATGAGTTGTATGTTCACTTCTTCAGCGTTGCATCATCATAGTGTGTGTTTTTTTCAGTAGGGAGATGACTGTGGAAGGAGGAAACAAAAAGCCTTTGTTAAGATATCTGGATAGATTTGAAATTGACACCCCCCCCCCCCCTTCCCCCTTCACTTGCCCAGAAGCAGACTCCTTTCTTCAGGAAATGCAAACATATCACCCAAGAATTGAAAACACCCCTCTCATGCATACAACGTCCACCTTTGTACTATCCATTCCTCCATGGTCCAGGAGAGGCATAATAATATATTTTTTCTAATTAAGAACTAGTTGTAAGACTTTTTATGCTTAATTATGCTCTTTATTAGACTCAAGGATTTCAAACATATTTTGTTTTTCATGGTGTAATGGTCATTTAACATACATATTTTATGCTAGAAAACATATACAGTTCAAATGGATAGCATCACTTGTGAATCAAGAAATTAATGGCTTTGTAGTCTCCAAGATCGTACCAAGATCAGTGATGACCCACCTTTATCATAATTAGTGTGGTCTACCCGTAAAAAATTACATCAGTTCTTGGAAGATTGATAACCATGGATTGACAACTCTCCTACATTAATTGCTAGAGAAAACATTATAAATAACTGTAGAAACTCGGGATTAGTGAATGTCGTTCTTAATAAAACTTTAATGATTACTACACTAAATATGAAATGCAATAATTATGAGGGATTACTGCAGAATAATAATAATCCTAATAATACATGTATAAAGCATGTTTATCCCAGAAAATATGTATCATGTTATAAAATATATGTTAAAGGACGACCATGATTGTTGCACTACTTAGCATTTTCTTTCTGCTATTGTCTCAGGAGGGTGTATCCATGTAATCTGAGATTTACACTAAACCTGTTAAATGAACTGGCAGTTGTAGCTGCAACTTTTTCATTGTGCAGACAGAAGCTTTCTTTACATGCAAAGACTCCTTGTGCCTAAGGAAGTTGATCAGATGAAGGTGTAGTTTTAATGTTTCTTCTGTGTATTGTAACATTTTCATTAAAATCTTAAAAAGATACATTTTGTCTAGAGAGACTGGTAACAGTAATAATGAATTACACTATTAAGACTGCCTATACCAGCCTCATACAAATCCTGCCAGTGCTAAAATATTTATTTTATTTTATTTGGGGTAACAATAAAACTTGTATCACCTTATGATTATGCCACATATATGGTGCAAAGTCAAACATCATGACACTGAAATCAATCTCACAAATAATGGTGAGATCTGAAAAATGACTTTGTATGTGGGCCCTGCCATTTGAAGTGCCACCAATCATTAACTTCCACCCTACAAGAAAGGCACAGGCTTCAGATACAATCAAATGGGTAGCTATGCTTTACACACGCTGGACAACCCACTTAGATCTTTTGAGTAACTCTGGGACATCGAGGGACATCTAGGATTTAGATAAATGGCAATAAATATGGTAATCAGATTCACACCCGACCATTTGCTCTTAAGTTCACCTAAGCAAATTAAAGAGTGTGGATCCAGAATTGCTTTTCCATCCCACTGTGTCTCTGGACACTTCTAATATAGAAAACTATTGTGACTTAAAAGGGTAAATATTCTCCTAATCAAAATCACACTAGCATCTCGACTAGCATCTAGTAAATTTGGAATACCATACTATACAATAATGCTTTATTGACATGATTGTATAAATAATATTAAAGTTATTTCTATGTCACATCCTCCTGTAGTGGATTTTATATGGTGACATAATGACAGATATTTTGCAGCTTTTCCTGCCATCTTGATATTTCCACGCAGTAGAATTAGTGTCTTTCCTTCATCGTTGAGTTTTATGAAGTCTGGGTCTGACTCTACAAACTCTACAAAGTATCTCCTTCAAACACTTACAATGCTTACAATGACCACTGCTATAAAGAAGCCATGGAACAATATATAGAGTATTTAACCACCAGGCTCAAAAGTTGTGTGTGATACTTTTACATGGTGGCCCTTTCTGCAATACTCCATGTTAGCAGTCTCACACATCATAATCAGTCCATCTTTATCTGCTGAAAACAATTTCAGAACTGATCCAGCCCCCCTGCAAATAAGATCAGGGGGTAACATTTCACTGCTATAAATGGGATATAAACTGTACTAAGTAAACAACTCCCCCACCCCCCTTCCCATCTTTCTGATTATAACAGGTGTAATATTTGTTATGCATCTTATGCTTAATTTGGATTGTACCTCAATGCATCTCTATTAACACTACAAAAGGTCTTTCTATCGTTAAGATGTATAGCTAAAGGCAACTGCTAAAGGTAAGGTGAAGATTAAACAATGTATGTAGTCTACTTCATCTACATAACTAAACCACGTAAGTCACCAAAGTTATATGCACCTCAATTTATGCAGTAAGGAAAGTCCATCGTTATTAATAGACTAAAGTTTACTATGAGCACTTGAAAGATAAAATGTTCCAATGATAGGGTAAATCGGACCAGTTAAAATCTATTGGATACAGTTTGAAGCTGATAAAGATTGAATCCAATAATTTCCAGAGAGCATATCTACCCATCACATAAATTCTCTGTGATTAACGGGTACCAATGAGAAACTACTGATATGGTTTGGCTAGACATTCCAGCTGTGATGGCTGCCATTTATATATATATGTATATGGATACATAAAGTTATATAAAGGTATAAAACGTTACAAAAAAGAGCATTATTGGAGTATCTCCTGTTGCAGTTCAATTTACCCATAATCAATCAGTGTTTTTATACATATAGGGATGAATAAAAGGTGATTTCCATGGTTGTTTGATATAATCAGATAAATATCTTGTGGTATTTTTTTTTTTTGACCCTATATTCACACTTCCTGCTTGATCCAAAGATTCAATATTTTGTACACCTAACCACAGTATATCTGGCTTCCATTTTGTGCGTAGTTGCACATGTTGCATCATCCCAGAGCTATGCACCTGGTTAGTGATGCTAAGCACATAATCCCAAAATGGCAGCTTCAGTTCTAGTGCACAGGCTTTTTAAGGAAGAGCAGATTTAGGTGACGCTTGCCAAGGGAATGTTCTTTTTGTTTACCTGGTTTTAACCCCTGCCTTTCTCATCTCTCATGTCTTGCCTGTGGCTTCTGACCCTGACTACAATTTTGCCTACCACCTCCCTCCAACATTTGCTTGTTTGCCCTAACTATAATTTTTGCTGCCTGCTCTGATAATATATTTTATATGAATACTTATACAAGCAGCATATTTCAGTTATTCCTTGACAATTATCTATTTTGTAAGCACTAAAGTTTGCAAAAAGTATCAAGTTTAAAGAGGTTTCTAAGTACACTAGTCCCTATAAGATGGTGGCAATCCACTACCATCTGTATACTTTTGCAAGGCGCTGTATATTTCTAGATGTATAACAGGATATGAAGTGCAGAAAAAAAAATGAACTTAGTGTCTTTTAATGAAAAACTGCAGTTCAAGAAAAAAGACACTTGTTTGTCAAGTTTATACTAGACATTTGTTTTGGGAAAATCTGAATTCTTGAATACTGTTTATGAGTTTAAGAAACAATTTTTGCGTTTATTACATTACTTCCTCAGAGCTGAATCATGACGGTGTTTAATTTGGCAGTATCAGTGGAGAGAGGGGTGCGAGGGAAGAGAAAGCATTTGTTAAGATAATTGGATAGGATTAAAATTGACAGCACACCACCCCCTCCTGTTGGCTCATAAGCAGACTCCTTATTTCAGGAAATGTAACAATATCTCTCCAGAAATGGAAATGCCCTCTGTTGCAGTTCAATTTACCCATAATCAATCAGTGTTTTTATACATATAGGGATGAATAAAAGGTGATTTTTATTCATCCCTATATGTATCTATCATGGATTCCAGGGCCCAACAGGGGCATCACATTTTATATTTTCTAATTAAAAAGTTTTTTTGGGCATAATTATGCTTTTAGTTACACTCAAAGTTTTCAAACAAATGTTGTTTTTTTTCAATTGTACATTGATCCTTTAATATCACTGGACAAATATGGTATGGTCACGATATAGACATACATGGGGAAAATAAGCTCATAACACACTTGGAGAGGGATATTTATTGATGATAGTATATAATCAGACTTGGGTATTATCAGTTAATTTATGAAAAACAGCATTAATTACACCACATTATGTTCTGTTACAATCTTGTGTTTCTGGCTCACACTATTTGTCTGTTATGACACTAATCTGCTCTATCCTTTCTCCCTTTCTCCTGGTGACTTCTGGATATTGAATACCCCAGAGGACATCAATAAATTAGAGGCTGTGCAACAAAAGCTATTGGAATGATGCACGGCCAGGAAGCATGCACACTGACAGCAGATAAGCGCCTCTTTGCTTATCCAGTCTGGCCTTTTTCTGACAATGGAAACATCACACTATCTGGTCCATAGCTCTGTTTTCTGTCTACAGTGTAGCCCTAAATATGTCCCAAAAAGTACCTCGACTCTATAGCTATTTCTTATGTACATTACACTTCCTTGCAGTAATTCAAATTAACTACAGTTTACAAGTGTTTTATTATCTATATGGCTGCTTCTGCGAAGCTTTGTGAGTTTAGCTCAACAACTTTGAGCCATTTCCAGCTTTCGAGCAGCGCAGTGTTATCCCTAATGATATCTGAACATGACTATCAAACCTTGTCTCTCTCTTCATCTAAAAATATGGTTTCCGACTCCCAGTCCCAAATATAATTTTTTGGATTAAAATTCTCTCTGCCTGGCTTGTAGTTAACATTTTTAGTTTTTACCTTTTTTTTTTTGGTTTGTATACTATGTAGTTTTAGGTATCATTATAGTATCCCATATACTATGGCCTATGTTTCTACTTATGTTCATGATATCTCCAGTTGTGTACACCATACTTTAGATGAGGGCTTTCTAATGATCTATGAAATTACATTACTCCATTCCTCTCTCTCCCCCTTATCCAAACAGCATCCTGCAGGCCTTCCCCACTGCTTTGCTACTCTGCTTGCATACATCTCAATTATCGATTGCTATTTCCCTTTCCTCAATTTCCATTGTTGTCAAAGTAATACTTATTAACCTAGATTTGTGTGCCCTTAAAGGACCACTGTAATGCTCACACAATAGGCTTTCATTTTTTTTATCAGTGACTGCTTAGTAATAAAATCATTATTTGAAGATTAGCGTTTACACTTTAGCAGATTTGCTACTCTGAACCCCCTTTCATGTGTTAATGGTGGGGATAGGATCTGCCTAGCAGGGCTGTCCTGACAGGAGACTTTTCTTATCTATTGTCTTAATAGCATGTATATTTGCCTCCTTTCCTGCAGTGGCAGATACCCCCCCTGAATCCTATAGGGGTAGAGAGAATCCCATCTACTAGAACCCCATATGGTGTGAAGACAAACCCATCTACTGAAACCCCATTGTGTAACGGAACCCATCACTGTTTTATCCTGTTTATGGTTGTTTATTTCTTATGGTTAAATATGATCCTACTGTTATACTATATGTATGTTGGTTTATGCTCTGCAGAATATTAGCCCAGACTATTGCAGACCTTGGCATAATAGATAATCCTATTACAGAGACTCCTCATAAGATAAGGAAGTCTATTGTATAAAGTGTTTTCATTCTCAGACATAAGAACAAAGAAGGATGATCTAATCATTGTCTGATTGTATCAAAGTGGCCAGGTAGCCTCAGGGAGGTGTGACCCACCTATTGGGCATGTGTATTACCTGTGGCCAAAGAGATGTGTATATATATATTTCTGCATATGACAAAATAAAGTCAGTATTCATTTGACTCCCAAATTGAGTGTCATCCAATATGGGAGGTCGGGGATGGTGACACTGTAGTGCTTCTTGGATATTTTACCGTATACCAGCGGAGATATTGGATTCGTGTTCCAACTCCGTTATATTTGGTGGCAAGTGGCGGAATTGTTCCCATGGTCAGAAGGACAGCTACAGGAGACACCATTCCGTGGAGTACAAATTGAGGGCAACGCTAGTATCCGTACAGCGCCCCTGGCTACAGCAGGATGGAACCGGCTAGTTTTCGGACAGCGTTCCCTTCTTGATGAGGAGGAGGCGGCCGCGGACTACAGGGATGCAGACAGAAAGGAACTCTTGTAGGGAGACCGGGCAGCTGTTACAGTACCTCTTACGGACAGCACACAGACTGAGTTTGGAAGAGAACTCCAAAGCAGACTGGCCTTTTCCCCAGGTACGCTTCCCATAAGAACCTTGGAATGGTTAATGACAGATGTCCACAAATACATAATGGAAAAGCAGCGGGCACGGGGACGGTCCATCTTGGGAGCTGCTAACCCACCTTCCACCATTAACCCCCCCCCCCCTCCAGCACAGCGACCGGGTGGTGGGAACTACCAAACCCCTCCACGGTACATCAGGTGCCACACGTGTAACCAGCAGGGCCACATGCAGAGAGACTGTCCCAGAAACAGAAACCGCTCCACGTGGAATACTCCAACTAATTCCCCTCCCCAGCGACAGTGTGTACCCCAGGGAGCTGAAGGTGTCGTCCTTCCTCCCCAGCGGCGGTGTATTCCCCAGGGAGCTGAAGGTGTCGTCCTTCCTCCCCAGCGACAGTGTGTACCCCAGGGAGCAGTAGGTGCCATCCTTCCTCCCCAGCGGCAGTGTGTACCCCAGGGGGCCGAAGGTGTCGTCCTACTCCCCCAGCGGCAGTGTGTACCCCAGGGGGCCGTCGGTGTCGTCCTTCCCCCCCAGCGGCAGTGTGTACCCCAGGTAGCAGAAGGTGTTGTCCTTCCTCCCCAGCGACAGTGTGTACCCCAGGGAGCAGAAGGTGCCATCCTTCCTCCCCAGCGGCAGTGTGTACCCCAGGGGGCCGAAGGTGTCGTCCTTCCTCCCCAGCGACAGTGTGTACCCCAGGGAGCAGAAGGTGCCATCCTTCCTCCCCAGCAGGAGTGTGTACCCCAGGGGGCCGAAAGGTGTCCCCCCCCCCCCCCCCAGCGGCAGTGTGTACCCCAGGGGGCCGAAGGTGTCGTCCTTCCCCCCCAGCGGCAGTGTGTACCCCAGGGAGCAGAAGGGGCCGTCCTTCCTCCCCAGCGGCAGTGTGTACCCCAGGGGGCCGAAGGTGTCGTCCTTCCCCTCCAGCGGCAGTGTGTATCCCAGGGAGCAGAAGGTGCCGTCCTTCCTCCCCAGCGGCAGTGTGTACCCCAGAGAGCGGAAGGTGTCATCCTTCCCCCCCAGCGGCAGTGTGTACCCCAGGGGGGCGAAGGTGGCGTCCTTCACCCCAGCGGCAGTGTGAACTCCAGGGAGCTGAAGGTGTCGCCCTCTCCCCCCAGCGACAGCTTACCCTAACAAGGGGAGACACCAATCTCCCAGACGGCGCAGATGGGACCGTGGTCTCTGTGCCTGACCTACCGGGATGCTGGACAGCCTGTCCAGATCCCCAACTACCCTCACTGGGACAACCGGAAGAGGGGGTAAGTACACATTCCCCTTCCCAGCTAACTCCTAATGTGGCTCCAGGGTTAACAGAGGAAATGTTAACCCCCCTGACCCCCACCTTTCCCTGGCTACTGAGACGGAATATGTCCCAAGTACCCCAGCAGAAGAGCTGACAGCGGGGCAGAGTGGAGTCGGCCTCTGCCCTCCCTTTGTCCCTTGTACAGAGCAGAATGTCCTGCAGGTTATACCAGCAGAAGAGCTGGCCTCAGGGCAGATTGCCGCTGGCCTCTGCCCCTCAAGTCCCCTCAGCGTGTTGCCCCATCACCACAGCGAAATATCCAGGTGCCTGGTTAGACTTCCCCCCAAAGGGGAGATGGGTGACGAAGTGCCTTTTGCCACTTTGTCCTGGAGAGGACTTATTGCCAGCCTCCTGCCCTGCGACTATGGCCCTGGGACATATTGCCCTTTAAAACCAGTATTCGGCCATACCAGAGTGTATGTCACTCATTCTGGCCCTTTAAATACAGGGGGGTCATTCGGTAATTGCCCTGTGGGAGCATTGATACCCCAGATAGCTATGCCATGGAGCCCATTCATATAATGAAAGACTATGGAAAAGACTTTAGCTACATAGCAATTGAACTGTGTGAATAGTTTCTGAGAGCTATTCGGTAGTTTTGTGCACTCAGATCCCAGCTATCTGGGGATATGTGAAATGTGAGTAAATGTGAATTGCAGTAATGCTGATGGGTTGTCAAACTAGAGAATTGACCAACAAATATTTTTGTCCAGACATCCCCAGGCCGATCCGTTGGGATCAGACCGTGTATGCCGGCTGATGGTCACGAGGGAGGTGTGTAACGGAACCCATCACTGTTTTACCCTGTTTATGGTTGTTTATTTCTTATGGTTAAATATGATCCTACTGTTATACTATATGTATGTTGGTTTATGCTCTGCAGAATATTAGCCCAGACTATTGCAGACCTTGGCATAATAGATAATCCTATTACAGAGACTCCTCATAAGATAAGGAAGTCTATTGTATAAAGTGTTTTCATTCTCAGACATAAGAACAAAGAAGGATGATCTAATCATTGTCTGATTGTATCAAAGTGGCCAGGTAGCCTCAGGGAGGTGTGACCCACCTATTGTCCCTCTATGTGTATTGTGTGTCCAAATATGGGCATGTGTATTACCTGTGGCCAAAGAGATGTGTATATATATTTCTGCATATGACAAAATAAAGTCAGTATTCATTTGACTCCCAAATTGAGTGTCGTCCAATATGGGAGGTCGGGGATGGTGACACTGTAGTGCTTCTTGGATATTTTACCGTATACCAGCGGAGATATTGGATTCATGTTCCAACTCCGTTACAGGGGGGTGAAGACAAACCCAACTACTGGTACCCCATGGGTCCCCGAAATATACATGTCTAACATTTTTGGTAGATTAAGAAAGATTTTTATTAAAATAATGTAAATGAGTTTAAGAATAGATTAAAAGTTCCTACACCACAAGAACGATATTGCGCTGTGCTGGCCCCTTTGGGTTTGGACTGATCTCATAGACTTCATAATGACTTTTAGGGGCATGTAACCAAATAAAAATACATAAAGGACCCAGAGTGTCCAAAGAAAAGGCATACATGGCAAATCACACCTGCCCAACATTAAATCAAAAGGTGTACACAAGTGAATGGAAAAAGGGTACCTGTACAAGGATATACTTTACCTATAACATAGATAAAGATCATGCTGACATATCGATAAGCTATATATCCTTTTCCAATATTAATAGTTATGCACTATTTGAACGCCATTAATTAACATTAAAACAGTCTCCACTTCTGTCATTGTTCTGATCACTAAACAAAGTGAAGTGAGACATTTCAGCAGATATAAGGTTAATTACACACTGTCTTGGTAAGGCTTGAATGATGAAACCGTTCACTTCCTTTTAGCAGTGCTGTATGTAATAAAATAACAACATTAGCAGCTATGTAAACCATGGTCATTGTTACGACCGCCAGATTTGGGGACCACATTCACCCCAATTCTCTCTCTCTAGACCATGACTTTTGTTGTTCAAGATCTCAGCACCCAGCCATAACACCTTCTCAGGACATCAGAAGTTGCTAGCTCGTAACAGGAGAAAGACACAGGTAGACATTCCTTTGGTTGTAGAATGTTCCAACACCATTAGTTAGTGTGCAACATCAGACTGATCAACTCTTTATTTTCCTTCAGATACATTTACAGATATCACAAAACACCATTCCCCAGGTCTATAGCCAAAACCCCATCTCTAGTTGCTAGCTCTGCTTTTACAAAACACATAAACTAACCTCCCCCTTTATGGCTATCTGAGGCCAAGAAGGATCCATACCTAACCGCTCTCAGTAGTTGCAAATCCATATAAATTCCTGTAGAACTTAACCCTTTGTTGTCCCACTAACAATCATGGCAGAAACTGTATCTCCATTAGTTACAGGTAATATGACATAATTACAGTGCATATAACATGATGTAGTAACCCCACAATTAATTACTGTGGCCCACAATATACACAAAAACAATCAAGCCGTTGTCCCCACAACAAGATTCAGGTCTGTTTGAATAGTCTGGGATAGTTACTTGTGGGGTTGCAGGGGAGCCCCAAAACAGTCATGACAGGCATAAAAACATTTTTAGAGAAATTCTGAATGTGTGAAAACTTGATTTCTGAGTGCAGAAATCCATTTTGTGTTTATTACATCACTTCCTGAGAGCTGCATGATGAAAGTGTGGTTCTTTATCTATAGGTTGAGTGAGGAGGGAACAAAGAAATCAATAGTCTTTGTTAGATAATTGGATATTGCTGACACTACACCTCCTGCCCCTTACAAGCCAAGAATCAACAGATGAAAGAACTGTTCTCAAGCAATGCAAGTACCTTTCAGCATTTTATATGGCCAAAGAGGAAGACTTTTGCAAAATGATGTACTAATAGGCAAATAGCATCAGTCTGATGTACCAACTAAACTTTAGAGATAAACACAGTTTTTCTCCACAGTAAATAATTTCTGTAATATTTAGAATTGATTTTGCAGTTTCTGTATGCTAATATGCAGCTCAGAGGGGTCTAACTGTTACATAACATTGCAGCTCTTTATTTTATTTTTCCACTACAGATATAGGCAAGCAGACTGAAATACTAATGAGCACATCAAGGCAGCTAATTAATATGAGTGAGATGCTCATTTGCATATCAAAACAGCAACATGGAATTCCCAAAGATGGATTAACTTTAGAAAATGGGTAACACAACATATAACCAGTTTTTCATGTTCTTTAAGAATGACCTAAAAAACTTAATTTGGGGTGAGAGTATCCCTTTAATACTACCAGATATAGGGCCCGGTTCAAATGAGCAATCGTAATTTATCGGAGCACGTGAGTGAGGCGTAAGTAATTTTTTTGCGGGCGTCTTTTTGCGGGCTCCTTGCGGCTTTTTGTGGGCTCCAGGCAGTTTACGGGTTACGGCCTTGAAAACTCTGCAATGGTAAAACCTTACAGCCTCCCGAAGCCTTTGATCTTTCAGTTTCAGGCCGCAAATGTTTTCACACCCGTAAATGGCAAATGAAGGAGAAAATCCTACGAGTGCTAGAGAGGACCCGCAAGGGGGTTAAACTCCTGTCCGTAGCACTGTAAATGCAAATAAAAAAACAATACTACACTGTAAATAACGGGAAAAGCAATGAAAGACATTATAATTAGTTGCAAAACAGTCTCAAGCTCACAAATCGGCAGTAAAACCAAATGTATTTGAATGTTTCATTTCTGGGTTATATTGATCTTGGGAATCAATGAGTTAATACATATCTGGCCACCCACATAACAGTATTGGCATTCATTGTTAGAATTTCGGATTTGGAGAGTTTGCGAGTCACATAGCATATCGGACCCCCAAACCTAATTGATTGACATGTAACCTCCATGTTTTACTGCTGTAATGATCGCAGTCTCATTTTCTATTAGCTGTTTCGAAATGGGAGGTTGTGGTCTTGCTTAATTGATCATATTCCTGTCATGAAATGCTAGGGACGAGTGCATGGTTAACGGAGTCAGCTTTCACCCCCGTAACTATCATGCATTTAATAGACAATGTTTTAAAAAATGTTTATTTTTGCAAAATATTTAGTAAAACCTGATTAAACTTCCTTGACATTAACAGTAAATGCCTGCATGTACAACAGAGAGTATGCAAAACTCTAGATATGGTTGGCAAACAAGTATGACAGCTGTGTTGATGCACACTGGTTGACTGGGACCAGTCAACAGATACACTTATACATTCAAAACAGTTATTCTGCTCCCTGACCTTCATTTTCAAACAAGAAACACACTATAAAAACTTGTCAAATTTCCTGTTTCCGCTTCAACAAAGAAACAATTGTTTTCCATTGTCCTTTATTATATAAAGTTATGATTACTGCCATGATTTCAGTGTTTAAGCACTCATATTGCCAGTAATTATGAATATGGCCAAGAGAGCATTACATTGTGGCATTGGGATTATGTGTTATTGTGTGTGGTTATATGTTGCCTGTACATGGTTATTATGTATCCTAGTTATTATATATTGTAAGAGGAAAAATGTGTTATAGAACATATGTGAAATTGGTAAGTATGCTCTGTGCAGAAATTATCTGCAGGACATTGCATCTTTACAGATACAGGCCTTTAGTCAAGACAGATGCATGTACTTCAAGTAGTCCTAAGCAAACACTTGAGATTAACATCAAGGCTGTTTCACTAGTCAGCTATAGATATCTGGTGAATTTGATCTCAAGAGTTTTTATATTAACCAAGGCTACAAGGCAGATGGGCTGACATCACACATACACAAGTGTACACAAGGGTGTGGTATTGGAGAGTATAAATAAATATGTTGATTCCATCATTCAATAAAGGTTCAGTTATAGTTTTCACATATACAAGGTGTGAGACTATTTCTGTGTTTTGTATCCTTACTTGGGGAGTGGTCTTGCCACTAGTAACCTGTATGCAGTATTCTCTGCCTGTACCTCTTCAGAAGCCATCTTTTGTGCCACAGAGATTAGGAACTACATGATTCTGCTGGGGTAGTTTTGAACTAGGTTCATATCAAGCCCCCTTAAAGAAGCAGATTGTGACAATTACTAATTCTCCTTTGCTCACTTATGTGGGGCTGCTGTCATGGTCTCTCACCTTGATGCCATCCTTAGGGGCATGTCATTGTAAAAGGTGGATGGGCAGCAAGATGTATCTTCTAATGCACACAGAAGCCACAACCAGTGACTTCCATTGGTCCATGATGTCATGTGGTAGTGGATAATGCACTAGAAGCTGCAATATGCAGATTCACAGCTTCTTGTCCACCCACAGGAACACTCTCTGTAGCACGGGAGGAGGGATTGAAGCCAACACGAGGCAAACAGAATGAAATATAATTTTCCAACTCTATATAATTGGGCTAATATGACTTTCTTTATGTTGATTGCAATTTATACTTTTTTAATATTAGCATTAAGTAACTACAATTAAAATTAATGTACCAGAAGAATGCAAACAAAGTTGTAAACTGCTACAAATTTGGTTCACAGGTAAAAAGTCCTTTTTGACTTGAAAACAGGACATTGATTATAACCCTGAATCAAGAATATCAATGAATCAAAAATATATCTACCTATACATTTAAAGGATTTGTTTTATCCTTATAGTGTCCTATTAAAGGACCTCTGTAGTGATCATACAATAAGGTTTCAATAGCTTACATAAATAGCAACTAAATCAATATTTGAAGAAGAAAAAAAGATAGCTTTTAACATTTACACTGAATTTTACTGTATTGGATTTCACCATAAATATTTATCTTCACCCTTATCAGATGTCCATTGAGTAATGGAGGATCTGCCCTGATAAAAGTGTTTATCTGTATCTGTATCTTATAACAGTCATTATATGCCTCATACAATAGAAATGAGCAGGGCATTGAAAAATAAGTGAGATTAAAAATGAGGTAATATGGTATAATGTATTATTATAAAATTATGCAGCATTTAAAGCCACAATATAAAATGCATATTCATATACACAAATTCCATGTTTCTTGTCCACTATAAATGTATTAGTGTCCTTGGTCACTGAATAAATGCTGCGAGAGAGAGAGATATTGTTTTTTAAGAAAGTAGTTTATTGTAATATTTATTCAGTGACTAAAAATAATAATTACTTTATAGAGAATATAGATGAAAGTTGTCTATACAAAGATGAATTTTATATTGAAGTTTTAAATGTTGAAAAATGTTTTAATAAATTGTACCATAATATCTACTTTTTCATCTCACTACTCTTGAATGTTCTGCTCATTTTTATCATCTTATCAATTTAGCAGGGGTTCCCTTATTTTGGGAAGACCCTATCAAAGAGTAATGATGCCAGTTGAGATGCCTTCAGGCAAACATATCAGTGGAAAAAATATCTATTTAAGGCAGCCTCCTGAGCACATTCATTTCTATACCCTGGACTCCCTAAGTTACATTTTTTTTTCATTTTTTTGAAATACTGATTTTATTGCTAATCAGTTACTAAATAATCAAATTAAGTATAAAGTTTGCCCCTGGAGACAAAATAGGGCTAGGGAAGTGGCTAGGGACACTCCGCAGGAGGTGTTAAAGAGGCTTTTAGAGGAAGTTAGTTTGAGTAGGTTTGTTGGCCCTTTTGAGGTATAACCTGTTAGTGGTTTAAGGGTGTCACCTTTGGGTTTAGTTCCCAAAAAGGAGATTGGGTCTTTTTGGCTTATCCATCACCTATCTCATCCCAAGGGGTGGACAGTAAATGATGGGATAGACAAGGAGCTGTCATAGGGTTACATAGGCCTCATTCAAGCAGGCAGTAAAGCTGGTTAAGAAAGACGGAAAAGGGGCTTGGTTGGCCAAAGTAGATATTAAGTCAGCTTTTAGGCTTTTGCCAGTGCACCCTGAATCCCATCATTTACTGGGTTGTTTCATTGCTGGCTGTTCCATTTCCATAAATCAATTCCATAAATTGTGTCTCCCCATGGGGTGCCCCATCTATTGTTCTTATATCAAAAAGATTAGCATTTTTTTTCAGTGGAGTCTGTGTGAGGAGACTGAGTTGGCATTGGTGGTACAATTATTTAGATGAGTTTTTATTTGTGGGTTCAGCGGAGTCTTTGGATTGTAGCTTTCTACTGGATAAGTTTCAAGAGATGGCAGCAAATTTTGGGGTTCCCCTAGCAGAGGAATAGACCGAAGGTCCATGCCACACGTTATATTTCTTGGGCATTCTGATTGATACATTACGGATGGAATGTAGGCTTCCTGCAAGTAAAGTAGAGGATTTGAGGGCTGCAGTTTTGCAAATTTGGGAGCAGCTAAAGGTGCAGTTAAAGGTTATGCAGTCTCTTCGGGTAAGCTCAATTTTGCGTGCAGGATTATCCCAATGGGGCGTATATTTTCCAGAAGGTTATCTTTAGCCACGGCGGGAGTCCTGCATACCCATCAACATATCAGAATTAAGACTGAACACAAGGCAGATCTAAGGGTATGGGATCAGTTCTTGCAGCAGTTTAATCGGAGGACGTTAATTGTGGAGGAGCCAGTGCTCAACGGATGGTTGGAGCTATATACAGATGCATGTTTTGGTGCGTACTTTAAGGGGAAGTGGTGCGCCAAGCAATGGCCAGAGGCCTGGGTAAGCTGTGGTTTAACAAAGAATTTGACATTCATAGAATTATTCCCAATAGTTGTAGCAGTTATGTTGTGGGGGGGGGGGGGGGGGGGGTAGCCTAAAGGATAGGCATGTAATATTCCACTGCAATCATCTCAGCGAGGTTTGAGCAATCAATTCCATTACTGCCTCTTCGCCTCCAGTAGTCAGGTTACTGAGGCAATTGGTATTGCAAGGTTTAAAGCTCAACATACTGATCAGGGCTTCTCATATAGCGGGATCAAAGAATGTCATAGCGGACGCATTGTCAAGAGCTAACTGGGTGAAAGTTAAGGAACTCGCACCATCAACGGACCCAGTCCCAGTGAACTTTCCACCTCAACTTTGGAGTTTAGGTTTTTAAAATGTTGGATAGACATTGCTACAGGTATTAGAGGTCATCACTGCCCGTTGATATATGGTGATTGCTGTGGAATTCTGTGGATTAAAGTTTTTGAAATGTTATGTGGTTTATTTTCTTTTGTTCCAGGGTCCCCAGTACAGTTATGCATTGTGGGGCATTTGTTTATATATTGGGCACAATGGTCTGCAGCAATTAAGGACAAGGGTTTTCCAGAGGAGGCAGTCTTAGTGAAATGTTTTGGGTTTCATGGAATTAAATGGGAGCAGGTGGTAGAGAAAGTTGTTGAGTTCGCTAGGGTATCCCCTCCCCCAGAGATACTTTTACTTCATGTGGGGGGTAATGACTTAGCATACATTCCTATGAAGGAGCCTATTCGTATCATGAAGAGGGATATTTTGAGGCTAATTGAGGCTAATAATTATTTGGTCACAAATTACGCCTAGATTAAAGTGGAGGGGCGCTAATGACCCCAAGCGCTTGGATGGGGCACATTTTAGGGTAAATAAAATAATGGCATCTTTTGTCAGGAGGATAGGGGGCTACTCTATAAGGCTTAGAGATCTGGAGGTCCCAGAGGCATGGGAATATTTCATAAAGAATGGGGTACACCTCAATGAAGTAGGGTTGACATTATTTAATTACTAGCGAGTTGCCCGTCAAAAATGACAGGGCAATAAAATTGTAAGGCAGGTAATGCTGTTTGCCACAGACATAATTTTTTTGTGGGGTCTGAGATCCTTCGGCGATCATTGCGAGCCTCTTGGTTGTTGTATATTTTTTATCAGAGGCACTTTTGCTGTCATTGTAAGGTCAGCGCTGATCTGCTTTTTGTGCTTATTGCAAGGCTGTCCCCTGGTGTAGTTTGTGTGCTATGAGCAGCGTTGTCGCTCGTTGTGAGGCGCACGGTGAATGGCTTTTGCGTTTATTGCGATAGTGTTGTTTTTTTGTGTGTATATGTATAATAAATTAATATACTTTACGTATTTGTAAGTAATATATGCAGGAAGCATTGTGCTGAAGAGCTGACAATCTGTTTTGATGTTCCTACAGCATACAATGTAGGTTTGCAGTGTTGTGGAGCTGAGGTGTAAGTGTCAGCAATGTGTGCAGTGTGTAGTGTAAATAGGCTGCGTGCGCGAGGGGAAGCCGTTAGTGTAGCTGTGTACTTCCGCATTCTGTAAGCTAGTGTTGTAAAATGGCGGCGAATGTGGATGTGGTACGCGGGTGTAGATAATTTATCGTCCTTGCTAAAAGTGTATCTTGTACCTTGTACGGCTTTTTGGAAAAGCCGTATGTGCTTGGTCGTGTTTTGCGGCTTTAAGGCCGTATAGCCTCGTTTTCGTTTTTTTCGGCTGCCATTTTTTCTCTTGTTTAGGGGGTTTTCGAGTGTCTAAACTTGGTAAATTGGACTTAAATTGAGGTGTAACTTCACTTGCAGAGGTCCTGGGTGCCCCCCACCCCCCTGCTGTAGGTAAGGTTTTTATGTCATTGTTGTGTGTATTTATTGTGTTTTTAATATTTTCAGCTGCGCGCGGTTCGGCCGTTAAGGTCGTATTTTTGCAAGTTTTTAATGGCTTTTTTTCTAAGTCCCGCGGCTCGTATTTTTTTAGTGTAAGTCCGTAATTTTATCTTTCTATGTCCCGCGGCTCGTATTTTTTTGTGCAAGTCCGTATTTAGTCATTGCGTGTTAGATGTATTTTTTCAAAGTCCCGCTTCTGTGGGTGTTTGTAACTGCTTGTGAGGCGCTGTAAAGCCTCCACCTCAGCAAATGCGGCCCCTCGCTATGCGAGGGTCCGCATTTGCGGGCTGCAATGAGCCTTTGCCTTTGGCTCATTGCATCCGACATGGGAGCCTCCACCTCCGCAAATGCGCCCCCTCGCGATAGCCTTCGGCTCATTGCAGCCGACGTTGAAGGCTCCACCTTCCGCAAATGTGGCCCCTCGCTTTGTGATAATACGTTGTGATAATAAAGCTGTGGCCTGGTTAATACCCCATAGATTGGAGTGTGTGTTTTATTGGGTTGTTTGGGTGGTGGTTCAAGGTTAACGCACCGGAGTCACGTATGCATAGGTCAATGTTTGACCATTGTAGTGGCACTTTAAATCTCCATGCAGGTTAATATGTTCATAAAATCTACCCCTTACCATGTGTAGAGATGCCAATAGATCAGAGCTATTGTCTGGGTTCTATTGGCCTGTAATATATTCAGTTTTGATTTTGGATTTCCTTCCTCTATAAAAATATCTGCATCCTATCAATAAAACAAGCTGGATCAATACACAAAAGCTTTGGGCTACTGACTGTGTGTTACTTCAGTTTACTGTGTTTGCCCCTCTGGCTGCTTCCTCTGAGTACACCCCTCACATTTATGTAAATATTGTATGATATCTTTTCATGTGACAACACTGAAGAAATGACACTCTGCTACAATGTAAAGTAGAAAGTGTAACAGTGTAAATTTGCTGTCCCCTCAAAATAACTCGACACACAGCCATTAATGGCCAAAACGTTGGCAACAAATGTGAGCACACCCCTAAGAGGAAATGTCCAAATTGGGCCCAATTAGCCATTTTCCCTCCCCGGTGTCATGTGACTCGTTAGTGTTACAAGGTCTCAGGTGTGAATGGGGAGCAGGTGTGTTAAATTTGGTGTTATCACTCTCACACTCTCTCATATTGGTCACTGGAAGTTCAACATGGCAAAGAACTATCTGAGGATCTGAAAAAAAGAAGTGTTGGTCTACATAGAGATGGCCTAGGCTATAAGACCATACAGCAGTTTCACAGGACAGGTTAGACTCAGAAAAGGCCTCGCCATGTTCGACCAAAGAAGTTGAGTGGACATGCTCAGCGTCATATCCAGCGGTTGTCTTTGGGAAGTAGATGTATGAGTGCTGCCAGCATTGCTGCAGAGGTTGAAGGGGTGAGGGGTCAGCCTGTAAGTGCTCAGATCATACAGTGGATATAAAAAGTCTACACACCCCTGTTAAAATGTCAGGTTTCTGTGCTGTAAAACAATTTGACAAAGATAAATCATTTCAGAACTTTTTCCACCTTTAATGTGACCTATAAACTGTACAACTCAATTGAAAAACAAACTGAAATCTTTTAGGTGGAGGGAAGAAAAAAAAAATAAAGAAAAATAATGTGGTTGCATAAGTCGGCACACCCTCTTATAACTGGGTATGTCGCTGTGTTCAGAATTAAGCAATCACATTCCAAATCGTGTTAAATAGGAGTCAGCATACACCTGCTATCATTTAAAGTACCTCTGATTAACCCCAAATAAAGTTCAGCTGCTCTAGTTGGTCTTTCCTGAAATGTTCTTAGTCGCATCCCACAGCAAAAGCCATGGTCCACAGAGAGCTTCCAAAGCATCAGAGGGATCTCATTGTTAAAAGGTATCAGTCAGGAGAAGGGTACAAAAGTATTTCCAAGGCATTAGATATACCATGGAACACAGTGAAGACAGTCATCATCAAGTGGAGAAAATATGGCACAACAGTGGCATTACCAAGAACTGGAGCTCCCTCCAAAATTGATGAAAAGACGAGAAGAAAACTGGTCTGGGAGGCTACCAAGAGGCCTACAGCAACATTAAAGGAGCTGCAGGAATAACTGGCAAGTACTGGCTGTGTGGTACATGTGACAACAATCTCCCGTATTCTTCATATGTCTGGGCTATGGGGTAGAGTGGCAAGATGAAAGCCTTTTCTTACGAAGAAAAACATCCAAACCAGGCTACATTTTGCAAATACACATCTGAAGTCTCCCAAAAGCATGTGGGAAAAGGTGTTATGGTCTGATGAAACCAAGGTTGAACTTTTTGGCCATAATTCCAAAAGATATGTTTGGCGCAAAAACAACACTGCACATCACCAAAAGAACACTATACCCACAGTGAAGCATGGTGGTGGCAGCATCATGCTTTGTTTTCTTCAGCTGGAACTGGGGCCTTAGTTAAGATAGAGGGAATTATGAACAGTTGCAAATACCAGTCAATATTGGCACAAAACCTTCAGGCTTCTGCTAGAAAGCTGAACATGAAGAGGAACTTCATCTTTCAGCATGACAACGACCCAAAGCATACATTCAAATCAACAAAGGAATGGATTCACCAGAAGAAGATTAAAGTTTTGGAATGGCCCAGCAAGAGCCCAGACCTGAATCCGATTGAAGATCTGTGGGGTGATCTGAAGAGGGCTGTGCACAGGAGATGCCCTCGCAATCTGACAGATTTGGAGTGTTTTTGCAAAGAAGAGTGGGGAAATCTTGCCAAGTCAAAATGTGCCATGCTGATAGACTCATACCCAAAAAGTCTGAGTGCTGTAATAAAATCAAAAGGTGCTTCAACAAAGTATTAGTTTAAGGGTGTGCATACTTATGCAACCATATTATTTTATTTTTTATATTTTTTCTTCCCTCTACCTAAAAGATTTCAGTTTGTTTTTCAATTGAGTTGTACAGTTTATAGGTCACATTAAAAGTGGAAAAAGTTCTGAAATTATTTATCTTTGTCTCATTTTTTTACAGCACAGAAACCTGACATTTTAACAGGGGTGTGTAGACTTTTTATATCCACTGTATGTTGCACACTGCATCAAATTGGTCTGCATCATCCCAGAAGGAAGCCTCTTCTAAAGATGATGCACAAGAAAGGCCGCAGTTTGCTGAAGACAAGCAGACTAAGGATATGGATTACTGGAACCATGTCCTGTGGTCCGATGAGACCAAAATAAAATTATATGGTTCAGATGGTGTCAAGCGTGTGTGGCGGCAATCAGGTGAGGAGTACAAAGACAAGTATGTTTTGTCTATTATTATTATTATTACTTTTATTTGTAACGCGACAACATATTCCGTAGCGCTATACAGAGGAAATGAACAAGGAAAAATATACATTTTAACAAACTGCAAAAAGTGGAGGGCCCTGTTTTGAGCTTAGAATCTTTGTAGAAAGTGCTTTTTCCCAAAGCACTCTACAAGATTGAAAACTCTCTACTTACAATCTAAAGGGGATGGAAGAGGCAGATAACAAATAGCAAGGGTCAGGAAGAAAGTGAAGTTTCATTAGGTAGGAGAGTATGCAAAGTAAGAAGGAAAAGGAAAGCAACTGAGAAAGTAATTTGGTAAGTGATCCTAGTATGTAATATGTTATCTGCCCCTAGTGGTCAGATAGTCTACAGTCAAGGATGGTGGTGGAAGTGTCATGGTCTGGGCCTGCATGAGTGCTGCTGGCACTGGGGAGCTACAGTTCATTGAGGGAACCATGAATGCCAACATGTACTGTGACATACTGAAGCAGATCATGATCCCCTCCCTTCGGAGGCTGGGCCGCAGGGCAGTATTCAAACATGATAACGACCCCAAACACAACTCCAAGACGACTACTGCCTTGCTAAAAAATCTGAAGGTACAGGTGATAGACTGGCCATGCATGTCTCCAGACCTAAACCCAATTGAGCATCTGTGGGGCATCCTCAAATGCAAGGTGGGGGAGTGCAAGGTCTCTAACATGCACCAGCTCCGTGATGTGATGTGAATCTCTGGTGAACTCCAAGCCCATGAGGATTAAGGCAGTGCTGGAAAATAATGGTGGCCACACAAAATATTGACCCTTTGGGCCCAATTTTGACTTTTCCCCTTAGGGTTGTACTCACTTTTGTTGCCAACGGTTTAGACATTAATGGCTGTGTGTTGAGTTATTTTGAGGGGACAGCGAATTTACACTGTTATACAGGATGTACACTTACTACTTTACATTGTAAGCATAGTGTCATTTCTTCAGTGTTGTCACATGGCAAGATGTCATAAAATATTTACAAAAATGTGGAGGCTGTTCCCACTTTTGTGAGATACTGTATATTCACCCTCCCACCCCATTTCTGACTAAATATATAGTGAAATGGGAATCACCTGACTTTCCTACTTGCATATATTATCTCACCACTAGGGGCAGACAACATATTAAATGCTAGAGCCCTCACCTCTGTTCCTTCTCTCTCCCTCTAAATGAAAAACCTTTCTAACTTTCACTTCTCTTCTGATTCCTTATCTGTTTAATCTTTCCCTGATTTCTGCCCCTTCCATTCCCTTTAGATTGTAAGTGGCGAGTTTTCAGTCTTCTAGGATGCTTTGGGAAAAAGCACTTTCTGCAAAGATTCTAAGCTCAAAACAGGGCCCTCCATTTTTGGAATGTTGTTAATGCTGTGTTTTTCCTTGTTTTTATCCCCTGTATTGCGCTACGGAATATGTTGGCACGTTACAAATAAAAGTTAATAATAATAATAATAGTCAGTTCCTTCTTCCCTGTTAGCTGTTGGTATGGCCAACATCTACCGTATTTTTCGCCGTATAAGACGCACTTTTTCTTCCCCAAAACTGGGGGAGGAAAGTTGGTGCGTCTTATACGGCGAATATAGCTTTTCAGACTGCCTCTGTCCTCTTGATCTCACCCCAGCGCTTCCTACCAGCATCGCGTCGGCCGGTGCGTCCTAGTGACGTCACACACGCAACGCTGCAGTACACGTGGAGTGCTGGTAGGAAGCGCTGGGGTGAGATCAAGATGGCAGAGATCAGAAGGAAGGTGAGGATCAGGGGGATCAGGGGGGTCAGGGAGGATCAGGAGGGTCAGGAGGGTCAGGGAGGGTCAAGGGCTCCCAAATGCTGCAGTATATGTATGGATGTGTGTGTGTGTGTATGTATGTATGTGTGTGTGTATGTATGTATGTGTGTGTGTGTATGTATGTGTGTGTATATATGTATGTATGTGTATGTATATTTATGTGTGTATGTATATGTATGTATGTGTATCTATAAAGGTGAGGATCAGGGGGGTCAGGGAGGATCAGGAGGGTCAGGGAGGGTCAATGGCTCCCAAATGCTGCAGTATATGGATATGTATGTGTATGTGTGTGTGTGTGTATGTATGTGTGTGTGTATGTATGTGTGTGTATGTGTGTGTATATATGTATGTATGTGTATGTATATTTTTGTGTGTATGTATATGTATGTATGTGTATCTATATATATATATATATATATATATATATATATATATATTTGTGTGTATCTGTGTGTAAAGTGTATTTGTGTTTGAGTGTATTTGTGTTTTATTCAGATTTTTTTTTTTCTTGTTTTCCTCCTCTAAAAACTAGGTGCGTCTTATCTGCCGGTGCGTCTTATAGGGCGAAAAATACGGTATGTCCTCCTGGTCTGCTAGGAGGACTCAGGGATAATTAATTCTTATAATGGGAAAAGGAGGGTTAGAGAAGTGTGCAAGGTATGGTAGAGTTAGGTGACTTTAAATAGGGGCTTAGCTGCTAAGTACGCCAAAAATAGATATAGATTGATGGAAGATATACTTACTCAGTTTCTAAAATGCTTCCCTAATTTCTGTGTTTGGATTTTTTTCAATTCCGCAAGAGTTATGGTCACTAAAATCGCAAATCGCTATTCAATTGTTCCAATTCCCCAAGGCCACAAATAGTTTCACACCCATAAATGGCAAATGTAGGAGAAAATCCTACAAGTGCTAGAGAGGATCCGCAAGGGGGTTCAACCTCTGTCTGCAGCACTGCAAATGCAAAAAAAAATTAATACTGCACTTTAAAAGATGGGGAAAGCGATGAAAGGCATTAGAATTAATTGCACAATAGTCTCAAGCTTGCAAATCAGAAGGAAAAACTAATTTATTTTAATATTTCATTTTGGGGTTATATCAACCTCGGGAATCAATGAGTTAATACATATCTGGCCACCCATATAGACTAAAACAGTATTGGCATTCATTTTTATAATTTTGAATTTTGAGGGTTTGCAAGTCCCATCGCATATCAGACTCCCGAACCTCATTGATTGACATGTAACCCCCATTTTTTACTGCCGTAATGGTGCCGGTCTCATTTTCTATTGGCTGTTTAGAAATGGGAGGTTACGGTCTTATTTAATTGATCATATTCCCGCCCTGAAATGCAATGGACGAGTGCATAGTTTACGGAGTCTGCTTTTGCCCCCGTAACTTGCTGGCTCCTTCAATTGAATAGCACCGGAATCAGAGACGAACGGGAGCCCACAGCGCGCCCGCAGACATACGACCACAATCCCTCGAGATGCGGGCTTGCAGTTGAATCGGGCTCATAGTGTACCTTAACTAAAAGGAGAGCCTAAATGTATGCTCTTTTAATTTGTATGAAAATTCATACATTACATTTCATAAAAATATAGCACTACGGAATATGTTGGCTCGTTACATATAAACAATAATAATGGTAATAGGGCAGTGAATACAGTATGGTGTGATATATGTAGAAATGTGTTTATTTATAATGAAAGTCCTATTAGCTTAAATAGACACTGGATGCACATTTTTCTATCATGCATTTAAAAGACAATGTTTTAAAAAATGTTTATTTTTGCAAAATATTTAGTAAAACCAGTTTAAACTTCCTTGAAACTAACAGTAAATGAGTGTATGCAAAACTCTAGATATGGTTGGCAGACAAGTATGACTCATACAGCTGTATTGATGTACACTGGTTGACTGGGACCAATCAACACAGACACTTCTACATTCAAAACAGTTTATTATGCTGCCTGACCTTCATTTTCAAACAAGAAACACACTATGAAACCTAGTAAAATGCCCTTTTTCCGATTCAACAAAGAAACAATTGCTTTCCATTGACCTTTGTTATATAAGGTTATGATTACTAATTTCCTTTGCACACCTCTGTGGGGCTGCTGTCATGTAGCCTCATTCAGTTGAGGCTTCAGGAGATCCGGGCTTCGAAAATGGAACCCGTAAGTTATTTTGCTATTCAATTGGCGTCTTTTTGAGATCTTCGATCGAATTACGGGTTCCGCCCTCCGATTTGATGCCATTGTTCAAATCGTAAGTTAATGGCACTCCAAGCCTTTGATCTTTCACTGCCGCAAGAGTTCAGAATGCTAAAATCGCAAGTCCGATTGCTCCGATTCCCCTCGCTAACCACTCTGCCAAGGCCGCAAATGGCAAAACAAGTTAGGGGTTCCAAGGAGGACTCGCAAAGGGCTTAAAGACCAAAATGTCCAGAGCAATTTAAAAGCAAATAAAAAATAAATACTGTACTTTTAGTAAAAGGGAAAGTGATGTTAGGTCTTAGAATGAATAGCACAACATTCTCAAGCTCGCAAATCGGCCAAAAAAAAATACTTTATTTCATGTGTAATTTCCGTGTTATATCGATCCCAGAAATCAATACAAATAATAATCAATACAAATAATGGAACTTGCATGTAATAGAATATTATATTTACGGTTTTATGGATATTGCAATATTTCAGGAATATGGGTCCGATCGTAACACGTAATTGAAGCCCGTAGGACTTCGAAATCCAAACTCCATTTTTCATTGATGTAATGATGCCGATCTCTGTTTCCATTGGCTGTTTCTATCTCGGGAGTTACGACCTTGGTTAATTGATCTGATCAAGCTCGCAAATGCTACATAAGATGGAATGGTTTCGGAATTTCGCTATCGCCCCCTAACTTGCGGTCTTCCCAAATTGAATAGCACCATAACTCAAGCGGGCCCGGAGGAAGGCCACATACTTACAGACTACATTCCATAAGTTACGGCCTTGCAATTGAATGAGGCTCATAGTCTCTCACCTTGATGCCATCCTTAGGATACTTCATTGTAAGAGGTGGGGGGGCAGCAAAATGTTCCTTCTAATGCACACAGAAGCCACAACCAGTGACTTCCATTGGTCCATGATGTCATGTGGTAGTGAATAATGCACTAGAAGCTGCAATATGCAGATTCACAGCTTCTTGTCCACCCACAGGAACACTCTCTGTAGCATGGGAGGAGGGATTGAAGCCAACGTGAGGGAAACAGAATGAAATATAATTTCCTAGCTCTATATAATTGGGCTAATAAGACTTTCATTATGTTGATTGCAATTTATACTTTTTCAATATTAGCATTAGGTAACTACAATTAAAATTAATGTACCAGAAGAATGCAAACAAAGTGGTAAACTGCTACAATTTTGTTTCACTGGTAAAAAGTCATTTTTGACTGGAGAATAGGAGATTGGTTATAACCCTGAACCAAGAACATCAACGAATCAAAAAAATATCTACCTATACTTTTAAAGGACTTGTTTTATCCTTATAGTGTCCCATTAAAGGATCTCTGTAGTGATCATACAATAAGGTTTCATTCGCTTAAATAAAAAGCAACTAAATCAATATTTGAAGGGAAAAAAAGCGTAACCTTACACTGAAGTTTACTGTATTGGATTTCACCATAAATTTTTATCTTCACCCTTATTAGATGTCCATGGAGTAATGGAGGATCTGCCCTGATAAAAGTTTTTATCTGTATCTTAGAAATGAGCAGTGCATTGAAAAAAAAAGTGTAATAAGATTAAAAATTAGGCAATATGGTATAATTTATGGTATATGGTATAATATATTATCATAAAATTATGAAGCATTTAAAGCCACAATATAAAATGCATATTCATATACACAAATTTCATGTTTCTTGTCCACTATATCTATTTTTTAATCTCACTACTCTTGAATGTTCTGCTCATTTTTATCATCTTATCAATTTAGCAGGGGTTCCCTTATTTTGGGAAGACCCTATCAAAGAGTAATGATGCCAATCTATTTAAGTTAGCCTCCTGAGCACATTCATTTTCCTACCCTGGACTTCTAAGTAAAACATTTTTTTTTCAAATACTGATTTTATTGCTAATCAGTTACTAAATAATCAAATTAAGTATAACTGTTTGGCCATTATAGTGGCACTTTAAATCTCCATGCAGGTTAATATGTTCATACCATCACTTTAAAATCAACCTCTTACCATTTGTAAAGATGCCAATAGATCACAGCTATTATCCGGGTTCTCTTGGCCTATAACATATTCAATTTTGATTTTAGATTTCCTTCCTGTATAAAAAAATCTTCATCCTATCAATAAAACAAGCTGGACCAATACACAAGCTTTGGGCTCCTGACTGTGTGTTACTTCAGTTCTGCGTTTGCCCCTTTAGTTGCTTCATCTGGGAAACCTTGTGATATTCAGTTGACTGCTCTCCTGGCTTAGCTCTACCCAAGGATATATATTTATATATATATATATATATATATATATATATATATATATATATATATATAGTCAGGTCCCTCTTCCCTGTTGGTATGGTCAACATCTATGTCCTCCTGGTCTGCTAGGAGGACAAAGGGATAATTCATTCTTATAATGGGAAAAGGAGGGTTGGAGAAGTGCTGAGAAGCGTGCAAGGTATGGGAGAGCTAGGCGACTTTAAATAGGGGCTTAGCTGTTGGTGTGGCTAAAAGCTATGTCCTCCTGGTCTGCTAAGTACGCCAAAAATAGATATAGATTGATGGAAGATATACTTACTGAGTTTCTGAAATGTTTCCCTAATTTCCGTGTTTGGATTTGGAATGTATCTGCGGTAACAGCAAGATTTCCACTATCCCATGGACTTAATGATGTGAACAGGAGTATGAATCTTAGTGGCTGAATTGGCTGCTCCTGTGCGAAATGAGTGGCCTGAAAATAAAAATGGGTTATGACCTAGTCTCATGAGTACTAATCTAATATATTGTACAAACCTGGCTCTCATCATCAGACACTGCCTCCCCTGCAGCACTCTCTCATGGTGGTTTTCACCTCAGCCACACAGGTGGTGGTGTGGGTTTTTTGCTTTCCACTCCCTGTACTTTTCACCTCTTGCTTCCTGTCCCATCCCTCCAATTCTCATCCTTTGAAGTTCATACTATCCGCCTCTTCTCACCTATCTCTCTACGTGTAGCTGTGATCTATCGCCCCCCAGGCACTCCATCTCAATTTCTTAATCACTTTTCTGCCTGGCTCCCTCACTTTCTCTCCTCCAACGTTCCTTCACTGGTACTTGGAGATTTTAACATTCCCATTGACACTCCTAGCTCCCCAGCTGCAGCCAAACTGCTTGCACTCACCTCTTCCTTGGCCTCTCACAACTAGCAGATTCTTCTACTCATCATGCTGGACATTCTCTTGACCTTATCTTCACCAATCTCAGCACAACCTCCAACCCAGTCATTCACCCACTCCCTCTATCTGACCATCACTTACTTACCTTCAACCTCACCTCTTCTTCCTCCCACCACCCTTCTTCAACCCCTGCCACCATCACCCACAGAAACCTGCTAGCACTTGACCCTGCTCAGCTCTCCACTAATATCCAACCCCTTCTCAGCCCCATTACCAACCTCAACTCCCCTGACACTGCCTTCTCACTCTACAACTCTGCACTCTGTTCCACCCTTGATACCCTCGCCCCCATAACCACACAAAGACGCCCTCGCTCTCTTCCACAACCTTGGCACACAGCTCAAACATGATACTTCCAGAAGTGCTCCCGCACCGCTGAACAACTATGGAGGAAATCACCCACCTCTGCAGATTTCCTCCACTACAAATTTATGTTACGCTCCTATTCCTCTGCCCTCAACCTAGCCAAACAGCAGTACTTTACAACACTAATATCAACTCTGTCCTCTAACCCCAAGCGTCTGTTCGCCACTTTTTTCAAAGTATTAATTGAAGCAGCTACAGTATGTCAGCAAGCATACTTTGGATTTGAGCTGATTGGTAGGTGGTTTTCGGGTAATAGATTTGCTACCTCTGGCTGCATGTAGGAGCCTGTAGAGTTCAATCTTTCTAGCAGTGGCGGAGTATGGGATTCTGCAGACCTTCAGCTCCTGAATGAGCCAGGGAAACATCCGGAGATGGAGAGATAATTTGCTAACAGCTACTGATGGTGGTATACTTTCGGCATCTGAGAGAATTTAGTCTGCCATGTTAAACATAATAGTTTAATTGTCTTTAATGAAATATAGTGTTTAGTTTTAAATATAATAAATGACGTAATATGATGCCCGAGCGACAATGAGAGCTACGTGCTCAAGCGATTGTGATATGCTAAAGGAAGGTAAATTTAAATTATCTGTATGACTTGACAGCATATGGGTAGCTGGTTAGTTGGGAAAAAAATGAAACGGGATTTAAGAAGTTGTTGAGCAGTGGTTAGGTTGTATGTTGGACTTGGAGTTATGAGAGATAGACGAATGATGATGTATACGGATGAAGAGACTCGGTTTGTAAAGTAATGAAATGATGATTTATGATGAGAGCTATAAGATCGACATTTAGCTTTTGGATTGATGAGCTACCACAAAGATAGTTCTTATAGCGATTATGGATTGAGTTGTTTTACATTAAAACGTAATAGGTGGAATTAATACAACAGATAAGTGCATAAAATAGATCATGAGTTAGATCGGTTATTAAAAGAAAACCTGTCATGATAAAAGTTTGCTAGAAAGAAGTAAGTGATCCCCAATGGTTAAAGGGGTTAACAATAGCAACATACTGCTACTAAGACAATGTGATTAAACTAGGCATGAAGATGCTACTTGGTGTAGCATAAATAGAATAAAATGTGGTAAAAATGTACTGGTAAAGTAACAACAGAAGGAGTAAGGTGACATAAATGGGGCAGCTCTACTAGGCCAAAGGCTAACAGCTAATTAGATGAGTAAAGAAAAACCACTAGGCAATGCAGCATATTAAGGGACCATACTGAATAAGCTTACTCTATAATAAAGAATAATAGATCTCAGTTAAATACTCCACTTAATTTCTTGAAAGATAATATGATATACTAGCCCTGCAAGACTGTAAGCAGGCTTTGAATAGGATACAAAATATAATATAAACTGTATGATATGATTCAGTACATAACTATCAAAGGAAGAACATTTCATTTAAACTGATAGAAAGAGGGTCAAAACAGCAACAAAACAAAAGAGAAAAAATGACCAGGACAGGGCAAAAGGAGGAAGAACCAGACCAGGCACATCCCCAACGGTGAACAGCAACACCATGAGAACAGAAGCGCAACCCCATGAAGATAGATGCCACACTAAGCCAGTGCCACAGCAACACAGGAACCCAACGGATGCCAAGGGATGAGAGAAGACAGATAGAAACAAGGTGAAGCCCAGCATAGATCAAGGACAGCAAAAGAAAGAGGGAAGACAAGTGAGGGAGAAAAAGGAATGAAGCTGCGGAGAGGTGGGCTTGAAGGAAGAGGCAGAGATGACACAGAGAGGCAGCGGAGTGGTGCAACCATTGCAGAAGGAGCGAGAGGAGACACAGACCAAAGAATGGGAGAATGTGAGACAGAGACAAAAAACAAGAACAAGGGTAACAGAGAAGGAAGCCGTGGTGAGAGGAAACAATGAGGCAGTGACGGACCACCAAGGGGCAGCAAAGCGGGAGGCATTGATGGTCGAAGCAGAAGGAGGAGAGAACGAAGAACCAGAGGTACGTGGAGGAGGCACTGGAGCAAAAGGCAGCAGAAAAAATTAACAAGTATAGTGAACATTACTATTCTCTTCTTTATTGTGTACACATGATTCCTGCATTTTTATGAAGGAACACAATTTACAGGAGGCTTCAAATGCTTTTTCAAATTTTACTAAATTAGTAGCCAGTTTTACAACAATAAGAAACCAAAAGAAAAAAAAGGAAAATAACAGGCCTAGCTCCCACCAGAGAACTGCCTTTCTACTTAGAGTCAGTTCCCTTACTAACCAGGCTCTCACCTAACTATCTCTGGGTGGAACACAAACAGATCATTTATCCTTAGTTCCCTGCTGTGGTCTTCCAGTGTATTTTCTCTTTAGCAATATACAAAACACTTCTCTCTCTGGGTGTCTCTTTTCTTCAGCCCAAATAAATACTGCAAATACTTGTTTGTGTGTTTGTCTCTCTTAATTTTCAATAAAAGTTGCAAACACTTTCAGTGTTTGTCTCTCTTCCACTTAGATCATCTGAGAACTAAATCCAATTCAGAAACTTCACAGGCTTCAGACCAAAAGCACAGCCTCTCACCGAGGCTTAGGCCCAGACACAGCCTGCAGACCTTACTCACAGCCTGCAGGCCTTACTCACAGCCTGTAGGTCTTACTCACAGCCTGCAGGCCTTACTCACAGCCTGCAGGCCTTACTCACAGCCTGCAGGCCTTACTCACAGCCTGCAGATCTTACTCACAGCCTGCAGGCCTTACTCACAGCCTGCAGGCCTTACTCACAGCCTGCAGGCCTTACTCACAGCCTGCAGATCTTACTCACAGCCTGCAGGCCTTACTCACAGCCTACAGGCCTTACTCACAGCCTGCAGACCTTACTCACAGCCTGCAGGCCTTACTCACAGCCTACAGGCCTTACTCACAGCCTGCAGACCTTACTCACAGCCTGCAGGCCTTACTCACAGCCTGCAGGCCTTACTCACAGCCTGCAGATCTTACTCACAGCCTGCAGGCCTTACTCACAGCCTACAGGCCTTACTCACAGCCTGCAGACCTTACTCACAGCCTGCAGGCCTTACTCACAGCCTGCAGGCCTTACTCACAGCCTGCCTCTCACACTGCGAGTCCAGCAGAGCATGCCCTGACCATTTCTCAGCTCCAGTGTTTTGAAGGCTTGTGATGAGGTGAATTTGATTAAACTGCTCCAGGAGCTAACTCTTTTAGATATTCTAAGAACAGATACACCCCCTGAAGAAAACAGCAAGAAAGAGGGACATGATCTATTTGTTAGTTCATTGTTAACTGTCATTAAAACTGCATGTGTAAATAGCAGCAAAGCAACATTTTACCCACAAAATATAATACAAAAACACATTAATGTGGACTGTTGTACTCCTCCCCACCTTTCTCTCTGACATGAGCACTGCTGAAAAGACAAACATTGTAACTCAGAGAACATTAATGAGTTACGCTAACCTGAGAAATGCTCTGTAGGATAAGGGATCTATGAGGGTTACTATCCAATAAGCACCTGCATTCCAACGTGAACATGCCCCATGTTACCACATCTCCCTAATTAATGCTCACGATTACCTAATTAATGCTATCTCAGTTGAAATGTTTTTATTTTTAGCAATGTTTTGGACAATAAGAGAGGTGGGGGAATACAGAAGGGACATTAATGAGGTAAATAGTTTTTTAAATTATATTTTCTGGCTTACGATTTGTTTTACTGCCATTTGCACTAAAAAATACATATACAGTAAACTCCCGGTTATCCGGCACCTAACCAACCGGCACTCTCACGCAACTGGCACCGGCATCAATTGCCCATTTTTAATTTACTCCCGCTAAACCGGCATATCCGGCACTATCCCGAGTTCGAGACAGTAAAAAAAGAAGCTAACTTTTTTTCTACTTATTTTTTCTGGGCCTAAATGGCCCAGTTTAGGTGCTAATGCATTTTGAGCGGTTTTGGGATGTTTAAGGGTCGTTTAGACCCTTAAATTTGGGGACACCCGATTAACCGGAAACTACACTTATCCAGCAATAAGGAGCTCCCGTGGGTGACGGATAACGGGGAGTTTACAGTAATGTGAAAAATGCTCACTGTGGCCCTTTAAATGTTAAACTGTACCTTCAGAGGAGGGATATTTAGAGAATAGGGTGGACTGTTCATCTAAAAGAAAATAAGATGATAAGATATCACAAAATCTATTCAAAAAGGCTGACTAATCAGTGTAATGTGCTACATTTCAAATGCCTCTGTTTTGTTATTTTTTCTTCAATTTTTGGGGAGCAGTGTACAATACATTTAGAATCTGGACACAAAATGCACCATTGGCCACCCTTACCGTCAGCATATGGAGTGTTTTACTGTGCAGAAGCTGATCTTGGCTTCCATATACTGACAGTGTACACCCTGTGCTGGCGGCCTGACTCCCAGGGCTACAATGAGAACTGGCTGATGCTGCTTTTTGCACACTGGATCTAACCGGAGCTCCTCCCCAGTCTGGATAACTTGCTGCATAGCGTGATTTTTAACAGTGAACACATACCAGAGACAAGTTACACAGGCTCCTAATTTTGTATTCTGGCTCAGTAGATTTTAACATTATAATGTATGTCTACTAGACCAGATATATTAAAGGGAGGTAATAAAAAAAAGTTTTTTAAAGTATTTATTGTATTTTAAATGAAAAAAATATTAAGTAAAACCTTTTATACAAACAGGAAGTTTACATAGTGTTCTTTAGTCTGTAGATCTCATTATAATGCACACAAGTATGACTCATGCAGCTATGTCACTGCTCATTGGCTCACAGAGGAAGCCCCCCAAAAAACAGTTAATCATTTAAGTCAGTTTATATTGCTCTGAGTATCATTTAAAAAAAAAGGAAAAAAAAAAATAACCACTCTGACACATTAACAAAGGCCCTCTTTCAGATGTAACAAAGAAAATAATCTTTCCACGTCCCCTAATGTTGAATTTTGTATTATTTTGTGTGAAGCTTATTAAAAACTGGAGAAACACAATGTATAAACCTAAAGTCTGCAATAATCCAGAGGGTCAGATGAACTGCATCAGTCATGGGCAAACTATTTCACCTGGAGGGCCTCCTATGTGGTCCCTTTATCTTTAATAAGAACTCACTGTGCTTTAAACCTATTTATTTTACCCAACGCAAAAAAATTGCAGTAGGAAATGAATTAATAACAGAGGTAAACATAATGAGCTGGAGTATTTAGGTGTACAAATGGGTATTATATCATTTTAGAAAGATGTAATGGACTGTGTACTGTTGAGGAGAATGCGACCCCCAGACTGTCTGTTGCCCAACGCTGGGTGACAGGTTTGCAGAACTCTTAATGATGTAATATCTTAGTAAATCACCTGAAGATAACATAAGAACTGGAGCAAGTCTCAGGAGGTCTCCAAGTCTCACCAATTAACTTGTCACATTCAAGTCATGTTACAGCGACAGTGACAAGTTTAAAGTTTAACTCCTCCTGGCTGAAGTAAAGGGAGAGCTGGGAATGGACAGGGGAGGGCAGGTGGAGGTACCTGGAGGGCTGGAGAGGTACGGGTGTAGTATATATATATATATATATATATTTATGAAAGGAAAGTATTTGATGTTTTTTGGTTTTAAAAAATAAATACAATTATTTGCAACTGTAATGTGGATTTTCCATTTTTTATCCGCCACTTAAAAGATAAAGGTGACATTTTAAATTAAAAATACGAAAGTGTGACTGTATCTGAAAAAAAACAACTAGTTTAGATAAAGGAAAGAGCTGTAACGAGGGTGGTGCTCTGAAGACTAAGCTGCGGTTAGCGCATGACAGTTCTGTTATAGGCAGAATCATGCAGTTAAATGACTTGACATGTTTTTAACACTCCTCACAACCAGATGGGGTGAGAGGTTGAATCAGTGGAGAGTTATCAGAGGTAGAGCAGGTGATGTCACTTACTGGGACTGGCTGCTTCCACCTTCCTACTGTCTGTACAAAGTGACTGTGTGTACCTGTCTTCCAATGGCCACTGTTCCACTTTGCTGAAAATGTACTTTATGAAAATATTATGGCTTCCAGCACTGATGCTATTAAATGAACCAGAAAAAAAGTTTTTCTACAATTATGTTAAAAGATGAGCCAGCAATAATCAAGAAAAGGCCAATTAGTGCTGTCCTTTACTTAATCTACACCTACTACCTTCAATTTCTCTTAATTTATTGATATTCCACTTCCTTTCTTCCTTCTCTATGTCAATACTGACTGAGTTGCAGATAAGTTTCATAAGACTTTATTAAAGACCAATTGTAGTGATCTTATAAAGCACTCTAAAGAATAGTTAGGTAGAACTTGCTATGAAAACATCTTTATTACATCTTTATCGAGCATTTAAAAAAATATATACTTTTTTAAACTCATGACCCAGACTGTATATTCTTCAGATCCCTCCACCCTCTAAATGATATTGGCTCTTAAGTGGGAGCCACCCAGGGGGAAGTACCAAAGGGAAAACTTTTGAGACCACTTTAGTCGCAGGCAGTAGTGTAACATGAGCTGCTAGCAATGTATACAAATACACCTTCTGGCCCCTCCCAGTATCATACTGCATGTTGGAAACCATTTCCCTCTGGGTGGCTCCCACTCTAGACACAATAAATTCTGGGGGTGGAGACATAAGGAAGTAATAAAGCCCAGGGGCGTAATTAAAAGGTAATAATTGTTTAAATGCACAATAACAGTTTAATACACGTTTTTTGTTATCAGGCCCTATCTATTCTTTAGGGAGCCCTTTATAAGAAGACTAAGGTGACCCTACTACACATGGGTATAACATGTTATCAGTCACATACATATTAACCAGAGCTTTCTCTATAATTAAATGGAAACCTGAAGGACTGCAGGGTATACAGCAATCCCACAATGTTGTGTTTTGGGGTCATTAACTGGAACAATTACTGTGAACACTTCTGTAGTTTAATTACAACGTTTTTATCGTTATTTGTTGAAATCAGCAGTTTTTTTTTAAATAAATATCTCCTGAATATAGATCTAGCATCAGTAGCTGTCTTGGGTTATATCCAACATGGATGAGCAAGCCAAGTTGCTCCACCTCTTTGTTCCAATAAGAATGCGGCCAATGAGCTCCACAGCTCCACGTGTCCATGACATCCGGAGCACTGCGCCTTTAATTATTGACGTCACTGTCAACGCAAAAGCTCTCAATGCGCACGCGCGCACTGGCAGACACAGGCCACGCCCATTTATCAGGTCAGCTGACCGGCCAGCCGCGGCCCTATATGTAGCGCCGTGTTGACGTCAGCGTTCTCTTCCGCCTGTTTGTCTGCATTGAGGCAGGCAGTCGCTTAAGCCTCATCAAGTACCGTGAGAGAATCCATCGCCATCCGCCAACATGGTAAGCGGGATTGGGATACCGAACACGCCGGATTGTTCCCGAGAACTTCCTCTCACTGCCGCTCACGATATTAACCGCCCCGCTGTCAGCATTTGTGCTATGTTTGGGATTATATGAAAATGACCGCGCCGGCCTGATGTTCCTAGGCGCCATATAGTAGAACAGGCCGGAGATGTGCAGGCCGCACTGGAGCTAATCCCCCCCTAATTTTTGTCTGTAAACGGCCCTTCCAAGCCCAGGTGCGGCCTGCTGCAATATGCCGGTTGTGGCCTAGGGTCACCCGGAAGACCGGTTATGACGTGATGCGCATCATCTAGCGGGCACAATGACTCAGAGCTTGGGGTTTATGACTAATGTACATTTTTATACGTTAACTGAATCAATATATGTGATATACCTGACCTGTGGAGCTGACACTTTTCCCCGTCCCCTGTCAGTAATACGATCCCCAGGCCTGTCAGTAATGCCGGTGTGATCCCCAGGCCTGTCCCTCTTTGTGATTGGGCGGCCTCACCCGCTGACGTTCACTATTGTGTAACTGCTGCGTGTCTGTAAGGCGGTGATGACAATGCGGCTTTTACTTCCCTGTGCTGTGGCCTTGATACCTGTTAACTCGTTAGGTGCTGGTTCTGTCCAGTATTGAGGCTTGAATGCCCCGTCATGCCTGGGCTCTTCTATAGAAATACAGTCCTAACTCTGAACGCATGTGAAGTATGTAACAAATTAACACAACTAGTGATTATGTGAGTCAGGAGCATAAAACGCTTTTTAGCCAGGTTATTAGTTGCGATATTTAGGCTGATGCTGCAGAAAAGTCACACTTCAGGCTGAACACCAGTCTTTCAACATACCTGTTTAGAGATATTTTTATAAATATATGGAACCTCAGCAAATGTCTGCTGCCAGTAAAGCCTAAGACAGTAGTTGTGCCTTTCAAGCATTTAAAGTGAATCTCTGTATATACAGAAGTTCTTTATATGGGACATTCTTTAAAACAAAAAGGGCATATAGTGCATACTATGTTCAGGAAATGTCGCTGGCAGAGTGTAAGCCCCCAAGAGCAGTTAAACTTATGAATGTGTTATGTGGATTATATATATATATATATATATATATATAATATATATATATATATATATATATATATATATTATATATATACACACATAATGACACATTATGAAATGTGCCATCGTTTGCAAGAATGAAAACCTTTTACCTTTCTTGCCACTTTAAGGTTGTGTCTAAACTTAGAATTCTTCTGAATATCATTTATCAATGGGCAACACTTTATTTTCCATACTTCAGTAGTCCTTTAAATGTACATTTGCCAACAAATATAGCTTGATAAAGATGGCACAGTTAGGGTTAACAGATGTGGAAGGCACTGGACAAAAAGCAGGTGAGGTGTTGGTTACTACTTACATCTTTTATTACAAAGGCGATTGTGACTCAGATTGTAAGATGTGTGTAGTACAGCGGTTCTTTTAATGCTTCTTCCAGGTGAACTTCACGGTAGACCAGATCCGCTCCATCATGGACAAGAAGGCGAACATCCGTAACATGTCGGTCATTGCCCACGTGGACCACGGCAAGTCCACACTGACTGACTCGCTGGTGTGCAAGGCTGGTATCATTGCCTCAGCCCGTGCTGGTGAAACACGCTTCACCGATACCCGTAAAGATGAGCAGGAGCGTTGTATCACCATCAAGTCAACGTGAGTATTAAAAGTTCTTGTCCTAAGAGGGCATCTGAACAATCTGCTTCTGCTGCTCTACTAAAGAGCATTAAATGTGACCAATACTAGACACAAGTGGTTAACTTAATAAAACCCTCAATCCATACTTCCTGCAGAGCCATCTCTCTCTTCTATGAGCTCTCTGAAAATGACTTGGCCTTCATCAAGCAGAGCAAAGATGGCACTGGCTTCCTCATCAACCTGATTGATTCTCCTGGCCACGTGGATTTCTCCTCAGAGGTCACTGCTGCCCTGCGTGTCACTGATGGAGCCCTGGTTGTGGTGGACTGTGTGTCAGGTAAGAAAGATACCCTATTAAGATAGTGGACAAGATTCAGCATTTAATTTTATGGCTTTTCTAACCTAATAATTATCTTGATAGGTGTTTGTGTGCAGACTGAGACTGTGCTCCGTCAGGCTATTGCTGAGCGTATTCGCCCTGTATTGATGATGAACAAGATGGACCGTGCTTTGCTTGAGCTGCAACTTGCACCAGATGAGCTCTTCAACACTTTCCAGCGTATTGTGGAGAATGTGAACGTGATCATCTCCACATATGGAGAGGGAGAGACTGGACCCATGGGAAACATTATGGTGAGGGCTGACATCAATGAGATGTCTTGTTGACATGTATTCCTCCGTTGTGGAGTTGTCATGCATCTAGGACTCTCTGGAGTCCTTATGTATTGAGGTTCTACAGATATTAAAGTTTCATAGAAGCAGGAACTGCTTTTTCTAAAGTACTCTTGAACAGTGATTTAAGTTGTTACACTGATGGGCCCACTCTTTGTAGCAAACATGTAGTGACTAATTCCTGCAACATCCCCCTCAATGTTACAAATCTGTATTGCAACTTTTCTCATGTCTTCCCAACCTCAGATTGATCCAGTCCTTGGTACAGTTGGCTTTGGTTCTGGTCTCCATGGCTGGGCATTCACCCTGAAACAATTTGCAGAGATGTATGTGTCTAAGTTTGCTGCCAAGGGAGAGGCTCAGCTGGCTGCACCAGAGCGGGCAAAGAAAGTTGAAGACATGATGAAGAAGCTGTGGGGTGACAGGTGAGTAACATTTTAATATTATGTGTACGCCTTTTTATATATACACTTTCCATACTGAGCAAAATGTCTACCTGACAATCAATCTATGGAGGCATATGTGCATACAATCATGTCCTTGACTAGTAAAGAGAACTAGACTACCTTTTACTGCACATTGAAAGGTAATCTAATGGTCCGCATATACTATGTTCTAGGGTGTTGTCTCCCAGGTCCACCCTTGACCAAGCAGCCCACTTGTATAGGCCCCCAAACTGGGCAGGACTTATTAAAAGCTGCAAATGAAGATGCTCTAGGCTACAACTTAACATAGCTTTAAATTATGTCTAGTGCTTAATTGCAGGTTTTGTGACAAGAATACTGTAATGTACAGGAAATATAAGACTTGTTGTTTTCATAACAGATACTTTGACCCATCCACTGGCAAGTTTAGTAAGAGTGCTACAACTGCTGATGGCAAGAAGCTGCCCAGAACCTTCTCCCAACTTATTCTGGATCCAATCTTCAAAGTGAGTAATTCAATAGCATTATAGTATTGCAGTATTTTAAAACACCTGAAAGTAATGTAGGACTAGAAGGCAGTCAATTTTTTTTTTTTTTTTTTTTCATAACTGGTATAGGGCAGATTATCTCCTGATATTAACCAGTTACACATATGGAATTTAGTTTGCCTTTATAGTACTTTTTGTAAACCCTTTGAATTCAAACAACCCTGTGGCCTGTGTGATGATCAAATACTTCTTCACTTTGACCTGATGAATCTCTGAAGAACATACACGATCTGATTGTGTCCTATGAGAACATCACACTAGTATCAAGTGATGGGAACCCCACTGACCTTATTTTCTTTGCCTAGGTATTTGATGCCATTATGAACTTCAAGAAAGATGAGACTGCCAAACTGATCGAGAAACTAGACATCAAGCTTGATGCTGAAGATAAGGACAAGGAAGGCAAACAACTGCTGAAGGTAACATTCTGGTACTATGGACACAAATAAGATATCAAGAGTCTTACATTTTCCCTGTGCTGAGTTAATATAAGCTAGTTGGGAGATAGCTACCAACATTACCTATAGACCTAAACCATTAAAGGTACATTACCAGCCAGTTAAGATTTTAGTCTGTCAATCCTACAGGCTGTCATGAGACGCTGGCTCCCAGCTGGAGAAGCTCTGCTTCAGATGATCACAATCCACCTGCCCTCCCCAGTGACTGCTCAAAGATACCGTTGTGAGCTGCTGTACGAAGGACCCCCTGATGATGAGGCTGCCATGGGTATGTATACTTTCTCCACATGCAAGCATGGCTAACTGTCGGTTTCTGCTTAGTTTAAGTCTGTTTTCATGGCAGTGCCATAATCTGACAGCATGGCTCTGGAGCAAAAGAAAACTGATATTTGAATCTCTTCCCTGCTGAACAGGCATTAAGAACTGCGACCCCAAAGCCCCATTAATGATGTACATCTCAAAAATGGTACCCACAACAGACAAGGGCAGATTCTATGCTTTTGGCAGAGTCTTCTCTGGTGTAGTTTCCACAGGCCTCAAAGTCAGAATCATGGGACCAAACTTTACCCCTGGCAAAAAGGAGGACCTTTACCTTAAGCCTATTCAGAGGTGAGTTAAAGACCTTCTTAACATTTTTTTAAAAAAAAACCTTTGTCCACTGCAATTCTGGGATCAAACTTTTCCAGTGAAAGCCATGTAGCTCTCAAGCACATGGCTTCTGCTGTATTGTAATGGGACAATATTTTCCTTCAACCCCCAGGACCATCCTGATGATGGGGCGTTATGTGGAGCCCATTGAGGACGTGCCCTGCGGCAACATTGTTGGGCTGGTTGGTGTGGACCAGTTCCTGGTGAAGACCGGAACAATCACCACCTTTGAGCACTCACACAACATGCGTGTGATGAAGTTCAGTGTCAGCCCTGTTGTGCGTGTTGCTGTAGAGGCAAAGAACCCTGCTGATCTTCCAAAACTGGTGGAGGGTCTGAAGCGTCTGGCCAAATCAGACCCTATGGTGCAGGTGAGAAGTGTAGAATTGTTGGTTATGATAGTGGCCATCACTTCCAGTATATGATCACTAGTGCAGATGCTAAAATCTGAATGCTACACTAACATACCTAACATGCTCTGAAGAGGAATGTTACCAGGTCTGATTGCTGGTTTTGTGAAGTAGTCCAGGGATACTGACTAGAGTGTATTCACCACTATCTTACACCCCCTCCCTGCACCATGTTAAATAAATCACTCTCTTTTTAGTGCATCATTGAAGAGTCTGGAGAGCACATCATTGCTGGAGCTGGAGAACTGCACTTGGAGATCTGCCTCAAGGATCTTGAGGAGGACCATGCCTGCATTCCAATAAAGGTGAATTGATATTGTTAGCTGCTGGATAACACACTACAGTGGTAAAGTCATACAAATATGTAAAACTAAAGATGCAAGAACTTAAAGATGTTTGCTTCAGCCATGTAAGTGCTTTTTTATATTTAGGCAGACCATTTATTGCATATGTCTCTGGAGTGTTAACTAGGGTCCTGGTAGTTTTTTTTTTTTTTTTTTTAACTGAAGGCTTGTGCTTCCGACATGGCACTGCAATTTATCAGTTTAATGTAAACATAACTTCAGAATGTTTCATGTTTACAGGGATTCATATGTAATCTGCTTCTTGCCTAGCTTTAACTCTTACATAGCAGTTAAAGATCTACAATAGAACATGCTTAATTCTGTATTACCTCTGCCAGAATGACTCATGTTGAAAATGCACTAATTCAGAATATTTTTGTGTGCATAAACTAATTCCAGTTAAGGCATTATGGGGGTATGCATCTGACTACATTATCACTTGATATTATGTGACACAATTAACACCACTATTCTGCAGAAATCGGACCCAGTTGTGTCTTACCGTGAGACAGTAAGTGAAGAGTCCAGCATACTCTGTCTGTCGAAGTCACCAAACAAGCACAACCGTCTGTATATGAAGGCCCGTCCCTTCCCTGATGGCCTTGCTGAGGATATAGACAAAGGTGACGTATCTTCCCGTCAGGAGTTGAAGACCCGTGCTCGTTATCTGGCTGAGAAGTATGAATGGGATGTTACTGAGGCTCGTAAAATCTGGTGCTTTGGTCCTGATGGCACTGGACCCAACATCCTGACTGATGTCACAAAGGGAGTGCAGTACCTGAATGAAATTAAGGACAGTGTGGTGGCAGGCTTCCAGTGGGCTACCAAAGAGGTAAGGAACTCATTGAGTGCACAGCAGCCATAATGGGCATGCTGTGGGTAGAACAATTTTAGGTTCAAACTGAAATTAAAGATTGTTGCATCATGTACGTTTCATACCGTCTAACTTAAAACATGGGTGTCTAATCTCGGAGCTCTTCATAAGCTAGATGCACTCAGGAGAGAATTAAACACTTAACATCTACAGTGTTTCAAAATTGGTTCAGGTCACTGTATACTAACATGGCCACACCAACTAATTCAGTTAATGTATAATGTTTGTACTCATTCAGTGCTATACTCCCTCCCCTTTGGTAACTTAAGCATTCTCTGCCAACAGGGTGTCTTGTGTGAGGAGAACCTGAGAGGTGCACGTTTCGATGTTCATGATGTGACACTTCATGCTGATGCCATTCACCGTGGTGGTGGACAAATCATTCCAACTGCCCGCCGTTGTCTATATGCCTGCGCATTGACTGCCCAACCACGTCTGATGGAACCAATCTACCTTGTAGAAATTCAGGTTGGTGCAACAAAACTTATCTGACTATCAGAACTATAATGACAGTAAATGTAATCTGTTGGGTCTCATCAATCTACAAAGCTTCACATTGCATGGTACCCTAAATCTTTTGTTTCATTTTTACAGTGCCCTGAGCAAGTAGTGGGTGGAATATATGGTGTCTTGAACAGGAAACGTGGCCATGTCTTTGAGGAGTCCCAAGTGGCTGGAACACCAATGTTTATAGTCAAGGCTTACTTACCTGTCAATGAGTCATTTGGTAAGTTACAGGTCTAAGCTTAAACTTTACACTTGTAGTATTGCAATATTTACGGTGACTCTTGGTTCTTAACTTCTCATGTCGTTTATTCCTTTAACAGGTTTCACTGCTGACTTGAGATCCAACACTGGTGGCCAGGCCTTCCCTCAGTGTGTGTTCGACCACTGGCAGATTCTTCCTGGAGATCCCTTTGACAACACCTCCAAGCCATCCCAAGTTGTCATTGAGACCCGCAAGAGAAAGGGTCTTAAAGAGGGTATTCCTGCTTTGGATAACTACTTGGACAAGCTGTGAGTCTCTACTCTCCTACTAAACCCCAGCATCACAGATCCGCAGGGGCCAATGGACTAGAATTTGCAGAGACGTCAGCTTTCATGGATCGCCCCACCTCGCCATCTTGCACTTGGCATGGGGGAGAGACTCCACTCCCAACACAGCCCAGGATATTCCATTCCCCTCGGCATGTTCATATTTTCATATTTATTAGGAAAGTGAGTGGGGGGCCTTTTCCCTGTCTGAGACTATAATTTTGGAGAGTAATTGGGGTTCTAGTGGGGTTTTGTTGGTGGGAGAGGGCTCTGGCAACAGACCATAGAAGGGATTCTTATGCAGCCACAGCATGAATATCAGCAATGTATTAGTGCCATTAAACAATAAAACTGATATTGAAACTGGACATGTGAGTTGCTTTCATATATTTATTGAATAGCCTCATTGTGGCTATGATTGAAAAACATGGTTGCCATCTGAAAAGGATATCTTAACCACTGGAGCTTGGTAAAATGTTCACGTTTGGTTAGTATGTAACAAAACAGCAGGTATTTGAGTGAGACAGTATCTTTATTCAATGTTTTGGTTTAACTTTTCTAAACGGTCATAAGAATTTAGCACTTAAAATTTAGTTCCCTTCCCAATGACATAATCTGTTACTGAAACAATCTATTCAGTTAATAGAAGGGGTGAAGGTCCTTAAACTTGGGCGGTCGGAAGCTGCTGATGCATGTGGGTGTCTGGGGAGTGGGGAGAGCACATTGACCTTCATGCTAAAGGTTTTCTCAAACTGAAGTAACCTTTCACTCCAAAAAGATTCCCCCCCGTACCTTTTACCAATTCATAATTTAGTTTCCTCCAGTCTCAAACTAAGAAATAAAAAAATCTATGAACTGGATATTTAGTTGGCCATTGCAGTGGCATTTTGCTTACTACAGATTTCAAACTGAGTAAGCAAATACTGTCGCAGTCATACTACAAAGTGTTTCTAGAGGTTAAATCACTTGCTTGTTAAAACGTGAATAAATGGCTAGACAGTCTGCATCTTTTTTTCCCAAAGTGGCCAGCGATCTGAGTTTTACGTCTCAGAAGTACAGACTCATTGGTTTTAAATAGCTAATATTCTAAAGGGTACAAAGCTCCCAGCCTGACTGTTGTGTAAATGAACGTTGCAGACCTCTAGATTTCCAAGTATGGCAGCACCTGATCATTTCAATACATTAAGCTGACATTGAACAAGTCAATCACTTTGTGGCAGTACTTGCACTGTAACAATTACTCAATGTTGCACTCTTTACAGTGCCTTGCAAAAGTATTCACCCCTTGACTTGCCTTAATCAGAATTTTTTTGTGATCAGAACACAATAGTCTAAGTTGGTGAGGTGAAATGAGAAAAATATATATGTAACTATTGTTTAGAAATGGAAACCGACAATTGGCATGTGTATTCACCCCCTATGTTATGAAGCCCATTCAGAAGTAACAATTCGTGAAATGTCCACCTGTGGGCAATATTAGTCACATGATCTGTCATTAAATATACACACCTTTTTTGAAAGGCCCCAGCGGCTGCACCACTAACCACTGCTGTGAAGGAACTCTCCAAGTAAGGTTAAGTATAAGTCAGGTATATACACTGCTCAGAAAAATAAAGGAACACTTACACAATGTAACTCAAAGTCAATCACACTTCTGTAAAATCAAACTGTCCACTTAGGAAGCAACACTTAGTGACAAATTTCACATGATGTTGTGCAAATAGGATAAACAGGTGGAAATTATGGGCAATTGGCAAGACCCCCCCAATAAAGGAGTGATTCTGCAGGTGGTGACCACAGACCACTTCTCAGTTCCTATGCTTTCTGGCTGATGTTTTGGTCACTTTTTAATGCTGGTGGTGCTTTCACTCTAGTGGTAGCATGAGACAGTCTACAACCCACACAAGTGGCTCAGGTAGTGCAGCTCATCCAGGATAGCACATCAATGCGAGGTGTGGCAAGAAGGTTTGCTGTGTCTGTCAGCGTAGTGTCCAGAGCATGGAGGCGCTATCAGGAGATGTGGAGGAGGCCGTATGAGGGCAACAACCCAGCATCAGGACCGCTACCTCCGCCTTTGTGCAAGGAGGAACAGGAAGAGCACTGCCAGAGCCCTGCAAAATGACCTACTACAGGTCACAAATGTGTATGTGTCTGCTCAAACGGTCAGAAACAGACTCCATGAGGGTGGTATGAAGGGCCGACATCCACCGGTAGGGGTTGTGCTTACAGCCCAACACCGTGCAGTATGTTTGGCATTTGCCAGAGAACACCAAGATTGGCAAATTTGCCACTGGCGCCCTGTGCTCTTCACAGATGAAAGCAGGTTCACACTGAGCACGTGACAGGGTGTGGAGAACGTTCTGGTGCCTGCAACATCATCCAGCATGACCGGTTTGGCAGTGGATCAGTAATGTTGTGGGGTGGCATTACTTTGGGAGGCCACACAGCCCTCCATGTTCTCGCCAGAGGTAGCCTGACTGCCAATAGGTACCGAGATGAGATCCTCAGACCCCTTGTGAGACCATATGCTAGTGTGGTTGGCACTGGGTTCCTCCTAATGCAAGACAATGCTAGACCTCATGTGGCTGGAGTGTATCAGCAGTTCCTGCAAGACAAAGGCATTGATGCTATGGACTGGCCCGCCGTTCCCCAGACTTGAATCAAATTGAGCACATCTGGGACATCATGTCTCGCTCCATCCACCAACGTCACGTTGCACCACAGACTGTCCAGGAGTTGGCAGATGCTTTAGTCCAGGTCTTGAAGGAGATCCCTCAGGAGACCATCTGCCACCACATCAGGAGCATGCCCAGGCGTTGTAGGGAGGTCATACAGGCACGTGGAGGCCACACACACTACTGAGCCTCATGTTGACTTGTTTTAAGGACATTACATCAAAGTTGGATCAGCCTGTTGTGTGTTTTTCCACTTTCATAATGGGGGTGACTCCAAATCCAGACCTCTATGGGTTGAAAAATGTGATTTCCATTTTTTTATTTTTGTGTGATTTTGTTGTCAGCACATTCAACTATGTAAAGAACAAAGTATTTCATAAGAATATTTAATTCATTCAGATCTAGGATGTGTTATTTTAGTGTTCCCTTTATTTTTTTGAGCAGTGTATATATATATATATATATATATATATATATATATATATATATATATATATATATATATATTAAAAAGAAAAACAGATCCAAATCTTTGATTCCCCAGGAGCACCATCAAATATATTATAACCAAATTGAAAGAACATGGCACAACGGTAAACCTACCAAGAGATGGTTGCCCACTAAAACTCAGACAGGGTAAGGAGGGCGTTAATCAGAGGCAGCACAGAGACCTAAGGTAACCCTGGGGGAGATGCAGAGTTCCACAGCAGAGACTGGAGTATCTGTACATAGGACGACAATAAGCCGTACGCTCCATAGAGTTGGGCTTTATGGCAAAGTGGCCAGAAGAAAGCCATTACTTTCAGCAAAAAACAATGTATGGAGGAAGGTGCTCTGGTCTGATGAGACTAAAATTTAATTTTTCAGCCATCAAAGAAAACACTATGCCTTGCGCAAACCCAACACATCACATCACCCAAAGAACACCATCGCCACAGTGAAATGTGGTGGCAGCATCATGCTGTGGGGATGTTTTTCAGCAGCCGGGACTGGGAAACTGGTCAGAGTTGAGGGAAGGATAGATGGTGCTAAATACAGGTATATTCTTGAGCAAAAACTGTAACACTCTGTACGTGATTTAAGGCTAGGACGGAGGTTCACCTTCCAGCAGGACAATGACCCCAAACACACTGCTAAAGCAACACTTGAGTGGTTTAAGGGGAAAAATATAAATGTGTGCCTAGTCAAAGCTCAGACCTCAATCCAATAGAAAATCTGTGGTCAGACTTAAAGATTGCTGTTCACAAGCGCAAACCATCCAACTTGAAGGAGCTGGAGCAGTTTTGCAAGGATGGATGGGCACAAATGCCAGTAGTAAGATGTGGCAAGCTCATAGAGACTTGTCCAAAGTGACTTGGAGCAGTGATTAACGCAAAAGATGGCTCTACAAAGTATTGTCTTTAGGGGGGTGAATAGTTATGTACATTGACTTTTTCTGTTATTTTGTTCTATATGTTGTTTGCTTCACAACAAAAAATAAATAAACATCTTCAAAGTTGTGAGCATGTTCTGTAAATTAAATGATGCAAATCCTCAAACAACCCATGTTAATTCCTAGTTGTGAGGAAACAAAATACAAAAAATCCCTAGGCACTGTATGTGGGCTTAGACATCAGATTAGTTTTTCTGACCACCTAGACACATGTTGGTACAACAGAGCTTTCAGTTGCCAAGCATTTTTAAGGACCTAAGGCTTCATATTTATAATATGCCCTTATGAAGAATTTGACTTAATGGTGACCAAAAACTTTAAAATATGGCATTTAATCCAGTTTTACCTGGTATGGCAAACATTTGATGTGGTTAGAAACTGTCACCTGTCAGGAGCAGTAAATGCAGATAACATCTCTGCTGTATTGAGCTCTGTTACTAAATGAAGACACCAGAATAACCCTCCTCAGGGTCCAGACAAGAAAGATGGAGGTTCTAATGTTAAATTTACTGCCATTATGTCAAAATTTCGCTCATGACTTCCATAACCTGTTAAATATTATGACTTTGTGAAGTATGACGGCTACAGTGGTCAGTTAAAAGCAGACAGACAACATTTTTCGAATGCAAGCTCTCCTTTACATATGTATCCCATTATTAAACTACAATATTTTTTTTATATAAAAAAAAAAACACACGCCTACTTATCAGATCATTGACCTAATGGCGCGCATGTGTGCATATATATTATATCTTTACAAAATCATACAGTATTTGGCCAAAATGTTGTGGGGGGTGTTTTATCCTGGCATTTATTGGACCTAACAATTGACACAGGCAATAAGAGAAGTGTTATAATAGTATCTAACAAATTGTATGTTTATGAGAGTCTACTAGTGATAGTCCTAGAAGATCTTGAAGCAAAATGCTTCCAATACTAAAGCATCACTAGACTTTGCAAAGCTTCAAAGCTGTGTGAACTGTGTAACAAAAATTAACGACCTTGGCAGGAGTGTATACCGGACATAAAAATTTTACTTTAAGTCTTTGTTTTAGTAGACACTGATTGTGCCTGCATAATGCCTTGTTTTTTCTGTGCACCTTGATTGCAGGAGCGGAAGTATTTTGCCCATTTTTATTTTTATATGAGTGAAAGAAGGGGACAGCAGTATTTTACATAGTGGGTTAAGATTTCAGTATAGGGCACCTCCCCCCTTCCTCCCATAGTCTTAGTAGATGCAGCTTTCAAACCTTACTTGCCCTAGACAATGTGTTCAAAAAGGGTGTATTAGGGCATCTAGCTAACATGTACAAGGGAATTATTGGACTAGGAAATAGAATTAAGGACAGTCTTGAATTCTGATAATTGTTGCCCTTCAAATATATCCATCTTTACTACTTGGTCATAAAATATCCAATGACCTAATTCCTGCTTTAAGACAAAATCATCTTCAATCTGTAGCCACTGATAAGATTCCACAGGCTCCATCCATTTAATAATGTCTGATAGCATAGTTGCATCATGGTAGGTTTTAAGAATGGGGTAGGAAATTCCCCCTCTATTAAATCTTGTAGCCATAATTGCTCTCTTAACTCTAACCGTTTTTGTTTTTTATATATAATTATCAACTAGTGCTTGAAATTGTTATAACAAATAATTAGGGATATGAATCGGAATACAGCGTAGCAAATAACAAAATCTAGGCAAAGTGACATTTTAATAGCCATGATTCTCCTTGACCAAGATATATTTAGATTTTTCCAGACTATAACTTCTGTGAGTTTCTTATATAATATTTTGTAATTGATTAATAGCAACTGTTTCAGAACATTGTTAAATTAAATAAGAAGGTGATTAAAACTATATGCTTGCCATCTCTATGGATATTTAGATCTCAAAAATGTCTGTTCATTGGTCGAGAGGTTGAAAGTCATGACTTCTGATTTAGAAATGTTTAGTCTGTAATTAGAAACTCTACTATATTTATCTACCAATTTGTGTAGACAACTTAAAGAACTTACATCTTCTTCCAAAGTAAGCACTATGTCATCTGCGAAAAGGGTCCATTTATGTTCTACGTTGCCTACTGTTATTCCTTTTATATTAAAAGAATTTCTAATTGCCACAGCCAAAGGTTCAATCAACAACGCAAATATTATTGGAGATAATGGGCATCCCTGCCTGGTTCTGTTAGTGATGTTAAATTTTGTGGATTTAAACCCCGGGCCCATGACAGAGGCGGATGGATTCACATAAAGGCCCCTGATGGCCTGTGTCAACAACGCCAGTTCCATGTAATCCCATTCGGCATTTTCTGCATGCAAAGACAGGAAAATTGGCATAAAGCCAATTTGATCCTTAGGTATTAATTTAGTTATAATTTGATTTAGTCTAGTGGCTAAAATTGTGGAGTCTGTGTTCAAGAGAGATATGGGGTGATAATTGCTACACCTAATTAAATAGTGATTCTGTTTTGTGCTAGTTATTATCATCTAGAATTTCCTCAGGGCTCTAACATTAAAAACCTTGTTGAGATGTTTGGCTACTACCGATTGTCAAACTTTATAATATTGGTTTACAAACCTGTAAGGACCAGGAGAAGTATATATCTTTAATTCAGATATTGCTGAATAATGTAATTCTCAGTTATGTCACTATTTAAACTCTTCAAGTTTAGATACTTTAGGTATCTCAATCACAATTAAGAATTTCTGAATTTAATTTATCAAATATCTTAGATTTCCTCAGCAACTGTGCATCAGGACTAGGGCATTTAACCGATTTCCTGTTTATTTACAGATCCAAACACATATTAAAGTCACTGAATATTATTAGAAAACCTGAGACATATTTCTTTAGATTTTTTAGTGTGTGGTTTAGAAACCGTGCCTGCCCCTTATTTGGGGAGTATAAATTCACAATAGTATATTTTTGGCAATTAATCCTGCCCGCCCATATAATGTATCTCCCCTCTGGGTTAGTTTCAACAAATTCTTCCATAAGATTTCTGTTTAAACGTGGCGATATGTCCTATTGTGAAAATCTTGTCAATATACTTGGGAATTTTGCCTTTTTGACAATGTGTCTCTTGAAGAAACACAATGACTGCATTTTCTTTCTGGAAAGACTTAAAGGCCATGTATCTCTTAACTGCCAGATTCAACAGGACAACACATGTCAAACTACTTTAAGTTTGAAATCCAAAACAGCTAAAAAAAATCAATCATGTTGCAGATCTTCCATCTTATTACCTCTCTACTCAAGAACATACAAGGCAAATTCTGAGGAATCCATCATATACTGTATTACATAGATAGGGATAAATCATCAACCTATCAATACTGGGCATTCCAGTTAAACAGTTCATATGAGCTTACTAACAGCCCTAATAAATTGCGATTCAGCAAATTTAAAAGGGCTCTATTTAGGTACATAGCCTTTTTTTTTTTTACAGAAGGTTTTAGTTAGTGAAGACCTTACTTTTGGATAGAAGTTCACTAACTAAAAACTTCTTTAAAAAAAAAAAATGCTATGTGCTTAAATAGAGCCCTTTTCAATTTGCCGAATTGCAATTTAATAAGGCTGTAAGCTTCAATAATATGAATCAAGATCGATTTAGGAATCATATCACTCATGTGCCTAATATTAATTACTAGCGAATTGCCCGTCAAAAAATGACGGCAATGAAATTGTAAGTGAGCTAATGCTGTTTGGTGTATAATAATCAAATAAATAATACATTAATACATTAATATACTTTACCTATTTTGAAGTAATATATGCAGGAAGCATTCTGTTGAAGAGCTGACAATCTGTTTTGATATTGCTGGAGCATTAGTGGTGTGGAGCTGCTGTGTAAGCGTAATGAATGTGTGCAGTGTAATAGTGTGCGTGCGCGAGACCAAACCGTTAGCGTAGCTGTGTACATTCGCATTGTATAAGTTATTGTTCTAAAATGGCGGCTAATGTGTGGTATGCGTCTGTAGCGGAATATCCGTAGGTGTTTTGTGGTGTTTTGCGTGTTTCTGGTGGAGTTTTGCGTGTTTAGAGTGCTGTAGACACGTTTTCGTTTTGTTTGGCGTCCATTTTTTCTCTCGCTTAGAGAATTTTTTAGTGTCTAAACTCTTTTATTTTGAATTAAATTAAGGTGTAACTTCATTTTTTGAGGTCCTGGATGCCCCTTCTTGCTGTAGGTAAGTTTTTTATGTATGTGTTGTGTGTATTTATTGTGTTTTTAATTTTTTCATGTCCGCAGGTTGCGGACGATTTTTGCGAGGTCGTAATGGGTGGTAACGTGTCTCGTATGTTGTTTGCGTTACGACGTAAAGTTTGCGAGGGTCGCAGTTGCTGGCAAGGAGCGCCTTCGCAACGCGAACCCGCAAGCGTGAGCAACGGCTCGTATGCTCACAACTATATATGTGATCCCACTGTGGTGTGTAAAAGTAGAACGCTAACCACTACTCTACTATTATGTGAATTCCAATTTTCTAAAGGTAAATTTCCTTCAATCTATCTCAGATATTTTTAAAAGTTAAATATCAAATAATTGTGAGTGTCAGTCTTTTAGTCTCTTCATAAACCTATGCTTATAAATGTGAAAAAACTTGAAGTTAAGTATTGTCTCTACTATGGGTAGTGATTTTCTTATATGTTAATCATAGTCCCCACACTTGACCTTTCAAATATTAAACTAATCACTCATCTAATCCAACCTACATGTGCTCTAAGTTTTAACCTACCCCTCTCGATAAAACTTGTACGTACCTTACTATTCATAAAAAAAAAAAAATTTTTGCTTCTTTAAACACTTGCAGTGCCTAGTGTACTTCCTGCTCAAAATCTGCCATATTTTTAGCAACTTCTCTCTGCTTTTTGTGTGACTAGTATTCCCCTCTCTGATCTATACCCATCTTTTAAAAAAATAGTGAAATACGTCACCAACATCCTCCTATGGATATGCCTAACTCCTAATATCTTTGGTTCCTTGAGTTATTTGTGTTTCTTATAAAAAATCCAACACTATCACCGCTTGTGTGCAAAGAAAAGAACCATTGAGTCTCAAATCTATCTGTTGACTCTACTCATTGCTTAAAGTTCTAGCACTGGCTGGGCCTCTCTTGCTTAGTGCTGACTTGTCATGAACTGACTGCCTATCTTTAAGTATCTTTTCTCCTTCAATTGCAGTTCTAACTTCAATTCTTTGATTATCAAAAGCAATTATCAGTTCAGTATGAAAACTTCATTTATATGCTATCTTATTGTCTCCTAATAACCTTGTAATATCCTTGAACTCTACATTTTAATAATGTTTATCCAGACAAATCTGGGAAAATGTAAACATTTTCATATGGGGCTTCAAAAGATCTATAAAATGCAGCTCTCAAAATGGCTTCCTTGTAGGCAAAATGGTGACGTTTAATAATTACATTACTCTTTGAAAATGGGAGACAATGTATCCTATCAATCAAAATCTCAGTTTGAAAGTCAGGTTTAACCAAAGTAGACAAAAATGTCACACTATGCGCTGTTAAATTTTTGACTGTAATATTTTCTGAGATGTCTCTTATTCGAATGTTATTACACCTATAAATATCTTCATATTTGGAGCATCTCATTTAAAACCTGAATTTCATCTTTTAAGCCTTGAATATCAGAATACATAGTATGATGATCTTTAGAGATTTTGTATTGATCTGTTTCTAGTTATTCTATTCTGTGAGTAAGAGAACGAATGGCTTTTGCATTATTAGCTATTTCTGAGGTCAATCCTAATTTTACTGAGGCTTGTAAATACATCAGTAAAGCCTTAATGGAGGAAATGTTTAATTTTCCCTCTTCAAGCACATTACCTTGAATGCTATCTTCCAAAAACAAACTTTCATTGGCCCCTACTTGTCCTATCATTGAGTCTAATTTCACTTGGTGGATTTGACTCTAGTTGTGATCTATCCATTTCAGATATTTTACTAATGGAAAAAAAAAGTTTCCTGCCGATTTAGGATTGTTCTTTTTTTCCATAGCTTTCCCTCTAGAAACCTGACTCTCTTAATTTTTCATGATGTATTACCAAACTTATCAAATTTTACTAAACAGATAATTTCTTATTCTTATCCTTTTTCTCTCCTTTCTTTCCCCTTTCTCTTAGGATTTAACCTCTGGTATCACCACCTTAGCAATAGCACACTGGTAAGTATTGTATTTAATTATTTAACAAAAGCCTTTCAACTTTGTCATTAAATTCTTTAAATTGCAGGTGTAAACGCTTAAACCTTTATAGAGACATGACCTATTAGTGTTCTACAATCTATAAGTCTCCTCTAAAGGCTTAGAGGACCACTGGACTAGCCACATGTTCTCTTCACCATTAGGTAGAGGGAGAAAAATAATGTGGAAAAAGGGTTTTCCTTTTAAAAACTTATGCTGAATCCATGGTGTTATGATCAATAGAAGTCAGTGTTTCACTGTGTTGCCTCTGCCTGAATGAGTAATGAGCTTTGTACCAAGCTGAACATAATGAATAATAATTAGAATCAGGTGTAGAATAAGACAATGGCTTTTATATTGTAGCAGCTAGTATTAGGGTTATTAGTTCAAGCCCACAGAGAGATTTACTTTGTTGTTTAACCCCCTTAGTGATGATGAGTTGAGCTTTTTTTTAATTTGATGAAAACATTGTTTTAAAGCTCAAATGTTAAAATATGTTCATCAATGAATTTAAGAATAAATCACTTTTTTATAGCCTTTCAGCAAATTAAACACATTAGTGAAATTGTATTTTCTTCTACAAAGCAAGGGTTAAAACCAATGATTTGAAAAAAAACATGTATATATATATATATATATATATATATATATATATATATATATATATATATATATATAATAATCAAATTAGTTTAATTATTTCACATCATTTTTTTAAAAGCACTGCTACTTTATGTTTAGCTGATATTTCCATGTGTTGAAACACATAATGTATCTACATAAAACATAGATGTATCTACATAAAACATAAAGATAATAAGGTTGGAGTCTGTGACAGTGACATGCTTTGTGACATGGTGCGTTATCCTGCTGGAAGTAGGCTGTAGACTGTAGCCATAAAGAGATGTACATGATCTGGAACAATACTTATGTGGACTGAGCATTTAAACAATGCTCAGTTGATTTTAAGAGCCTAGTGTGTCAAGAAAACATTCCCCATACCACTATACCACCACTACCACCAGACTGAACCGTTGACCCAATGCAGGATGGATCCATGAATGAATGTGGTTGATGCCAACTTCTGACTATATTGTCTGACTTCTCTCATTAATAAAGTGTTGCTGCCACATGATTGGCTGATTAGATATTTTCATTAACAAGCAGGGGTACCTAAGAAAGTGACAACTTAGTGTATATTTGTAGTGTTTCTATTACTGTCCTCTTTACAATTGATTTGTTTTTGGCATAAATTATATCATAATATGTACAGTGTGATCATTTAAGATTTAACTCACATGAGTAATGGTTACAATTACATCCAAAATGTTGCCCATTAATGTGCATGTCAGGGTTACCTAAGGAATCGTTGCCTAGGAGCACCTACGATGTAAACCCAGCCCTGCTTCTATTATCAATTATTATTTCCTTTTATTCCCCATCAGCACTTTCATTCTTTCGTTCAATCCCCCCCCTTCTTTCATTTCTTTTCCTCCCCTATACCCTTTCTATCACCTATGTTCCTGTTCCATTCCATTCCCTGTCTTTACATCCTCCATCTATGCTTAATCCCCCATATTTCCCTCTCTTCCTCTATTATTCTGAATTATCTTTCTTAATGATGGGCTATCACACAAGTTTCAATGATACAGAAATTAAAAAGGCATATTCACTTAAAAAAAAAACACATGCCGTGAGACAAAGATAAATCCTTTCAGAACTTTTTCCACCTTTAATGTGACCTATAAACTGTACAACTCAATTGAAATAATATGGTTGCATAAGTATGCACACCCTTAAACTAATACTTTGTTGAAGCACCTTTTGATTTTATTACATCACTGTCTTTTTGGGTATGAGTCTATCAGTATGGCACATTTTGACTTGGCAAGATTTGCCCACTCTTCTTTGCAAAAACACTCCAAATCTGTCAGATTGCGAGGGCATCTCCTGTGCACAGCCCTCTTCAGATCACCCCACAGATTTTCAATCGGATTCAGGCCTGGGCTCTGGCTGGGCCATTCCAGAACTTTAATCTTCTTCTGGTGAATCCATTCCTTTGTTGATTTGGATGTATGCTTTGGGTCGTTGTCATGCTGAAAGATGAAGTTCCTCTTCACTGTGGGTATGGTGTTCTTTTGGTGATGTGCAGTGTTGTTTTTGCGCCAAACATATCTTTTGGAATTATGGCCAAAAAGTTCAACCTTGGTTTCATCAGACCATAACACCTTTTCCCACATGCTTTTGGGAGACTTCAGGTGTGTTTTTGCAAAATGTAGCCTGGCTTGGATGTTTTTCTTCATAAGAAAAGGCTTTCGTCTTGCCACTCTACCCCATAGCCCAGACATATGAAGAATACGGGAGATTGCTGCCACATGTACCACACAGCCAGTAAGTACTTGCCAGATATTCCTGCAGCTCTTTTAATGTTGCTGTAGGCCTCTTGTTAGCCTCCCAGACCAGTTTTCTTCTTGTCTTTTCATCAATTTTGGAGGGAGCTCCAGTTCTTGGTAATGTCACTGTTGTGCCATATTTTCTCCACTTGATGATGACTGTCTTCACTTTGTTCCATGGTATATCTAATGCCTTGGAAATTCTTTTGTACCCTTCTCCTGACTAATACCTTTTAACAATGAGATCCCTCTGATGCTTTGGAAGCTCTCTGTGGACCATGGCTTTTGCTGTGGGATGCGACTAAGAACATTTCAGGAAAGACCAACTAGAGCAGCTGAACTTTATTTGGGGTTAATTAGAGGCACTTTAAATGATGGCAGGTGTATGCTGACTCCTATTTAACACGATTTGGAATGTGATTGCTTAATTCTGAACACAGCTACATCCCCAGTTATAAGAGGGTGTGCAGACTTATGCAACCATATTATTTTATTTTTATATTTTTTCTTTCCTCCACCTAAAAGATTTCAGTTTGTTTTTCAATTGAGTTGTACAGTTTATAGGTCACATTAAAGATGGAAAAAGTTCTGAAATTATTTATCTTTGTCTATTTTTTTTACAGCACAGAAACCTGACAATTTAACAGGGGTGTGTAGACTTTTTATATCCACTGTAGCTCACATCTGCCCAAATAACAGAGAGAGTAGGTTAGGCACAATCTCTTATACACACAGGCTGGGGATAGTAAGGAGAGATGAAAGGGCCACTGTACAGTACTCCCTCTGTAGAAAGATGGAAGGAGGAGATTACATTTCACACATTCTTCTACAACCTGTCCCTTCCATTAGTGAGAAGTTGTGAGGAAGACAAAGTCTCTGTTATAAAATTGGGAACCAAGATCACCCTGGAGGGGTGTTTTACAAGGCTGGGAGTAGGGGGAAGAAGGAGGAAAAGCCCCTGGGCAACCCTAGAAGGAGGCTTAACAGTTGCATGTGGGTTTGCTGGACCTTGCATGTTACATACACGCCAGGCAGGTCCGGAGTGAGAGCTGCTGTACACCGCTCACACTGCTCTGTCACAGGATCTGTCCTCTTAAGGTGGATTAGTACAGTTACCACCATATATATCAACACCGATATACAAGCAGAAAGATTGTTATACAGACCTGGGGGTGGGGGGTAGGACATCAGAATGAGGGATGGAGGGTGGGGTGCGGGGGTGGGTAGGGGATCAGAATAGGGGACCTGGGCTGGGGTGGTGGTGTAGGAGATCAGAATGGGGGACCTGGGGGAGGGGGGGGGGCTTTGACAATCATACCCACTTTTGATATTTAAGAAACAAATCCATAAATGCCACAGAGCCTATTCTAAATTTATTTGGGTTATAAATAAACATAAGATAAGTCTTAAATGGCTAATGAGAGGAAGTTGGTCTCAACCTTTCACTAGACACTGGTATATGTCATGTTTGTTTAAAGAGATCACAGACTGGTTTTATGAATACTTGACATTAGAGATGTCCCGGACAGTTCGCCCGCGGACTATTCGCAGCGATTTTGGCTCTTTCGTGCTCGCAGCGGACGGCGGACACATGCGCTTTTCGGTCCGCCCCCTATTCGTTATCATTGAGGAAACTTTGACCCTGCTCCTTCACAGTCAGCAGACACATTCCAGCCAATCAGCAGCATACACTCCCTTCCAGAGCCTTCCATCTGAAGGACAGCATCCATTTTAGAATCATTCTGAAGCTACATTCGTTGTGAGAGGACAGATAGTGTAGCTGCTAAAGATTTAATAGGGAAATAGATAGCCAGGCTGTGTATTTAGCTTCCACTACAGACCTGAAGGACTCATCTGATATCTTCTGCAAGGACAGCAACCCAAAAAGCCCTTTTTAGGGCTAGAGCATAATTTTTTTTTTCTGTGTAATCTAATTGCATATGCCTGCCTGCCTGCCAGCGTGTGTGTGTGACAGGCTAACACCTAACAGCTTATATTGTGCTTATTTTCACTACTCATACCTGGTGGTGTACCATACATTGAAAACAACCATTTTTTTCCTGTAATCTAATTTCAATTGCCTGCCTGTGTCAGGCTCACAGCTAATATTCTGCTCTGTTTCACCAGTCATAGTTGGTGTACCATACATTGAAAACAAAACAACCCTTTATTCCTTCAATCTAATTTCAGTTGCCTGCCTGTGTCAGGCTCACAGCTTATATTGTGCTCAGTGAAATAAAACAACACTTTTTTGACTGTAATCAATTGAATATCAGTTGCCTGCCTACAGGCGTGTGTGTGAGGCCTATTGCGTCTACTGTGCCAACTTTTGCCAGTGCACAGTGCCACTCATATCTGCTGTCACAGTAGCTTGCACGCATAGTACCACTAATCGGAAAAAAAATGACAGGCAGAGGCAGGCCACCCCGCAGGGGCCGTCGTGGTCGTGGTGCTGTGATTCCCTTTGGCCCTAGAATAATGCCCGTTTTTCAGAGGCCACGTACCCTGAACTTGAAAAGTTCTGAGGACATGGTTGACTGGCTAACACAGGACACCCAATCTTCTACAGCTTCCGCTCGGAACCTAGACGCACCATCCTCCTCCAGCTTAGCTTCGGGCACCTCTCCAGTTACCACTCGCCCGCCTGCCGCCACCACCAACACTAGCACCACAGCCGATTCACTTGATCCATCAGCAGAGTTATTTACACATCCGTTGGAAGAAATGAGTGATGCACAAACATTAGTGCCAGAGGATGTAGATAACAGGGATATGTCCCAGTCAGGCAGCATTACACACATGGACATACGGTCTGATGATGTTGTACTCGGTGCTGCTTCCTTTGTTGAGTTGTCAGATACAAGTGAAGTGGTTGATGATGACGATGCGTCCGTGGATGTCACGTGGGTGCCCGCTATAAGAGAAGAAGAACAGAAGGAAAGTTCAGACAGGGAGACAGAGAGGAGGAGGAGACGAGTTGGAAGCAGGGGGAGGTCGTCACAAGTAGCTAGTGGCACAGTCAGACAGCATGCATCGGCACCCGGGGTCAGCCAGACAGCACGCCAGTCAACGCATGCTGTTGCCACCACCAGAATGCTGAGCTCAGCAGTGTGGCAAATTTTTTGTGTGTCTGCCTGTGACAACAGCGATGCCATTTGCAACCTGTGCGAAAAGAAACTGAGTCGTGGGAAGTCCAACACCCACCTAGGTACAACTTCTTTGCAAAGGCACATGATGTCACATCACAAACGCCTATGGGATCAACACATGAGTACAAGCAGCACACAAAGTCAAAGCCGCCATCCTCCTCCTGGTCCAGCATCTTCAGCCACGTCAACCACTGCTGCCCTGCTTGACCCCTCTCAACCATCCGCCACTCCGTGTCTCACCCTGAGCAGTCCCTGCTCATCTGCCCACAGTCAGGTGTCTGTCAAGGACATGTTTGAGCGTAAGAAGCCAATGTCAAAAAGTCACCCCCTTGCCCGGCAACTGACAGCTGGCTTGTCTGAACTCTTAGCCCGCCAGCTTTTACCATACAAGCTGGTGGAGTCTGAGGCGTTCAAAAAATTTGTAGCTATTGGGACACCGCAGTGGAAGGTACCCGGACGAAATTTCTTTGCACAAAAGACAATCCCCAACCTGTACTCGATTGTGCAAAAGGAAGTAATGGCATCTCTGGCACACAGTGTTGGAGCAAGGGTCCATCTGACCACTGATACCTGGTCTGCAAAGCATGGTCAGGGCAGGTATATTACCTACACTGCGCATTGGGTAAACCTGGTGACGGCTGCCAAGCATGGAATACGTGGCTCTGCAGAGGAGTTGGTGACACCGCCATGACTTGCAGGCAGGCCTGCTGCCACCTCCTCTACTCCTCCTACTCCATCCTCTTCCATAACCTCCTCGGCTGAGTCCTCTTCTGCTGCAGCTATGTCTTGCTTTACATCAACGGCACCCCCCCAGCTCCACAGGTACTATTATCACGCCGTCTTGGGGTTGACTTGCCTGAAAACTGAGAGTCACACCGGACCAGCACTCCTGTCCGCCCTGAACGCACAGGTGGAACAGTGGCTGACTCCGCACCAACTGGAGAACGGCAAAGTGGTTTGTGACAACAGAAGAAATTTGTTGGCGGCATTGAATTTGGGCAAGTTGACACATGTGTGTAATCTGATTGTACAACGCTTTGTGTATAAGCACCCAGGCTTACAGGACGTCCTGAAGCAGGCCAGGAAGGTGTGTGGCCATTTCAGGCGTTCCTACACGGCCATGGCGCACTTTACAGATATCCAGCGGCGAAACAACATGCCAGTGAGGCGCCTGATTTTCGACTACCCGACACGTTGGAATTCAACACTCCTAATGTTCGACCGCCAGCTCCAACAAGAAAAGGCCGTTAACGAGTATTTGCATGACCGGGGTGCTAGGACAGCCTCTGCGGAGCTGGGGATTTTTTTGCCACGTTACTGGATGCTCATGCGCAATGCCTGTAGGCTTATGCGTCCTTTTGAGGAGGTGACAAACCTGGTCAGACGCACCGAGGGCACCATCAGCGACATCATACCATTTGTTTTCTTCCTGGAGCGTGCCCTGCGAAGAGTGCTGGATCAGGCCGTAGATGAGCGTGAAGAGGAAGAGTTGTGGTCACCATCACCACCAGAAACAGCCTCATCAGCATCGCTTGCTGGACCTTCGGCAACGCTGGAAGAGGATTGTGAGGAAGAGGAGTCAGAGGAGGAAGGTGGCTTTGAGGAGGAGGAGGAAAACCAACCACAACAGGCATCCCAGGGTGCTTGTTGTCACCTATCTGGTACCCGTGGTGTTGTACGTGGCTGGGGGGAAGAACATACCTTCAGTGAGATCACTGAGGACGAGGAACGGGACATGACTAGCTCGGCATCCAACCTTGTGCAAATGGGGTCTTTCATACTGTCGTGCCTGTTGAGGGACCCTCATATAAAAAGGATGAAGGAGAACGACCTGTACTGGGTGTCCACGCTACTAGACCCCCGGTATAAGCAGAAAGTGCCTGAAATGTTACCGAATTACCACAAGTCGGAAAGGATGCAGCACTTCCAAAATAAATTAAAAAGTATGCTTTACACAGCGTTTAAGGGTGATGTCAAAGCACAACGGCAATCTAACAGCAGAAGAGGTGAACATAATCCTCCTCCTCCCACGACCACGCCAGCATGGAGAGGACGCTTTACAGACGTGTTGTTGATGGAGGACATGCAGAGCTTTTTAAGTCCTATGCATCGCCACAGCCCTTCGGGGTCCACCCACAGAGAACGACTCGACCGTCAGGTAACAGACTACCTCGCCTTAACTGCAGATATCGACACTATGAGGAGCGATGAACCCCTTGACTACTGGGTGTGCACGCTTGACCTTTGGCCTAAGCTATCCCAATTTGCCATAGAACTTCTGTCCTGCCCCGCTTCAAGTGTCCTGTCAGAAAGGACCTTCAGTGCAGCAGGAGGTTTTGTCACTGAGAAGAGAAGTCGCCTAGGTCAAAAAAGTCTAGATTACCTCACCTTTATTAAGATGAATGAGGGATGGATCCCGAAGGGACTGACAGTGGGCGATACATTCAATTAAAAATGGCCTGATAGATGAGCTGCCTTGAGCTAATAATGGTCCACACGCTGCTGTATTTTATCCCTGAATGCCGGATGACTTGCGTGACTTATCCGCCACCAACTAGGGTTCAAGACGCAATGTTTTAGGGCACTTTCTGCCTGGCAAACTAACATCAATTTTTCTGGTCGCTGCAAAAATACCTAATTTTTGCATTTAAATTCTTTTATTGTCAGAAGGCGTACAGCATGTAATAAAAATAAAGCATTTTTGAACAGTCTTGCATAACAGTTGTGCAAAAATACATATTTACAATAAAGACATTTTGTGAAAGTTAGCTGGCTAGTCCTTCTTATTTTTACTTTTTAGGTTAATAATTTTTCTTATTTTTTACTGTGATTGCAATCTAAGAGATACCTAAAACATGGTAAACAGACAATAGTAAAGAGTATATCTGCAGGAAACACCAAAGTCCTATTAGCTATCATCCCTCCAGCAGTATTAGTTTATTATTTACAATATCTAACCTGGGCAATCACCCTTGGGTTACCCTAGGGCAGGCTTCAGTAAGCGACCTCTCCTTTCCTGCGATGATTTTGCCGCCGGTTGCTTCTGAAGGGTCTCCAGGGCTCCCCCACTCCGGTCCTTCCCCCAGTGTCGCTTCAACCAGTAACAAATGTTTTATATTTGTAAAGCGACCCAATGATCCCCCTTGATAGAGGTTTATCTTTACAAATTTTGGAGAACCAATTTAAGACCTGTGTCCCCTGTTTCTGGATCAGGGAGTGTGTGAAATGCCTCAGCCTACAGTAATTGTAATGTTCTGACAGCGGTAGCTCATGCTTGTTCCTCAGTTCCTCATAGGTGAGCATCTGGCCCTTTACTAACCAGTCTCCCAGTCTATCTAGTTTCCTTGACCTCCACCAGTGTTGTGATGTTGTGCTCATGTGTTTCGGGGCCTGAGGGTGGTCAAGAATTGGTGTCATTTGGGTGGATCCAGGGAACAAACCCGTGTGTTTCTTGGCCCATTTCCAGTATGATAGTGAGTGTCTGATTAGCGGGTTTGGCAAGTTTTTAAGGCTCTGAGGCAATTCTGATAGCCAAGCCACCTTGTCCCAGGTTAAGGGCCTTAAAGTGTGGTTCTCTAAATACACCCAGGCCGATTGATGCCCTATAGAATGTGCTATTGGGAGGAAAGATAACTGAGCTGTGGTAATATTTTACGTTTGGACACGATAGTCTCCCCTCTGACTTATGAAGGTACATCATTTTTTTTGTGATGCGTGAGGGAGAGTGGTTCCAGATAAACTGAAATATTTTCCTTTGAATATTTTCTAATTCTTTTTATTTAATCGGGATCGGGAGTGTTCGAAATATGTAGAGCAACCTAGGAAGGACATTCATTTTTATCGTATTTATTCTCCCTAGCCATGATAACCTATACTTTGTCCATTTACTCAGGTCATTAATTATTGTTTTATAAAGTTTGGAGTGGTTGGCTTTGTACAAGTCCTCGAGCTTAGGGGTTAGTCGGATTCCCAGGTAGTTTATGTGGTTCTTATCCAACTTAATATTAAACTTCTCTTGGAGACCCTGCTTCTCTATTGCTGTTAAGTCAATCGCTAGTGCTTCTGTCTTCTCTATGTTCAGTTTAATGCCAGAAAACTGACCATCTCCTCCATAGTTCGAATCAACTCTGGGACCGATTGGGTAGGGTTTGAGAGCATACACAGCAGGTCGTCTGCAAATAGACAAGTTTTGAAATGGTGATGGCCTATTTTTATGCCTGTGATCCCAGCGTTGGCCCTAATTGTCTGAGCCAGGGGTTCTATTACTATTGTGAATAGAAGGGGAGAAAGGGGGCACCCCTGTCTTGGTCCTCTTTCTATTTTAATTAAGGATCTCTCATCTCCCGGAATCTGTAACCTTGCCCTGGATAATTTGTATAATGAGTGTATGAGATTTATGAAATGGCCTTTAATACCAAATTTTTCAAGCGTGGTGTATAGGTAAGTCCACTCCAGGGAATCAAACGCCTTTTCAATGTCAAAGGCCATAAGACAGGCTTGAATTTTAGAGGCTTTGGTGTGGTACAGTAGGTTCATGACTTTTCTAAAGCCTACTTGGTCATTATGTATTAACTTAGGCAAGAAGGATGACATTCTATCCGCTATTATTTTTGACAGGATCTTTGTATCACAGTTTAGTAATGATATTGGCCTGTAGTTTTTTGGTTCTAGGGCATCTCGACCCTCCTTAGGGAATAGAGTGATATCTGCACTGTTCAGCTCTGCTGGTGTTTGCTTGCCTTCTAGAACTCTGTTAGAGTGACCAAGTGCGCGCCTAATATGTCTATACATTTTTTATAATATAAATTGGTGTACCCGTCTGGGTCTGGTGACTTACCAGGTTTGAGGTTCTGGACTGCTTTTCTCACTTCCTCTAGGGTCACTTTGGCATTTAAAGTCTCTAAGTCATTTTCTTCTATTAAGGGGAGATCACAGGAATTAAGAAATCCCCTCATTTTGTGTAGATCTATGTGTTTTGTTGCCGTATAAAGGGTATTGTAACATTTTGTAAAAATCTTCTGGATCTTATTTGGGTTCGTTGTTTTTTCTCCCTTCGAGGTCTTAATTTGAAGTATCCTATTTTGTTTTGTTTTGGTTTGTAGTTTCCTGGCTAGTAACGGGCCAGGTTTATTGGCTTTATTGAATCCGATAGGAATAAATAGTACAACTGAACACACCACTCCTATCTGGTGGCACCTTAGATTGCACGCGCAGTGCCCCAAATTTAAAGTGGGAGGACCGACCAAGCATCTTTTTCCATCTCCGCTTCCAAAAATCAATGCCATATACACGTCCCTTAATAGTGGACGTAACAGGGATTAAACCGATAGGAATAGTACTACTTAACAGTACACACCTTATAATAACGCAGACAGAGGCGACGCAGAGAGAGGAATCTGAAGAGGAGTCAGAGGAGGAAGGTGGCTTTGAGGAGGTGGAAGACCAAACACAGCAGGCGTCCCAGGGGGCGTGTTGTCACCTTTCGGGGACCCTTGGTGGCTGGGTGGAGGAAGAGACCTTCAATGACATCAGTGAGGACAAGGAACGGGACATGGCTAGCTTGGTATCCAACCTTGTGCAAATGGGGAGTTTGCGGTTGTGCAAAGGGACTGTTTGCGGTTGTTTGCGGTGCATTAAACGTGGAGATTGGTCTGTTACTGTGAAGCGGGTGTAACCCTTACACTACCTGATCGATACAACATCATACCTGATGTTTTAAAGCATGTTATTCCAAACAATTTAGGAATGTTAGGTGATTTATGCCCTTTATGGCTTAAAACCAGACTCTGCATCAACTATGTAATTTTCCGTGGGAGTTTTGCCATGGATCCCCCTCCGGCATGCCACAGTCCAGGTGTTAGTCACCTTGAAACAACTTTCCCATCACTATTGGGGCCAGAAAGAGTCCCTGTGGGATTTGAAATTTGCCTGCCCATTGAAGTCTATGGCGGTTCGCCCGGTTCGCCCGTTCGCGAACATTTGATGAAATTTGCGTATGCGGTTCGCGAACCGAAAATTTGATGTTCGCAACATCTCTACTTGACATACATTGAATCAAAACTAGATTCTGACACTATCCCATCCTATTTATTACCATATGTGCTTGTACACCCTTGATTGCCAAAATAGTATGGGACAAAGCACAATTTCATAATAAGAAATATGTATTATGAATCAAGAAAACTACCTAATATTTTTCAATATATAAACGATTTCTGTCATTTGAAATTAATTCCAAATTTTCTCCTGGTAGTACAGTCACTAACTTTACATTTTGGAAAGATGAATGCATTTAATATCTGGAGATCCTTTTGATCATCAGTTCCAATCTTTCTATTAATTGCAATACTTTGCACATAAATGCTTCCTACCAAGTAAAGCATTAAATTTTATAAAAAAGCAACATTTCTGAGATAGGACAGATACACGTACTTTATGACATGATTAAAATTAGTAAATCTATGTTACACAATCAAAGTTTTGACACACCCAGTAGCTAAACAAACAGCTGCTGATTCATGGACGCAAATATATCATAGTTGGACAAGAGACATCAGATATAGACGGTCTAGTCTCCATAATTGAAGGCTGTGATTAAATTAAGAACTCAATAATTGACGCTATAATACATCAGCTACAGTCTTACAGAACACAGTTTAGTCTCCTTGAGCAAACTCACATTTTTCTACTCAATACAGAACCTTTTGTTCTAAATGTTCTGTTAGCAATGCTATGTTGCTCATTATTTTGGCACTGTGGCGGGATTAAAACATTTTGATACATTATTACTGGTAATTTTTCAAAACCTTTGAAGAGATTCAAGCATATTCCTAAATACTTGTTCTATATTAATATGTACATTACCTTACTTGTTCTGACAAACTATTTGTCATTCTTTGTTGTTGTTGCGTCGTTTAGTTGTGTCCAGTTCCTTCCCCAGTGGACCACAGATTATCTGACTTCTCTGCTATGACCTGCCCATCTTGGGTGACCCTATATGATATAGATCATAGCTTCACTGAAGTAGCCCAGCCCCTTCACCACGACAAGGTAGTGATCCAGAAGCGGAAGACCATTCTTACAAATCAAGTATTTCCTACTAGATATACTAAGAGGCAATTGGAACTACCGTATATACTCGAGTATAAGCCGAGTTTTTCAGCCCTTTTTTAAGGGCCCCCTCGGCTTATACTTGAGTCACTCCCCCTAGTGTCTCTCTAACCCCCCCCCGTGTCTCTCTACCCCCTGTGTCTCTCTAACCCCCCGTGTCTCTCTAACCCCCCCGTGTCTCTCTACCCCCCTGTGTCTCTTTTCCTCCCCCCTCCTCATCCTCAACCCCCCTCCTCCTCAGGTTGAGGGGGGGTGAGGAGGGGGGTTGAGGGGGGAGGATGAGGATGGGGGGGTTGAGGAGTGAGGTTGAGGAGGGGTTTAGGAGGGAGGATGAGGAGGGGGTTGAGGATGAGGAGGGAGGTTGAGGATGAGGAGGGAGGTTGAGGAGGGGGTTGAGGATGAGGAGGGAGGTTGAGGATGAGGAGGGAGGTTGAGGATGAGGAGGGAGGATGAGGATGAGGAGGGGGTTGAGGTTGAGGGGGGGGTTGAGGATGGGGGGGTTGAGGATGAGGGGGGAGGTTGAGGATGAGGAGGGAGGTATAGAATGAGGAGGGGAGTTAAGGAGGGTGATAAGGGAGGGGGGAACAGACACAGGGAAGGGAGAGGGGAGAAGAGACACGGGAGAGAGAGGGGGGACACAGGGGGCAGCACATTTCCCACCCTCGGCTTATACTCGAGTCACTCATTTTACCCAGTATTTTGTTGTAAAATAGGTGCCTCAGCTTATACTCGGGTCGGCTTATACTCGAGTATATACGGTATATATCTTTGACTCACTTGGGCACTGACCATTATAATGTGCCTAAACATGAGATTTAATTACTACTCCTTTTTCCCTTTCAAACTTTTTCTCCAGGCTTCGACCTATGAGCCTACAGACTTTGATCTATGACCATTTAGTTTTACATTTTAGTGAGAAATTGTAATGATATCTTGATATTTTTAGTTTGGTATGTTTACTATTTCTTTTTCGGATAGTTTTTTTCCATTATTCTGTTCAAATGTTTTATAGCTATGGTTATTAAAATGTCTTTGTTTAGGTATACATTACCTATAGGTTGCATACTTATCCTTAATATTAAACTTAACGCAGAATGTGAAATAGATGTTTATTCATATATCACCCTTTTCCTATTACCTATCCTTTCATAACTCTTCCCTAGCCTTCATTTCACATTTTTATAAACTCAAAATTCAAGAACCAGCCAAAACTGATATAACATCTTAAGATTTTTTGGCATGTGGTTGTTACAATATATGTATGCAATTTAATCATAACTAAAGGACAAGGACAAGGTTTATGTTCTATTTTTAAATATAATGATACTATTGATGTCTATGATATTTTTATATGCAACTGGAATAAGATTCTTATGTGACATTCAATGTATACTTCTTGTTAGTTTTGTATTTATTGTCCTTCACATACTGGACTGTAAAACGTCTGTATAACATTACTTGCAATAAGAAATTACTTTAAAAAATGAAGAAGGTATTGTGCTCTTTATGTTGTGTTGTTAAGGAAGAGTTACAGTGGATCATAGCTTTATTGGGTAGTAGTGAAGATGCATGAGCTTTGTGCATCTTCACTTTGACAGGGTGTTTGTCTGGTCTTGATTGACCTGAGCATTCCACTTAGGGTTCATGGGTAACTATGTTAAGTCCTGTTTACGTGACCAGTTGATATGGTGTGACCAGTGGCTTTGAGAGATTCTCCCTTTATTCTGGGCTAGCATCTGTGGTGATGAGTAATATGTTTTTTATATTGTTATTATAAATCCTGTTTTACTCCATATACTGTGTTTGCTGTTTGTTAATGGGTAATCACGGTTAGTTTAAGAGTGCTGTGGATTGTTAAAACTTTTATTTAAGTGTCATAACAGGTTCTGTATGACCCTGGTATAGAGCATGCATGGGTCAAGCTAATTAATTTTACAGAAGTCTGTATATGCCAATTCTAGTGTACTCTTGAGAAGCTGAGCAACCTGAATATTCACCATATCCTCACATATTTCTTACTCCTTGCACAATGTTCTGAGTTTCTATCTGGTAATAAAAAGAACAATATATAAAATAAGAAAGTCTCCAGTGTTATAGTAGGTTTTAAGGTGATATCATTTAAACACTAAAATTGCTTATAATATCTTGGCCAAATAGTTAAACCTTCAATAAGACTACCTCTTCATCCATATAAGTCAATTCCTGGACACCCCCATGAATATTTCCCTAGCCATGTCATTAAGTGAGCCAGACCTGGTCCAGCTAGTAGTCACAAAAGAGACTGGATCAGATAGTGGTCACCAAAACAGGCTTAGGTTGAATGAACAGGAGCTGTGGGGCTAGACCTATATACCCTATATACATTGAGCAGACATTGTAATGTTCACTGTGCACATTGTGATGCAAGGAGAGATAACAAGTGACTGTTTATTGGCTGAAACATTGCAACCAATGAGCAATTAGCATGGGTTAATGCAAATGTTTCATTGAGAAACGGTATTAAACTACATCCCCTTCATCCTAGAAAACAGATTTTAGAAAATTCTGATACCAGTAATAGAGTGAATGTGCTCTAAGAGTTTATCTTCCACCGCTAATTAGAAGACAGGGGCTGATAACAGAAGAATATGTAGGAGTGATGTAACCACCTATTTGTATTTTTGGCTTTTCTATTCACCATTGCAGCATCTACCTTGTATAGAGATATTGCCTGGGTGACCTCCAAATTACTTTGCACCGGGCCCCTGCATTCACTAGCTCCACCATTGCCTATAAGCCTAAATATAATCCCTATTATGTCCCAGTTTCATATACTGTATAAAATAATTAAATTAGTAGTCTGTTATCTCACACAACCATTTTCCCTCCATCTACTAAGTGACTCTGTATTCCCTATATATAATTTCTTTGTTACAACCCACTCTTTGTTGGGCTTGAAAAGGCCAAGGAGACCAATCCTACCACAGGTTTATCAGGACAGCCTAACCGGATTCTAGGACAAGTTGCTAATTTGAATGTCAAGTTACCTGGTCCCAGGGCAAGATGCAAAATTTAATTTCTGATTAAAAAAATAATAAACACCTTCCCTCTAAATGAAACACTCCACGCATATGTTTCCAACACAGAGCAAATCATTTTATTTTTCAGTACCTTTTTTATACACTTTTAGCCCCAATCAACAGTGGGCCACTTCCCTAGGTAAACACAAGGTTGACACCTTTTTCCCCTTTTAATTACCCCAAGTGGACTAGGAACTGTCTCCAAGGGCCGGTACCAACTTGTCTACTTCCCCGACCAGGTGCTGAGGAGTCTACAGCCCAAGCTATCAGCTACTTTAGGATAGGATCTTGGCACAGCATGGGTTGATAGGCTACTGTGAGCCCTGAAGTCAGAATGTATGGGTGAGGGGTTGAAGGTGCTATCCGAGTGGGAAAGCCATGAATCCGGGATAGACAAGCTTAAAGGTCTCAGAGAAGGGATCTCCCACTTATTGGGGGAAACCAAACTGAAGGTGGTAAACTGGCTAGCCAGCCCAGGATGCCCCGTAAACAGGGAAAACATTTTCCTAGGGCTCAGTGTGCTTCGGGGGACGTTCAGTTGCATATACCCGCTCCCTAGCCAACTTCCTCGCAGGTAGCAACACCTTTATTGAGTCAGAGGAGAGTTGGCTTAGGGGGGTTGACAGGCTCCTTCAAGTACTGAGGTCAAGTAGTTTCTAATGTGCTGTTAACTGCAAGACAAAGGATGAAAGGGGTATCACTTGCAAAGCACTTTACACCCCTTGGTCTTTGTCTATTGAAACCACGTTTTTCAATTGCTGTTTGACAGCCTAGTTAAGTTCAGCCGACTCCCCATAGACAGAAGTCTGTGCAGCATAGAAGTGACTACTGGTCACCCTTAAAGTGATACCAGCCTCAAAATATTGTTATTGGCTCAATACAATAGTTACACCTTAAAATACATTCTACAGACAAAATAGTGGTCTCAAAATTTAACCCAGAACCTCTTAGGCCCAAATGACCTAATGGAAATGATTTTTAGGGGTCCAGAGCAGACAACCAGGGCATTGGGAAAATATTGTACCTTTGATTAATCTAGCCACGTGGCTAGTGTCCATCAAGGTGCAGTTGCCAAACCCAAAAGTCTATTAGTCTTGGGGTTTGTGACAATCTACGTGTCCAGCGTTTTTGTCCATCATTCTCAATGAGGACCTCAGCATGTCATTGAGTAGTTCAATTCGGGCTTGGAACATCCTGTCACACTTTGGGTAGACACATTAAGCATGTGATGACACTTTCGGTGATGTGCGGGCAGCTCTGTACGTGCACAGCTCATGCTTTCTTTCAGCCTTAGCTGTACACCTCACCTTGGAGTTTTGGCAGCATTTGTGAATTAGGCTGTGCTATCCTGGACAGTTGAATGCAATGTTTTTCCAGGTGGCGGGGGTTGATCTCGACTGACTTCAAGAAAGCTTTCAGCCTGTCCTCGAACTCCTTCTTTGGTACTCCATATGAGTGCTTTCCCGGGGTGAGTTCTCCATAGAAGAGCTATTTGGTGATGCTCTTATTTGACATTCTGACAAAATGCCCAGCCCATCTGCTCTGGGCTTTCGTCAGCAGAGTATGAAACTTGTGGATACTGGGTTGCATTCAGAGCACAATCATTGGCAAAGAGAAAGTCTTGCATCTGTTTTCGCCTTGGTGATGGCACATAGCCACCTCAAATGAAAGTTTCTCATCAGTTCTGTACTTCAGATCTATTCCTACAGAGGAGTGCTGAAAGGCAGCGGTCAGAGTGGCAGAGATTATCATGCTGAACAGTGTGGATGCTAGAACACACCCTTGCTTGATACTGTTGGTGACTGGGAAGTCCTCAGATGTTTCACCATCATCCAGGACACAAGACATACTGTCATGAAGCTGCTGTACCATTAGTATGAATTTGTCAGTACAGATTAATCTTGACATGATCCTACACAGTCCCTTGTGACTTACAGAGTCAAGTGCTTTTGTGAGGTCCACAAACGTTGTATAGTGTTCACAGTTCTGCTATTAACACTTCTCCTGTAGTTGACGTACAGTAAAGTTAATGTCAATGGTTCCACGTTGCCTGCAGAAGCCTCACTACGTTCTTGGCAGTAAGCCCTGCCCCAGCTGAGTGATCAGATGCTTCAGTCCAAACAAACTCTATAGCTGTATTCTTTATGACCATTTCCAGCGACCCCTGGTGGACAGAATGGATAATAAGGGCGCATGACCTGTGCCTGGAATGGAAAAAAAGGGAATATCTCTGAGGGAGGAGCACTTAGCAATATTTACAAAGGAAGGGTGGTGCTCATCCCCCAGGTCATTCCTTCCTCCCAGAGTGATAGGATCTACCCCCTCCCTTTGTTATGAAAGTAAACAGGTGGTGCAGCAGTGGGTTCATGGTATTCCAGGTGACCTTTGGCTTCCTCCAAGAATACTCAGTCCTGCTACAGGATTTCAGTGGAAGCAACAGTAAAGGACCTCTGCAAGGAGCTTGTCCGCTTCCTTCCCTTTGCAGCCGGTACAAGCAGATGAGGTCCCACACTGATTTCCGTCTTGGGAGCTATTGTTAGAGAAATGGTTGTTGTTGCTGTGGGTCACAGAGCACAGTGCATCTGCTGCAGGGTCACAACATGACCACATTGCCAGCAAAGGAGGCGGGTTTTCAACCTGAAGTCCATACTGATGTTGCAAGAACGGACCAATTAGAGACCACAAGAAGAATTTCAATGGCGACCAGTGAGAATCATGCAATTGGGTGCCTGGGTCAATTTGTGGCTACTGGAGTTTCTCCTAGTGTGACACCTTCTTCCTCCTTGCACATGTTAGTTACAGGACATCTTAGAAATATGTTAGTGAAATTCAAGGGTTCTTGGAGGGGGGGGAGGGCATCTACACCAGGAGATGTGGTATCACCGGTTGGTGTGCAGGTTCCTCCTCATGGTGCCATTCCATCGGGAGTTCAGGTCACTACTAGTAGAACTAGTTGGATTTCTCAATCTGTGGTGCAGTCTGCACCTGTAGATCAGCCTGAGAAAAGCTCTGATCCTCCTAATTGGGCACTCATTAAAGTTGTGGATATGGCCCACAAAATAACTTAGTTGTGCTCCATGGAAGGTTTGGGTAGACATTTATCTTTAGAAGTAAACCAGTCTATCTACACATGCTTAATAGATAATTTATTTAATTATTCTCTCTTCTCCCAGCTTCCACGCTATTTGGATATTAAGAAAGATCCCTCTGTAAGCAAAGTAAAAATAAAAGCTGATGATGAGTGTAAGAGATTCTATAGGAAGCTCCCAAAATTTTTTGATAAATGTCTCCAACTTTTTACAATTTTGGCTAGTGTCATGGATGAGAAACACCGCGCAGTGTGCTCCGATCTATTTACTTATCTGTATGAGATTGCAGAGGCCAAAAGAACCTATGGGGATTGTTGTGGTAGAAATATGATGAAGTCTAGTAGTAACTCCAGCCATGACATGGAAAGACAAATATGTCACTGCTTGGCTTAATATTATGAACTCTAAGTGGGTCCTTCAGCCGCACTTTCATGGTGGGGCCGGCAGTCAAGTGGGAATGTTGGCTGCAAAAATGTGTGTTTCTTATTCATCAACAGCCAATGTAAGTGGGGTGCCATTCTGCTTTTGAAGCGACTCTGCTAGCAAGAGAAAAGCAGCTGGGGGATTTAGCAATGTGGCCCGTTTAAAACCTCTGATATCAGTACTGCCATTCAGGCTTCTGCATGGCTAGACAGGCATGGTAAGGTGGATGGTCAGATAATGGATGCTGAACTGCTAAGGACTGGTTTTCTGGAAGGTTTTATCATCTTGGTGGAGTTTGTGCTTGATGGTTCTATTCCAAAAATCTCCTATCTTCTCTACAGTTTCCAGACAAAGGGCCTCATTCTAATCCTACGTTTTTTAAATAAGGAGCCGCAAGGGGAGGCCACAAGCTACTTATCTATTAAATTTGCGGCCTCCAACGGCTTATGAGCCTCGAGCTGCGATCCCTTGCGATTAGCTCAATCGCAGCTTACTTCTGCTCACCCTTCCGTCAAGCTCGTAAATCACTAAAATCGAGCCACAGCTTACTTACAAAACGTAGCACGAATTAAGCAAATAAAAAATACATATTGTACTTTTATTAGAAGTGAAAGTGATTTTAGGTCTCATAATTAATAGCACAACATTCCCCTACACTCAAATCAGCAAATAAAAATAGTTAATTTCATGTTTGTCATAAAGTCCGACCGGCTTCAACCTCCAAGCCCGTAGGACTTTTGAATCCAACCTCTGGGCATGGAGGTTGAAGCCTGTAGGATTTTAGGATGAAAATTTAACATGCAATAAAGTATTTATGCCGATTTGAGAGTTTGAGAATGTTGTGCTATTAATTCTAAGACCTAACATCACTTTCTCTTTTAAAAAAGTCCGACATGCTTGAATAACCTCCAAGCCCGTAACTCGTTATTCAAGCCCGTCAGACTTTGGACATAAATTAAATGTGAAATCACGTATTGTATTGTGGGCGATGTGCCAGCTTGAGAATGTTGTGTCTTTAATCCTCATGTCACCCATTGTGTTCCCCATCATTTTGTTGTGCATTTTGAGGGTAAAGAATGCCACACTTATCTATTAATTACATTAGATAATGGTTTATTGTCATGTATTAATTACTAGTGTAATTATACACAAACACAGTATGTCTTTTTAATTTGTAAAGAGGCTAAATCATTTGTCTCTTTGTTCAAGTTAAATGTCTGAGTTTGCAAATACTCTTGGGTAAGAAATTCAAAATTAAACATTGTAAAGTTTCTAGATAGAGTCATTTGTGTTTAACGTGGGGGCGGGTTGCTGATTGTCATTGGTTGAAACCAGCCTTGTGATGATGAGGGAGAAAGAGTTTATCAGAAGCAGAGAGAGAATATTCGGGTCTTTTTCCATTTTCTTCTGGGCTTTTGCATTGATCCTGTCTTTTGTCTTTGGCAATTCTCTGGGTCTTGGGTCTTTCCCTGAGCCTACTCTATACCATTTCCAATCTTATCTGACAGACCTGTTCTGAGAACAAACTGACCGTCATACTTGGTATTAACTTATGCCCCCTTTCAAATCTTCCTTAAGATATATTTCTATATCAATTTCTATTCTATCTCAACTCTCTCTAACCAATCCAATCACACAAAGAGGTATTTCTTCAGTGAGAAGGGATTCTCCAGTCACAGGAGTTATCCTGGAATTCCATACATTAGGTAATGTATAAAATGGTATTAACTATTTAGTTTTGTAGTAGAGTTAAACTTAGCCCCATATATATCACAATCTTTCTGTTACCATTTTGGGAGTGGTCACAGACCCACACAAATTGGCCCCTATATTCCAGACTGTAGGTGTTAATTCAATATTGTAATCTGTGCCCATATACCCTAAAACAGACTAATTTACTTTATCCAATAATTTAACTGTTTAGCTCTGTAACAAAGATAATTATTAAAACACACAACAAACCATACTTTGGGCGTCATTCAATTAACGGCCGTAGGAGATGCGTGGCCGCAAGGACCGGCCGCAGGCTACTTCCGTATTCTATTCCCTTGCGGCCGAGGCCTCCAGCAGGCTAGCGGCTGGCGCCCTGTTATCCCTTGCGGCAGCCCGCGCAGCAGGAAAGCCTTTGATCTTACACGGCCGCAAGAGTTTCGGCTGCTAGAAAGCCAAGGTCGCTATTCAGATGCTACGTGAACCCTTTCGTCAAGGCCGTAATTAGCTAAAACCGAGCCGCAGCTTACTTACACCAAAAAGGTCCCACAAGGCTCTTACTTACAAATCGGAGCACCAATTAAGCACATAATAAAGCCATCCTGTACTTTGATGAGATGTGAAAGTGATTGTAGGTGTTAGAATTCATAGCACAACAATCCCCTACACTCAAATCTGAAAATCATTTTTATTGTACTTCATGTTCAATTTCCGTGTCCAGAGTCCCACGGGCTTAGAGCACATCAGACCCGCAAAGACCGCGGGATTACCCTCCGTCAAGTCCGTAAATGCGTAAAATAGACCCACGGGTCGTAAAGGGCTTACTTACAAATCGTAGCACATTAAGCATAAAAAAGCCATCCTGTACTTTTATTAAGAGTGAAAGTGATGTTTGGTCTTAGAGTTAATAGCTCAACATTCCCCTACTCTCAAATAAAGAAATGTAATTTCATGTTTAATCTTCGTGTATCTATCATGCAAGCCCGCACGGGTTTGAATAACGAGCTACGGGCTTGGAGGTCAATCACTCTCCAAGCCCGTACAGGCTTGAGCAAGGAGCTATGGCCTTAGGGGTCTTCAGAATAATAATGTCAGTGTCGCAACGACTGCGGGCTTGAAATGCAGCCGGGCTTAATTTACGGCCAGCAGTCTGAAGCCTGTAAACCTGGTTTTCCTGGCGCCAACTGGAATCAATTAACCAATAGGAAGACGCCAATCAAGGCCGCAAATAGTTTAAAAGTGCGGGAAATTCGTAAATCTGTGACTGTGTTGTATACTGTGAAAGTGGACACACAGGTCTTGGAGTTGGAGGGATTTTGAAGAGAAAGAGAGAGAGAGTGATTGATAGAAAGAGACAAAGAGAGAGAGTGATATAATGAGACAGAGAGAGAGAGATAGTGAGTTAGTGTGTGAGAGTGCGTGTTAGAGTGCAAGAGAGTACGTATTAGAGAGAACTAGAAAGTGTGAGAGAGATAGAGAGTGATTGAGAAAGACAGAGGGAGGAGAGATGGAGGGAGAGAGAGAAGGCAGTGCTGGGAGAGGCCAGGGAGAGCTGCTGTTGGAAAAAAAGAGCAGCCAATTTCCATCCTCAGGAGATTGATAGGCTCCTAAGAGGAGTACGTGTCCACCACTCCATACTAACCGGCGGGAGTGAGGTGAGGCCCAGGCAGAGGACAGATGCCTGGAAGGCAATCGCTGCAGAAGTCTCTGCACTGGGTCAAGCCAACCGTACCTGGTGGGCTGTCCAGCACCGGTACCAGGACTGCCGCATGCAGGTAAAAAAGAAGATGACAGAGGAGGCCAATGCGCCCCGTGGAACCGGTGGTGGGCCTCCTGCTACCTTTACGGTAGCCCGGTTGGGAGGCCACAATCAAGGAGATGATAGAGCCAGCGGCAGTCGTGGGCATCCTTGGCCTGGTGGAGTTGGGTGAGTCAGAAAGCCTGCAATGTGAGTACCGTATACACCTTCACACCCTCATATGCACGCACATGTACCCCACACAGATAGATAACTGACATTGAATTGCACTGTAAGATATCTGGTTGTGACTACAGATATATGAGGCAGCAAAAACCATGCAAATCCAGTGTGAAGAAATATACTTGTCAGAATTGTTAGCAATGAAATATATGTCCAATACCTCCACTCACAACTGATCATGATACCGTTTTGCAAATCTATTGATGTTACTGTTATGTTTGCTGTTGGTTCAGAGTGCATATAAAGCATACATGACAACTCCATTGCAATTGTTTATTTATTGTCACGAGTTCCCCTGTCACTCTCTACCCCATGTTAAACTGGTCCATTCATAGCTGTTTGTCTTAACACCCCTACTGCTTAGAACCCATGTACATCTTGAAACTAGGTATAACGGATGTATCCTGTTTTATGTGGGCATTTCAGTAAGCGCTGGAAGAGTGCCACCACCGACTCTAGGGATGCGGCTGCGCTCGCGTCCCCATGTAGCTGTCAAAAATAGTTGGTACACCCAAAGCCCCTAACCCTCTAACCCTAACCCCCTAAACCCCACTTCCTAACCCTAACCCTCTAACCCTAACCCCCTAACTGTAGCCATAACCCGAAACCCATAACCACTTACCCGGCCTGCTGGGCTGGCGTAGCTAGAGTCGGTGGCGGCGTGCTTCCAGAGATGCGCATACAACAGGATAGGTCCGGTATAGCTGTAGATCCCGATTGATTATACATCCCCATGAGACTACATGTATGGATGTGCACACTGCAGCATATACGGTTACAGACTCTGATGGACTTCAAGTGGGTGTCGTGTACCAGCCTAATCTGGACCATGTTACATTAACATGTTAACTCACATTGCTGAGGATTGGTCACAGATTGGTCTGTCTCACACACTGGCCAACAGATTCAGATGAGCACGTGTCCTAATGAACTGCAGTTGGCACACCGCACCAGCGTTACATATAGTCATATGAGCCATGGGACCTTTCTTGTTATCTGACCGTGACTGCTGTAGCAGCAGTGAGCAGCCTCTACATGTCACAGCATTTTACTGGAGATTTTATAATCCTGCAGATTTAGTGGGTTAGGGTGGGGTTAAGGTAAGGGTATCCGATTAGGATGAGGGCTAGGGCTTTTGGGTTCGTGTGTAAGGTGAAAATGATGTATATAACAGCGGCAGAGCCATCTATCAGCCCCTTGGTCCAACTGCTGCTGCCAGCAGTCGCAGTCACATAACAGGAAAGATCCCAGCCGGGATCCACAATGCTAATGATGCAGATCAATCTTTATTTGCATCAAACATTCACAGCCAATTACAAGTCACTATGATCTCAGGGATATGGAAACACACATCAATCAATTTTCAGAACAAAAATACTCGAATACAAATCTTGTCTCATTTCAGTACCAGCCAGGCGTACACTGCCATCTCAGGGACAAGAAATCCTGGGCCCTGCCAAGATGCAGAACCACCTGCAGCAGGACCATTTGGGGGAAGTCCCCCTGGGTCCTCAGCAACATGGCAGCCAACAGCTCCACCAATGCCCCCTCCAGCCAGGAGGATGATGGCGCCTGGGTCCCAGTCGATGTGGGCTGGGGAAATCGGGAGACCGGACATGTGGGGACGGCCGATGTCATCTGGTCCGATGTGGTCCCATCATAGTTGGGGCCAGGGTATGGAGCCGCAGCTAATGGTGTCCCAGCACATGGAGCCGCAGCTAATGGTGCCCTGGCGCATGGAGCCGCAGCTAATGGTGCCCTGGCAGGGCATGTAGCGACAACAGCAGGCCACACCAGCCCTACAGGCCACACCGGCCCTGCATGCCACTCCGGCCACGCAGGCCACTCTGACCCCGCAGGCCACTCCGACCCCGCAGGCCACTTCGGCCCCGCAGGCCACTTCGGCCCCGCAGGCCACTTCGGCCCCGCAGGCCACTTCGGCCCCGCAGGCCACTTCGGCCCCGCAGGCCACACCGCTCAGCCATGCCTCAAGCCAAAGGACTCATTGGTCTGGGTACATGCCATCCCAAAGGCCAGGGAGTCCGGCGCTGTCAACTGCACAGCGCCATGACTTCCTTGCTCATCTCCAGCATGAGCGGGAGCAGAACAGATAATTCGTGCTGGAGATAAGACGCCACAATGATCGCGTATTTAAGGAGCTCAAGAGGCATCACAAAGTGCTGGAGGACTATGCGCAAAGGGCCGAAATGGCCCGAGAAGGCCAGCCACCTGGACAAATGGCCCGAGAAGGCCAGCCACCTGGACAAGCCCGACAGGTCAAATCTGTTGCTGTCCAGGTGGATCCAATCCTTCCACCCCAGCCTACCTCCTCAACCTCCCAGACCTAACCCCCAGCGTCCGGGGCAGAAGAGCCAGCCATCCTTCCAAGAAGTCGTGGCCGGCCTAGGACCAAGGAGGCAAAAGGCAAGGAGGGTCATGAGCCACAGAAACGAAAGAGGAAATAGGTGAGAACGTGTTCATGTTTCATATAGAAGCAATTGATGTCCAAGATCTATTGACGTTAAGGTGTTGCAGTCAATGCATATACTGTATTGTTCTAATTGATGTATTTTTCTTATCTCTTTAGGTTCAAATCGACAGACGGAATGGTTGCCTCCTATTTTATTTATTTTTTCTATAATTTTCACACAATAAATATAATGTATTGCTCACATTATCATTGTTTGTTTTCGTTTGTACTGTACCATGATTGTTAAACACCAGATGAATGTTACAAAACAACGTTATTGTATTAGTACATACATCTTCCTTCAATATACCAGCCCTGTGTTAATGTAGGGTTGGTGTAACAGCCACTAGTGCAGCTGAGGGTGGAGGTAATATTCCTGAGTTTGATTCCAGTAACGGCTATGCATGATATTCGTGTTTCTGACACATGGAGATATTCATTCAGGGTAAATATCAAAAGTGAGTATACCCCTAAGTGAAAGTGTCAATATTTTGTGTGGCCACCATTATTTTCCAGCAATGACTTAACCCTCATGGGGATGGAGTTCACCAGAGCTTCACAGGTTGCCACTGGAGTCCTCTTCCACGCCTTCATGATGACATCATGGAGCTGGTGGATGATAGAGACCTTGCACTCCCCCACCTTCCATTTGAGGATGCCCCACAGATGCTCGATAGGGTTTAGGTCTGGTGACATGCTTGGCCAGTCCATCAATTTTTACCTTCAGCTTCTTTAGCAAGGCAGTAGTTATCTTGGAGGTGTGTTTGGGGTCGTTATCAATGTTGGAATACTGCTCTGCTGCCCAGTCTCCGAAGTGAGGGGATTGTGCTTTGCTTCAGTATGTCACTCTACAAGTTGGCATTCATGGTTCCCTCAATGAACTGCAGCTCCCCGGAGAGAGATTGAGAGAGAGAGAAACCAGTGCAGCCTGTAATAGAAATGGAAGATCACAACTATCACACATTGATGCATGTTCGGACATCCACATGTGGTGCTTTACCTTGGATGGGTCAAGTGGAGTATTCAATGAAGAGATCTGTTCCCCCTGGACACGTCTGCATGGTCCGATAAACTTTTCTGACCGCTTCAGCAATACATAGGGGATGTCTTGGGGAAAAGAAAGTTAGGCCTACATTAATGGAGTTATTAGTCATTTCCTCTCATGCATACATGCACATGTTTCCCGCAAATACTCACTTACAATGTAGACAACATTGATGTAGCTGATGTTCTTTTGCTGTACAGGTCGTTTCCCATGTCTGTGTGGGTAAACAATGTGTTGACACACGGCAGCAGTTCTGTAATGGCAATATGATGATATGAGTCACACAATCCATATGATATATTGCACAATGATTCCTAGTTATTTATTATTATCGTTTATTTGTAACGCGCCAACATATTCCGTAGCGCTATACATAAGTTACAGGCAATGACAAGTTAAAGATTCCCACATTGCAAAGAGTGGATGGCCCTGTCTTTGAGCTTGGAATCCAGTGTCCATAGCGCTTTCCCTAAAGCACCTTGCAGGATTGAAACTCGCAGACTACACATCATTGAGACCATTCCTGTTATCTGACTGGGAATGCTTTTACCAGCATTCGCTGACAAAGAACAGGAGGGATCCCCTCTTTGCATCCCATGAGGTACATTTATTATGGTTTACAATATGCTGGTATGTTCATATTCCCAGATTGCTATGAATTGCATTGACCTCCATGGGATGTGGAATAGCATGATCAGACAATGGGAACATTACTGTTCTGTGAAGAGGTTTTTGACTACGATTGTGAGGCCTATATATCCATTGACATTGTGGAATATATCATACCATTCATTTAGCTTAGTTTCTGGAGGTTTGCAGATATCAATGTATATGATGTGTATGGGAATGTGCGCATACTTACCATTAACGGATATCAGAGCAGGCTGTATTTGAACCAGTGTTAAGAATGCGTCACAAGACATATGTTAGATTACAAAGCTATCCTCTACTGTGGACTGTTGGATATTCTGTATGACAATGGGGAAGGAGAAAAGAGATGTATTAGTAACCATAATCAAGGTACATTATAGTTGGTTGTTATTAGTTTCAGACTTACATGGGAAGTACTCCCAAATGACGTGGGCACGTAGTCGTGACCCCTAAACGTTATCCTCACCAGGGGGAGGTATTGGACGCTCCGCCGGTTCAAGCGGAGCATCATCAATGTTCCCCAGACAGTTGGCCTGTATTGCTATATTGTGCAGACAACAGCAGGCCATGATGATGTGACAAACCTTAACTGGTTTATACTGTAGTGCCCCGCCAGTGGAATGTAAACATCTGAAGCGAATCTTCAGGGGGCCAAAGGTGCGCTCTATTACATTCCGGGTCCTGGCATGGGCCGCATTGTACCTCTCCTCCCCCTCTGTGTGTGGATTGTTCACAGGGGTCAACAACCATGGCAAACACCCATATCCTGCATCACCTGAAGGAAACAAAAATGGGAGATGTAGATATGAATGTGATGTTGTGATGCTCGTTAAAGCATCTGTAAATATACACAATGATTAATGTGACGTTGGTTTAGGGATCTGTGGGTTGGAACTTCCTACTCCTATGACCAGGTCACATCGGGTTAGGCACATCAACAAGCTACGATGCAATGGCTAAATTTTTTGCGATCTCCTCCAAACTTTTCTGGCAGGGGCAAGCGGGCCTCTTGTGCAGGTGTAACAGTAGCAGCTGAAACATCACGTGCCCTGTAGCTGGTGTACTCACTGTGCATTGACTGAAATTTATTTTGCAGTTCAGCTACCTGGTCCTGCAGCACTTGGATGGTCTGTGCCTGGGTCTGCACAGTTCTTGCAGTAAAAGCAACCTGTTGGGCCTGCAGTTCAGCTACCTGGTCCTGCAGCACTTGGATGGTCTGTGCCTGGGTCTGCACAGTTCTTGCAAATAAAGCAACCTGTTGGGCCAATGCAGAATCTGTCCCGGCGGTCTCCATGAAAGGGCCAGATTATTCTGTAATGATATAGAAATCACAAAGTTGTGGAGACCAGTAGCCAAGGTCAGCAATAATCCAGTTCCGCAAACTTGTAGGTGAAAACAGGAACAAGGTTTATTGAAGTGATCAGGAACCACACAATAATCTGGCAAGGATCAATAGACAGGAAGTGCCTTATATAGGCCAAGGACCAGACACCTGACCAGACACAGCTGAAGAGACTTAGGTACTGATACTATTGCTAGCAGAGTCAAGCTTATAAGGTCTCAATGGAATTCACAAAGGTAAGCTGGCGCAGTGGTAGGGAAGAGGTATAGCAGCCTGGGGACCAGGGTTCAAAACCCAGCAGAGTCAATTCCTTACATTACCCCCGCCTCTATAGGTGCAGCCTCTGGATGCCCTATTACCTGGTTTAGCAGGGTACTGCACATGAAAAGACCAAAGGAGATCAGGAGCGTGAATATTGTCCACTGGTTCCCACGAACTCTCCTCCTCACCATAGCCTTTCCAGCGAACCAGATACTGAAGCTTGCCACGGAAGATCCTGGAGTCAAGAATTTTGTCCACTTCGTATTCATCCTCACCATCCACGAGGACTGGAGGTGGGGCAGGCAGGGCTCGGCCAGGGAAAGTGTTTTCATGAAAAGGTTTAAGCAGTGCAACGTGAAACACTGGATGTATTTTCATGGAATTCGGGAGTTGTAAACGGAAAGTGACAGCATTGATCTGAGCAATGATCTCAAAAGGTCCCATGAACCTTTGACCCAATTTATGAGAAGGAATCCGAAGCTTGCGATTCCTTGTTGACAGCCACACCTTGTCACCAACGTGATAGACTGGGGCCTCCTTATGCCTATCAGCAGCTCTTTTGTAACATTCCTGAGCCTCCAAAAGAGTCTCTTTCAACAGTGCTTGGGAATCACGTAAGGCGGTTAGCCGGTCAGTGACAGCAGGAATGGAAGTAGTAATTGGGAGACTGACTAGAAAGGTCGGATGGTAACCATAGTTGGCAAAAAAATGGGCTCACAGAAGTGGAGCAGTGTTGGGCATTGTTATAGGCAAACTCCGCCGTGGGTAGAAAATCCAGCCAGTCATCCTGCAGGTAACTAATATAGCACCGCAAATATTGCTCCAAAGTCTGGTTGGTTCGCTCAGTCTGTCCATTACTTTGCGGATGAAAAGCTGATGACAGATTTACATTAATACCTAGATTAGAACAAAAATGTTTCCAAAAACGAGACGTAAACTGCACTCCCCTGTCAGAAACTACTTCATCAGGCACTCCAAGCAAGCAAAATATTTCCCGAATAACCAGGTCAGCCGTCTGTTTAGCTGAAGGGAGACCACAAGCTGGTATGAAATGACCCATCTTAGTTAACCTGTCCACAACAACAAGAATGGTAGTGTGTTCCTTAGAGGGAGGTAGTTCCACAATGAAGTCCATGGATATAGATCCCCAGGGACGATGAGGAATTGGAAGAGGCTGAAGCAAGCCAACAGGGGGTGAGCGAGGAGTCTTATGTCTGGCACACACATCACAAGAGGACACATACTTCTTAACATCCTCATGATACTTCGGCCACCAAAAGGATCGGGCAAGTAGCTCTTGTGTCTTTCGGATTCCTGGATGACCTGCTGGTTTTGAGTCATGGTAGAGACGTAAAAGTTCCAGTCGCACTGACTCCGGAGCAAACAGACGTTGTTGAAAAATCCAAAACCCATTAAGCATCGTCATATGGAGGTCACGAGGAGGATCACGAAGAACTGGGTCTTCAGCGTAGCCCTTTTTAATGCGAGACATCAGATCAGAAGGAAATGTAACTCCTATAAATATATCCTCTGGCAAGATGGTGGTCTTGGTTACGGTAGTATGGAGGGGGTCAGCTATTCTAGACAAGGCATCCGCCTTACCATTCTTGGAGCCAGGACGGTATGTAACCAAAAAATTAAACCTTGAGAAGAATAGGGACCAGCGTGCTTGTCTGGCTGACAGTCTCTTAGCTGATCGAATACATTCCAGATTTTTTTGATCTGTGAGGACAGTAATTGGATGGGTAGCTCCCTCCAAGAGATGTCTTCATTCGGTGAAGGCAGCTTTTATAGCCAATAGTTCTTTATTCCCTATGTCATAGTTTCTTTCTGCTGGCACCATCTGGCGGGAATAGAAGGCACACGGATGTAACAGCATCTTAGGTCCAGTCCTTTGAGACAGTATAGCACCAACAGCTGAATCAGAAGCATCAACTTCCACAATAAATGTAATTCCGGCTGAGGATGTACCCGGACAGCTGCAGAGGTAAACAGAGTCTTCAATCGGGAAAATGAGGTATCCACCTTATCGGACCACTGAAAAGGAGTCCCCTTACGTGTGAGTTCAGTGATCGGTGTAATAACGGCAGAGAAATTCTTAATGAAACGCCTGTAAATATTGGCAAACCCCACAAATCTCTGAACATCTTTTTCATTCTTGGGGATAGGCCAGTCCAGCAGAGCTTTAATTTTACTTGCGTCCATACTTAAACCTTTGGGAGTTATTACATACCCCAGGAATTGAATGTCTGTTTGTTCAAACTCAAATTTTTCTAGTTTAATGTATAGGCGGTGGGTACGAAGGCGCTCTAGAACTATACGGACCTGTTTTCTGTGGTTTTCAAGATTATCAGAGAATATTAGGATATCATCCAAATATGCCACAACAAACTGATCCCGGAGATCTCGTAGTACATCATTGATAAGATGCTGGAAAGTTGCAGGGGCATTACACAGCCCAAAAGGCATTACTAGATATTCGTAATGCCCGTACCTGGTTCTGAAAGCTGTTTTCCATTCATCATTGGGTCTTATGCGAACCAGATTATATGCCCCCCGAAGATCAAGCTTCGTAAATATTTTAGCTGAGCGAAGTCTCTCCAAAAGTTCAGGAATCAGAGGCAAGGGGTAGCGTTTCTTAACAGTGATGTTATTAATGTCCCTGTAATCAACGCATGGCCGTAGGCTGCCATCTTTCTTTTCTACGAAGAAAATAGGAGCTCCTGCTGGAGAAGTAGATGGTCGAATAAAACCTTTGGCAAGATTTTCTTGTAGGTATTCACGAAGAGCTTTCAATTCAGGCTCAGAAAGGAAATATATACGGCCAAATGGAATAGCAGCCCCAGGCAACAGCTCTATTGGGCAATCATAGGGACTGTGTGGTGGAAGCTGATCAGCATTCTTCTTATCACAGACATCTGCAAAATCCCGATATTGTAGAGGAAGCTTAGTCAAGTTTGTAGCAACCATTTCATTAATTGTTGTGGCAACAGGTGTTACCTTAGAGGGTTGACAATTCATTAAGCAGTGTTCTGAAGGAAAGGACAAAGTTCTGATCTTCCAATCAATCTGTGGGTTATGCAGAGCAAGCCAAGGTACCCCCAAAATCACTGGAAACTGTGTTGAGGAAATTAGGTGGAAAGAGATAGCCTCATGGTGATTCACTTCCATCAACTTTAAGGGCACAGTCTCATCTGTAACCGGTCCTGACGTAAGTGGAGAACCATCAACTGTCTCCATTAACACAGGTGAAGAATTAGGGATAGACTGAATTCTATTTCCTGCTGCAAATTTAATGTCCATACAGTTTCCGCCTCTCCAGAATCTATCATAGCGGTAGTTGAAATTTTATGATCACTGTCATGAATCAGCCAGTGGCCATATTGGATTTGGCGTGAACTATGCTGGGGCCATTTTGTGACTGGCAGCGGTGACCATTTTGGGCTGGGTGGTCTTCCACATGCTGTTGCCATGGGGAGGAACAAAAGGTTTGGGGCTCCCAGACACCCTGTTATACTGTTATATTATTATGATTATTGTCTAAGGAAATGAGCAGGGTTCCCATCACCATCAATAAAAGTCATCATAATGCATGAGATGGATTGATGTGGAAACCCTGCCCCAATCCCATATACTATGAGGACATTAGGTGGTTTTATGTGGGGTGCGCTTTTACGCTTGTACTTAAATAGACTGACAGTGCGTGGAATATGTACACATATGTATATGATAGTATGGGGTAGTCATGCGGGATACATTGCCACATACATCTTGCAACAGGAGAAGGACCCCAGCTGGCCACCAAGGTTAATCCTTTAAGTACACATACTTAAGTCAGGAACAATAGGGTCCCAACAGACATAGGGGCACCATCTATCCAGGGGGCCTCTGGGGTCTCCCTAGCCCAGATCCAGGGGCCTGGGCCATAGCAAAGAGATGTGTCTCTGTTGACTGCCAGCGCCCAAATGACTCTGTTAGCCACACCTAGTGGGCGGCCCAGGGGAGGGGTCTGGAAGTTCCCAGAGCTTACCTCTAGTCCATTGGCTAGAGGTAATCAAGTTACTCTGGAGATTACCCCATTGGCCAAGAGGAAGATAAGGGTTGGACAAAGGGGTAGCCACTCCCTGTACTGTTGTTGTGAGTTGTTTAAATACTTGTGTAAAAATAAAGAAGTTGTTCATAATTTTCATCAAGACTTTGTGTGCAGGTGTATTATTGACCCAAGGGCATATGCTGGAATAGGAGATCGTTTCTGACTCCATGCCAGGTTTTTCCCAGGCACACTACCTTAAGCTGGGACTTATGCTCTTGTATCCGCAAAGAAGGTCCATTGGTCTGAGTCACCCAAATCTTAGGTCTAAAACCTACAGGAGATAAGAGGGCTAGGATCCTCTATACTCCATCATCATTGTAGGTTGTGACAATCACCACATTGCAACGTGATAGGCACCACAAAATGAGGATGTTGAGTCAACATACCCTCTTCACCATGAGCCAGAGAAAACAAGGGTTGTGTGACAGAATCCAGTTGATCCGAAATCTGGGATTGGTGTCGAATCCGTGCACCCTCAGCCGCCTTAGCTATTGTTCTTTTGGATTTGTTAGGGCAATTGATGGCATAGTGCCCTGCACTACCACAATACAGGCATAAATTGTGAGTGCGTCGCCACTGTTTTTCTTCGTTGGATAATGGCCCTCTTATTAGATTTACCTGCATAGCCTCCGGCTCAGAGTCTGTAGGTGTTTGTGGAATCAGAGTAGAAGTTCTTGAATAGGAAATTGGAGTAGTACTTGGTCTAAAAGAGCCCTGTCTTTCCAATCTTCTTTCAGAAAGTCTCCGATCAATACGGATAGCCAAACGCACAAATGCATCAAAGTCAGCAGGAAGATCAACACGAGCAATCTCATCTTTTTTAGCTTCTGAGAGACCTTTTCTGAAGTGGAACCTCTGGGCTGATTGGTTCCAGGTAGTATCAGCAACCCACTGTCTGAATTCAGCAGCATATTCAGCCACGGAGCGCCTCCCTTGATGCAAATGAAGGAGAGTGGCTTTTGCTGTAGCACATCGATTGGGGTCATCAAAAACTAGGCACATAGCCTCAAGAAAGTCATTTAGATTACCCAAGACTGGACTGTCTTGTTCCAGAAGAGGGGAGCCCCAAGCCAGGGCTTCATCTTTGAATAAGGAAAAAATAAATCCCACCTTCTCTCTTTCAGATGGAAATTGGTGAGGTAACATCATGAAGTGCAAACGGCATTAATTTAGGAAACCCCTAAATTTTTTGCGATCTCCTCCAAACTTTTCTGGCAGGGGCAAGCGGGCCTCTTGTGCAGGTGTAACAGTAGCAGCTGAAACATCACGTGCCCTGTAGCTGGTGTACTCACTGTGCATTGACTGAAATTTATTTTGCAGTTCAGCTACCTGGTCCTGCAGCACTTGGATGGTCTGTGCCTGGGTCTGCACAGTTCTTGCAGTAAAAGCAACCTGTTGGGCCTGCAGTTCAGCTACCTGGTCCTGCAGCACTTGGATGGTCTGTGCCTGGGTCTGCACAGTTCTTGCAAATAAAGCAACCTGTTGGGCCAATGCAGAATCTGTCCCGGCGGTCTCCATGAAAGGGCCAGATTATTCTGTAATGATATAGAAATCACAAAGTTGTGGAGACCAGTAGCCAAGGTCAGCAATAATCCAGTTCCGCAAACTTGTTGGTGAAAACAGGAACAAGGTTTATTGAAGTGATCAGGAACCACACAATAATCTGGCAAGGATCAATAGACAGGAAGTGCCTTATATAGGCCAAGGACCAGACACCTGACCAGACACAGCTGAAGAGACTTAGGTACTGATACTATTGCTAGCAGAGTCAAGCTTATAAGGTCTCAATGGAATTCACAAAGGTAAGCTGGCGCAGTGGTAGGGAAGAGGTATACCAGCCTGGGGACCAGGGTTCAAAACCCAGCAGAGTCAATTCCTTACACAGTGGCTCAGTCGGCACCCCTTCTTTAGGGCGCAGGGCAAATGAGCGCAGACAATTCATCGCTGACAGGGCGCTGTTGAAATTTGGGTGGCACATGTGCGTCGATAAAAGTGCGCAAGTTGTAGAATCTATCGCCTAAAGTCCTGAAACCCTCTAACCCAAGCCCTCAAACCCCATACCTAACCCTAACCACTGAGACCCCATGCCAAACACTAACACTCAGAACCCGAACCCTTAACCCAAAGACCCCTAACCCTAAAACCCCTAAGTCCACCCTTAAGTCCTTATCTTAATTCCTGCGCGCAGATGTCGGGCGCTCTATTGACGGACGCGATTTTGTCTGTTGGCGCATGCGTCGTCTCGCATTTTTCACGCACCAACGTCATAGCATTACAGTGGAACATGATGTATATGTTAGGGGATTCACTCTTGGTAACATATGCTTCTTGCGATCCTTTAAGGGTACTCACCCAGTAGCCACCCAGGTGGAACTTGTCTGGACTCAAAATAGCGATGGGTGTATGACTAACGCAGGATATGGGCATCATGAGTACTTCATGGGAAGCCTGCAAGCACATTTTGTATGCGCATGTCTGCATCACAAAAAACCTGTACATTGAGGGAATGAAGTGTTTGCGATTTCTGTACAGCGCTTCCTGATCTCTCGGAGGAGTCAATGCTACATGTGTACAATCGATAGCACCGAGCACATTGGGGATACCCGCAACGGATGCAGCCTTAAATTTAATATCTAGCCAGAAGCGAAACACGGCCTTGAGACTCAAGGCCATGACATTCAGGTGCACTCGCAAGCTGGAAGGGGGACGGACTAGCTGCGACCGGCATGAACCATCCAATAGCGGAATAACGCAGCGTGCCACAGGTCTCACAACCAATCACTTACGGGATGGACCATTTGATTGACAGTGGGAGGGTATAAATATGAATGACACACGCCCACGCCTCGACTGTGTTGCGATTTCTGCCGAAGTAGCATGCATACATTTACGGAGTACGATGTAAAGAAGTAAAATTGCGTTTTTTTTATTGTTAATAGGTTTTTGGAGTTTTAGTGGGATATTGTCCAGCAAGGAGTTGTTTGGAGGGAGGTAAGTTGCATTGTACATACTTTTTATCCTATCAAGCTGTATTTTATATTCGTTTTAGGTTTTTACACTTCCTATATTTACTGAATACACTGGAGAGAAGTACAATTGTGTTTTTTATTGTTTATAGGTTGTTGGAGTTTCAGTGGGATATTGTCCAGCACAAAGTAGTTTGGAGGGAGGTAAGTTGCATTGTACATACTTTTCATCCTATCAAGCTGTATGTTATATTCTTTTTAGGTTTTTACACTTCCTACATTTACTGAGTACACTGGAGAGAAGTACAATTGTGTGTTTTATTGTTTATAGGTTTAGAGAGGAGGTGTTTGTAGGGAGAGGAGATTGGTGGAGAGAGGTAAGTTTTTTTTTTTTGTTTCGTATTCTATCTCATACGTTTCTACACTTAAGACCTACACATATTTCAAGATTACACATATTTGCAATACACATAGGTGTTCCAAACTGCTTCTTCAATGGGGCTTGACAAGAACCTAGTTCCAGCTTAGCCGAGCAGGACCATGTAGTTCCTACTACCTCTGGTACAGAAGATGGCTTCAGGATAGGTACCACGCCCAGGAATATGTGCAGAGGATAATGCAGACAGGATATTAGTGGCCTCAGACATGGGCCACTCCTCACACATGATAGAAGCACACAGTAAATAGCCGCATACCTTGTATATATGCGAACTGTAACTGACCCTTCCACATTGGTTATGAAAGTTTGGATCTAGCGTGTTTCATCAGCGCCACTCAGGTCCGGAGTGAGAGGTGCTGTACACCCCTCCCACTGCACTGTCACAGGCTCTGTCAACTTAAGGTGGATTACTACAGTTACAGATACAACAATGATATATAAGCAGAAAAAGTGTTATAGCCGATCAGAATATGGGACGGGGGGGGGGGGGGGGTTCACGGGGGAGCAGGCAAACCCACTAAAGCATTTCTTAATTTCTCTTTATTTTCTTTTCAGGTGGTGATGGAGGGAGAGGAGCAGAGGGGAGAGGCGGGGTAAGTTGGGGGAGAGGACTGGCAGGGAGTCCCAGGGCGTGGAGGTGGGGAAGAGGAGGGGAGGAGTGAGAAGGAGATAGGAGGAGGAGAAGAGGAGGAGGTAGGAGGAGGAGAAGAGGAGGAGGTAGGAGGAGGAGAAGGAGGGAGGAGAAGAGGAGGAGGAGGGAGGAGAAGAGGAGGGAGGAGGAGAAGAGGAGGGAGGAGAAGAGGAGGAGGGAGGAGGAGAAGAGGAGGGAGGAGAGGAGAGTAGGAGGAAGGAGAGGGATGGAGGAGAGTAGGAGGAAGGAGTAGGGAGTTGAGAGGAGTAGGAGGGAGTAAGGAGGAGAGGAGGAGTAGGGAGGAGAGGAGGAGGCGGAGGGTGGAGAGTAGGAAGAGGGTAGAGAGGAGGAGGGAGGAGGAGAGTGGATTAGGAGAGGGTTCTCAACCCCAGTCGGGGGAGCAAGAGGCTGGTGGCTGGTCCAGGGCCCATAATTATAGCTTGGCAGCAGGTGCTCAATTTGGTGAATATTGTGGCGGACCGTGGACGGAGTCTGCGGTCAATAAAGCACAGATTCGATGGCATCAGGGCCGTGGTGAGGAGGAAGATGGCTCAGGAGGACGAGGGGCGGAGGGTCACTTACCTTGGCCATGAGAGGATTGCAAGGGCCATTATTATAGCTGGAGCTTCAGCCCCGGTGGACCAGCAGGACCCAGCCTCCATGGCAGATGAATATGACATACACCAACATGCCACCACATGTGCATCACACACACTACACATGTACATGATGACACTGACATGTCGGCTCCATGAAATTAACAAGGGATAGATGATGCATCATTAAATTCATGAAGCTGACAAATCACTGTCATTCCTGGTCACCACAGCAGTAATCAAGCAATAGAGCATGTGTGTCCAAACTCGGTCCTGGAGGGCCACACACATGCATGGATTTGATGATAACCCTGCTGCGCACAGGTGAGTCAATCGCTTCTTCAGTCATCCTGATTGACTCACCTGTGCACAGAAAGGATATCTTCCAATCCAGGACAGAGTTTGGACACCCCTGTAATAGAGAGTCCAAGTATTGGTGTGCCCGTTCAGCCTATGCAGTTACAGACAGCAGCCGTAATACAGATAGCGTTGTGAGTCGAGAACCATCAAGAACAGAAACCTAAGAATAGATAACAGCTAGTATAAGATAGCTAATCAGAGTTGCAAAGAGGAGAATCATTCATATTCAAGGCTAGATGTTAGATAATTAGAAATGAACACATATCAATGTGCTAATCAACATACTAATGACATGTACCTTTCTTCTCTATCTCTATGTGACCAGCCAGAGGCGGCGGGGGCATCGGCCCCCGACCAGGAACATCTGGCACAGGGGGAGGAGGAAGGAAGATCGGAGGGCCCTGGGTCTGAGGATGGGCAGGTCATTGAACTGGGGGACTCACCCGCCACAACCCCTGGAACATTTTACCCAACTATGCCCATCCTCCAGAGACTTTTGCTAGCTCTGGGTCCCTCCCACGCCCTTGGGATGACACCTCCTTCCCCACACAGAAGTGTGCCGGCCACGTCACCACCGGGCCCAACACTGATGTCACCCCAGGCTCCAGCTGGGGACCAGACCCTCCCCACTACACCTCCTCACCAGACCCACCCAGGAGGAGTGACCTCACCACAGAGCCAGGCTGTGCAGGTGGAGATGCTGGCTGTTATGAAGGAGCAGCTGGCCAGCATGCAGAGGATGGAGGCCAGCATGCAGGGGATGGAGGCCAGCATGCTCCAGATGGCGGCCAGCATCTCTTCCCTTAATTCACATGTGCCGCACAGACTGGCCAGGCTGTCCAGGGAGGTGAGGAGGCACCATCTCACATCGGAGCACCTTCAGGTCAGGCTGCTCAGGCAGGAGATGGTCCCCAGCCCACCATCAACAGGGATCTCCCAGTCCCACCGTCAGGAGCAGCCTGGCCCCTCCTCTCCTCCCATAATGTGTCCGCCACCTGCATTCCAGCTGCCTCGCACCGCCCCCCTCCTCCCACCATCACCACCAATGGGGAGACGGAGGATGGGCATGGATAATGTGGGTCCTGGGCCCAAGCGGAGCTGGACATAGGGCCTCATTCGATTGCAATGTGGCAAATTGCTTAGGGCTCAATATCAGCACAGAGCATATTTATTTTACAGATGTTTGTAGTTAGTGAACTTCTATCCAAAAGCAAGCTCTTCACTAACTACAAACTTCTGTAACTAAATAAATGCTCTGTGCTTATATAGAGCCCTATTCAATTGGCCAAATCGCAATTGAATGACGCCCATAGGGTCTGCAGACATGTTTTTGCCTTCTCAACAGCACTCCTCAGTGACCATCAATTGGTGACAGGTTAAACAGAACACAACGGGCCTCATTCAAATGCGCTTTGGTCAATTGAATAGGGCTCTTTATAGGCACATAGCATATATTTTTAAACAAAGTTTTTAGTTAGTGAACTTATATCCAAAAGCAAGGTCTTCACTAACTAAAAACTTCTGTACAAAATATGCTCTGTGCTTATATTCAATTGGCCAAATTGCAATAGAATCAGGCCCGAAATATACCATCACATAGTCCAAGATCCCAAACTCTGGAGCTGGGCTAGATTCAGTTAGTAGTGTGACCAATAAATTGTCACTAAGGAGTGCTGTTGAGAAGAGATGCTGCAGGCCCTATGATGTTTTCAGGCCTTATTTTGTAGGTTTTCTCTTTTTTTGCTTATTTCTTTTTGTTTTTTTCAGGTCCATGAAGACATCTCCTGCATCTGCAAGCATTGTGGAGGAATTATATGAGGTGTGGGGTTTTCACAGTGCCTCTCAGGTAGACATGCCTTCAATGACAGCCCCCTTAACATGTAGCTCCCAATCTTAAAGCTATCATATTTCCAGATATCTCAGACATGCTTGTTGTTAGCTTAAATGTAGACTAATACAGCTATGGCGGTGGACTTGCAAGGTCTCACAATGGCATGTTAATGACAGCCAGCATTAATACATGCTCTAGTGAAACTTGTGATCCTGACCTTAACATCAGTCCGAGAACAGATCCTTGTGTCTGATGTAAGTGACAGTGACTCTGGCTGCTGACCTTTGTGTCCTCTCCGTATTAATGGCTATTTGCCCATATTACTGATTATCCAGAGACCTAGCTAATAGTTAGTAATGCTTGCAGATGGGAATCAGGTGAGATGGTATATTGGTACAGTATTTAGAACTGTACTGTACATACATTGTGATTCTTTTTTTTTTTGATCCTCCTCCGCCTTTTTTTATTTGACCACTTATTTCAGATTTTTGTTTGGTCAACACACTGTATGTGTGAAACTGGATTGGATTACACAGTCCAGAAGTTGAATTATCTGTTTCATTGAGCAGATCTAGTTACAAGTGTAAGTGCTATGCACATAAATTGTTTCTTCAGTTAAATGGAGAGATTTGTGATGATCCTTTTTTTCATCAGATTCCGGTTGCAGGGGTGTAGTGACCGCATGTGGCCCTGGTAGGTGCTATGCATCATGATTATTCTAGACTATTAGATTGGCCCCCTGTAAGTTTCCCCTTTTTTCCAGCCTCTTGCTCTCCCAGGACCCGTCCACACCACACCCATGATATTAATGCAGTTTTGACCACTGCTGATTGTGGTCTGTCTAGCAAATAAAGCTTTGTTATACTGTTATGTGAATGCCCAATCTTGACCACTGCTGATTGGGGTCTGTCTCTCAAATAAAGCTTTGTTATACCGTTATGTGAATGCACAATCTTGAACACTGCTGATTGTGGTCTGTGTAAAAAAATAAAGCTTTGTTATACCGTTATGTGAATGCCCTAACTTGACCACTGCTGATTGTGGTCTGTGTAAAAAAATAAAGCCTTGTTAGACCATTCTGACTGTGTCCGTGTGTTATGAATATTTTGGGTCCTGTGACATCCACATGCATTACATTAGTGTCACATTCCTATAGATGTAAACTGATGAGCCCTAGTTAACATGCAATAGATCAATACATATAAAACTGTTGAAGAGTCATAATAGCTTTAGATATCATATGATCCCAAATATCAGATCTACTAATAATATAGGGTTAATACCCATGACAAGTCTGATTAGCGATACTGTGGAGTAGGAACATTCCCCTGAGGGCCTACAATAAATAGGGCAGGTGACACTGGAGTGATTTTCCAGTTCCTTCTCTAGTTGATTGGGATTAGTCTGACCTCTCTACTAAGACGTACCCACCTACACTGGCCCTACGTGGTATAGCTCACAGCTTCATTGAAGTACACACACCCCTTCACCAACACCACTTAGCATATGTGTGAATACAGTTAGTTGCCCAATAATGAACACGCATTGGCTAAATATCCTTTGGTTATCATATGTTGTAAAGGTCATGCACATGCCAATATGACAAACCATGCTGCAACATGCATAATAAGATTAAAGCCACGCTACCCAATTCAATAGCAAGAGTAAAACATGAGTCAGGTCATATGAACCCTTTGCCACGCACATGAGCTCTATTGTGATCCCTGAAATCTCTATCTAATTGCATATACAACTCGCTCATCACATCTACATTTGGTAACACAATTATTTTGCTAATTACACCGCCACATGGCATATATCAAGTAGCAGGGAAACATTTTAATGTATGTTGTTCAGTTCTTCAGTTGTGTCAAATTCTCTGTGACCCTATGAGCTGCAGCACATTCAGCTAGGTCTCTGCCTGTGCTGTTATCCATGGTTTGCATGCTAAATATACTGGTGTGGTTTGTCAGTTCCTTCTCAAGTGGATTGGACCTTGTCTGATCTCTCTGCTATGACGTGCCCACCTACAGTGGCCCTGCATGTTATAGCTCACACCTTAATTCAGGTACACAAGCCCCTTCACACCACTTAGCAATGCTGAAGGGGACCAGGGGAACATACACCATACATATCTACTCTGACCCATCAGGAAGGGCCGCAAGCACAAAGGGAGACTGTCCAGAGGCTCTGGGATCGACAGCAAACTCACCGCCATCAGGGATAATCACTGCTACGCCCATCCTGGTGGCAGCCATGTGCCAGGTGTCTAGCTATTCCCATTTGGTTCCTTTCTGTTCTGCTATTTATCAATTTACATGGGTGAGGGTTGCTAAGTGGTGTTGGTGAAGAGGCTTGTGTACCTGAATGAAGCTGTGAGCTACTGTAGGTGGACAGGTCATAGCAGAGAGATCAGACAAATCCCAATCCACTAGAGGAGGACCTGACAACCCACTCCAATCTCTTTGGCCTTCAAACTTTGGAGAACAGCACAGGCAGACACCTAGCTGAATGTGCTGCAGTCCATAGGTTCACAGAGAGTCGGACACAACTGAAGAACTTAACCACATATATGGAAATATTTCCCTGGTACTTGATATATGCCATGTGGCGGTCTTATTTGGCCACTATTTGTGTTCTCAAATGTGGATGTGATGAGCGAGATGTATATTCTATCGTTGATCAACTTTAGAGCGCGCATCGAATGTGCACTGTCATCTGCGCGCCGACACATGTGCGCAGCAACAACAGCAGGCCCGAAAGGAGGCTAGGGGATCTAATGATTAGGATTAGGCTGCGGGGTGTAAGGGTTAGGATTAGCCTGCGGCTACAAGGGTCGGAAGGGTTCATGGCATTAGGTCATATCACTTGCACCCTTACATCGACTGCGCAATGCTTTCGGCCCGCTCATGTCAGCCAAATGTTGTCAAAACACATTTGCTGTGTGCGCGAATGTTGGGGTGACATATTCTATTATAGGGCTGTTTTAGAGGCTACAATGGAACCCGTGAGTGGGAAAGGGTTAATTGGCCTGAATTCCATGTATGTGTGTTGACCATTCCAACATATGAGGAATATTAAACTAATTTTAACAATTATTAATTTGGAGGCCGTAATGTTTGGGCCTCCATTTTAGGGTTACAGGCTTACACGCCATGCAGTCTGCAAAAAACTTTACAAAATGTATACCTTCAAGCACGTACGGGCTTTAATAACGAGTTACGGGCTTGGTCATTGAAGTCCATGGAACTTAGACAGATTTTAAATATATGAACACAGAGATGTGAGGAATTCACGGTTCCCCAGGGTGTTTCCCACCCCAAATCAATAAAGTTAGGTGAAGGGGATAAAGTGCAAATCTAGTTTGTTATATATTTATTAGTAAGTGCAAGACAGCGACGAATAGAATAGTTAAAAACAAGGGTATATATAAAACAAGGGCACATGTGAGGAGCACAGAAATCCTATTTCTATACAGGAACTCTATATAGAAAATAATATACTCCAATTGGAGGGATACTCTCACTCCAACCTAAAGTCACAACAATTGCTATTGTAATGGAAAATCCATATATAAAGTTGTGCTAGCTCAAAAGTAAAATATGTCTAGCTAATAGGTATACTGTCCCTAAATATCAACTCCTATACTAGAAACTCCCGATATATATCAGTGTCTATAAAGACATGTACCTATGGTCCCATATAATGAATGGAGCACCATATGGTAAATTTAGTAATGGTTGCACTTAGTATATCTCGCCAGTTTATTCCCTTTAGAAACTTAGAGCCTTTCATAAATACTCTCAGTATGCTTGAAAGGGTAGGCTGGAATAATGCAGACCGTCTGGAGATGGTAACAAATTGTTTAGAGGAGTAGGTGGCACTATTGGCGGTTATAGGGACATTAAGCTAGGCTGGGACGCTCAGCGTTCACGAGCTGCACATAGCGTGACTTCCTGGTCTGTAACGCGCATGCGCACGCCTAGCGTGATGACGTGCGCTGCGTCGTTACTGGGGCAGATTTTAAACCTAAAATCAAAGATTATAATTTGGCGATGTGCAAGCTTGAGAATGTTTTGCTATTAATCCTCATGTCCCCCATTGTGTTCCCCATCATTTACAGTGCTTTGCAGTGCTGGATTGAATATATATTGGCTTCTACAATGCTTTGTTTGCGGCCTTCAACCTCCGAACCCGTACGGGTTTTAACAAGGACGAGCCCGCGGGACTTGGGACGTAAAATAAACCGGAAATGAAATATTGGATTTGGGCGATGTGCAAGCTTGAGAGGGTATTGCTATTAATCCTCATGTCCCCCATTATGATGGCTAGCATTTACAGAGCTTTACAGTGCTATGTTGAATTTATATTTGCATTTACAGTTTTCCGACTTTGCTGCCTTAAAACACGATTTACGGACGCGCGTAGCACTACACAGGGCCGTAAGATTGGCCGCAAGGAATCTCAGCATTGCGGCCATTTTACGGCCGTTAATTGAATGAGGCCCTTTGCTATTTTCAACATATATAATCTTGTATCAAACAGTCAACAAAACTGTCATACAACATTCATTTTGATTGAATTGAATTAAATGTAATCAATTCTGATGTAAGACCAACATCCAAATACAGCTTGCCAACACCTAAATACAAAGTTTATTAGCTTGCAACCTCACATACAATATAATCAACTCAGATACATTTTGCTTCATATATAGATTTATATATTCTTGCTGCTATATAAAGTATCATACTATAGATTGCTGCTTTCTTAGAGTTATAATTAGATTATATTGCTAATTATTAATATTATATATATATATATATATATATATATATATATATATATATATATATATATATTAATTTAGTAATTATTAATCCATATAAATATAGATTAATAATGAGTATTGCAATATAATTTGATACCTTTTGTATTGGACAAACGTCTTATTTATAATGACGAGCTTTCGAGAGGCTTAGCCTCCCTTTATCAAGTCTCAAGCAATACTACATGAGATGGAACCCTCAGTTTGAACAATAACAGCAGATGCAGAGAGAGAGTTGGGACAGCATCTGACATCATCAGGTAAATTCAAATATGGGGAATAAACACAACATAGCAAAGGAAACATATATACACATATTATATACACATATACATCAATATATACATGAAAAAGCAGAGCACTGTAGTCCACAGTGATATCTTTCCTGTTGGACAAACACCTCACTAAGAGTGCTAAGTATGTTATTGTAGAAGAAGAAAAAAAATCACATGAAATTCTGATAATGTGTTAGAAAGCCCAAATCTATATTAAGTCCTGTGTTTTTAGTGTTGAAGAATGTGATCATCTTTATTACACCAGTAATAAAGTAACACCAGTAGCTATATACAAGACACCACTGACTTTCTCAACAAACTCAGTCAGATTAAAGACCTACCTGCTAACACACTACTTGTTACCATGGACGTAGAGTCTCTTTACAGTAATATCCCACACAAAGATGGCACTGAGGCATGCTTTAGGTTTCTTTCAACAAACAAGCAAAACAATAAATATGGCCCTGATATTATTGTTAAACTAATAGAATATATCCTTACCCACAACTATATTACTTTTAACCAAGATACCTACCTACAGATGATGGGGACTGCCATGGGTACCAAAATGGCTCCACAATATGCAAATCTATTCATGGCCAATCTAGAAGAAACATTCTTATCTGTATCCATTTACAAACCATACAAATACTACCGTTACATAGATGATCTGTTCATCATCTGGACAGAAGGAAAAAGCAAACTCAGAGACTTTCACAATTCATTCAACACCTTCCATTCATCTATAAAACTTAAAATGGATTTCTCCACAGAACAGGTAAACTTTCTAGACACTACTATATCCATCACCAATGGCACTCTCCACTCATCTATATATAGGAAACCTACAGACAGATGTAATTACCTACACAGCTCCAGTTTCCATCCCTCCCATACCAAACAAGCCATCATCCATAGTCAAGCTGTTAGATACCATCGGATTTGCTCAAACACTGGAGACCGTGATAAAAATTTAAAAACTCTGTCTGAATCTTTCAAACAAAAGGGTTACAAACCCTGTATTATTACCCAAAAAATATCAACTGCCATCAAAATACCCCGAGAACAACTATTAAACTACAAAACAAAAGAAACGACTTCACGTATACCTCTAGTGACCACATACCATCCAATTTTAGAGAAAATTCGGAAAATAATTAAAGATTTACAACCATTACTAATTGAAGATACTGAATTAAAAAATATATTCCCAAAACCTCCCATCCTTGCATTTAAACAACCACCAAACCTGAAACAAAAACTTGTCAGCAGAAAATTGGCCAATGAACAACTGAATACAAAAAATGGAACTAAACCTTGTAACAAACGTGCCTGTAAATTATGCCAACACATTTGTAATGATGATACAGCCACACATAACAACAAAACCTATAACATCAAACGATCATATTCATGTACATCGTCAAATGTGGTTTATATGATACAATGCACTTTATGTGACACAGGCTGTTACATTGGAGAAACTGGCCAAAAAATGCATTTAAGGATGAATTTACACAGGCATTCAATAAGAAAACATAATGAAGACAGTTCTTGTAGCCCAGTAGGACACCATTTTAGCCAGAATGATCACTCCATCCAAAACTTAAAAGTCTAAATACTCAGAGGAAAATTTAAAAGCATCCAAGAGAGAAAAGCATTTGAAATAAAGATGATCACATTCTTCAACACTAAAAACACAGGACTTAATATAGATTTGGGCTTTCTAACACATTATCAGAATTTCATGTGATTTTTTTTTCTTCTTCTACAATAACATACCTAGCACTCTTAGTGAGGTATTTGTCCCACAGGAAATATATCACTGTGGACTACAGTGCTCTGCTTTTTCATGTATATATTGATGTATATGTGTATATAATATGTGTATATATGTTTCCTTTGCTATGTTGTGTTTATTCCCCATATATGTATTTACCTGATGATGTCAGATGCTGTTCCAACTCTCTCTCTGCATCTGCTGTTATTATTCAAACTGAGGGTTCCATCTCATGTAGTATTATTGCTTGAGACTTGATAAAGGGAGGTTAAGCCTCTCGAAAGCTCGTCATTATAAATAAGACGTTTGGCCAATACAAAAGGTATCAAATTATATTGCAATACTCATTATTAATCTATATTTATATCACATATATAGTTGTGAGCGTACGAGTTGTTGCTAACGCTGCGGGCTCGCGCAGCGAGCCGAGGCCCTCACGAAGCGAGGGCACTGCCCGAGGGTCTCAGTGGCTGGCATGGAGCGCCGTAGGCGCTCCATGCCAGCACCTGAGGACCTCGCAAAGCGAGGGCCGCAGTTGCTGGCATGGAGCGCCGAAGGCGCTCCATGCCAGCAACTGCAACCCTCGCAAACTTCACGTCGCAACCCAAACAGTACGACACACACATTACGACACTCGCAAACAACATACGACACACGTTCACACACATTACGGACTCGCAACACTCGGACGCAACTCGCGAACATTACAAAATGTAAAACACAATACATACACACACCACATACATAAAAAACTTACCTACACCAAGAGGGAGCACCCAGCACCTCAAAAATACAACTTACACCTCGATTTTACTTGAAATAAAACAGTTTAGAGACTAAAAAAAAATCGAAGCGAGAGAAAAAATGGCCGCCGAACAAAACGAAAACGAGGCTACAGCACTCTAAACTCGCAAAACACCACAAGAAACTCGCAAAACACCACAAAACACCTACGGATATTCCGATACAAACGTATACCACACATTACTCGCCATTTTACGCCAATGCGGAAGTACACGACAACGGTTTGGGTTCGCGCACGCACAGTGTTACACTGCACACATTCAGCACGCTTACACAGCAGATCCACACCACTAATGCTGCAGCAACATCAAAACACATTCACAGCTCTTCCACACAATGCTTTAAAATAGGTAAAGTATATTCATTTATTAATGTATTATATATTTCATTATTACACACTAAACAGCATTAGCTACCATACAATTTCATTGCCGTCATTTTTTGACGGGCAATTCGCTAGTGGATTAATAATTACTAAATTACTAGATTACTGGACATTCACGGCTGCTTCACTCTTCAATATATATATATATATATATATATATATATATATATATATATATATATATATAATAATAGACAGATGATTGTGTTTATCATTGCATATCATTGCTGTATTGCACTAACCAAATATACAGATAGACTGTAACCAAACTTTATAAGATTATATTCACTGTTTATATACTCCTATATTAAACTAAGCAAACATAGATTGTATTAACATATATTGTTAATCCATATTACATAAGTTTGTATACATTGCTTATTGATTGATATATTGATCTAACCAAATATAAAGTATTTTAAGACTAACTGTTATCCAATCATCCAAAGAGATTGTAATACACATCATCTAGTCTGTATTGAAATCTAACTAAATATCAAAGCTTACAAGTGTAAACAATTCTAATTGTTTATCCTTGATATTTACTGTTATACCAATAAAAGCTAATTCTGCACACAGCGTGTACTTGTCGATAACTTGATCTTTGAACCTAATCAATCTCTACACTGTAATACTTAAAAAAACTATATTAATCTATACAGTGTAATATTTACGTCAGATCGATTACACTGTGCTTTTTACAGTGCTTTACATTTCTCAGAGATTGCGGCCTTGAAAACATGAGTTACGGCTATTCGGCCGTGATCCTGTTCAAGCACGAAAGTGCTTACTGCCGATAGCATGGTTTGAGATCAGCCGTAAGTAGGACCTCCTTGAGGAGGTGCCCGATTGAATAGCAGTGTAGATGTAGCGCTACGCGGGGCCGTAAGCCGGTCGCAAGGAATCACAGACTTGCGGCCTGATTAGAATGAGGCCCCAAAGTTAGTAGCAAAATCCTTAAGAAGTTGTACTTGAGTCGGATGGCAGGTCCTTTCCCCTTCACTCCTATTCCTGATCTGGTGTCCCTTGGTCTGGTGCGCAAGAAGGATCCTCGTCAGTTTTGTTTAACATTTCTCAAATGAGTATTGGTTAATTATGCTATTATCAAGGCTTTGAATGTGGTGTCCCATAACTCCTTTGGTTAAGTCTGATTCAGAACCTGCTTTTTGCTTCTCCCATATTATAATTGTAGCCAGCAGTTGCTGGGCTGATAATTATTTCTTCATTTATCTCTGTCTGCCCATATCATGTACATTATTTGAATCTTTCAGTACTTTTCTTGAATGGTGTCTGGTGGAGCTGTCAGGAATTCAATTTGTTGCCCACTATTTAGATGATTTTTTTATGGAAGGCTTAAGGGACTCTATCTTATAGGTGATTTCCAACTTGACTGTTTCCTTGAGAATGCCATTGACAACTGGGAAGTCTGAGGGTCCTAGTACTTGCTCGAACTTTTTGGGCATCACCATTGATTTGGTTGCAAAGGAATGCAGATTGCCTCTGGACAAGGTTCAGGATTTGCTAAATGATCTGCAATCCTTGTTGGAAAATAAAAAGATGACCCTTCAGAGTATTGCAGTATTGGACAAACACCTTATTTATATTGACGAGCTTTCGATAGGTCTCTCAATCTGAAGTCTGAAGCAAAACTGACATGAGATGGAAGCCTCAGTATGAAAGTAAACAGCGATGCAGAGAGAGTGGAGACAGCATCTGTTATCATCAGATAAATACATATATGGGAAATCAACACAACACAGTATAGGAAACAATATATACACATACTATATACACATATAAAGCAATATATACATAAAAAACATAGCACTGTAATATCCTTCCTTTCATTAAGTGCCAAGCATGTTATAGTAAAATAAGAATTCACAAGAAATTGTGATAATGTGTTAGAAAACCCAAGTCCATATTAAGTCCTGTATTTTTAGTGTTGAAGAATGTGATCATCTTTATTTTAAATACTTTTCTCTCCTTGATGTTTTAAAAATTTCCTCTGAGTATTTTGATCTTTATGTTTTGGATGGAGTGATCATTCTGGCTAAAATGGTGTCCAACTGGGGTACAATAGTTGTCTTCATGGTGCTTTCTTATTGAATGTCTGTGCAAATTCATTCTTAAGTGCAGTTTTTGGCTGGTTTTCCCAATGTAACAGCCTGTTTCACATAAAGTACATTGTATTATATAAACCACATTGGAGGATGCGCATGTACATGATCCTTTGATGTTATAAGTCTTGTTGTTATGTATGGCTGTGTCATCATTACAAATGTGTTGACATAACTTACATGCACTTTATTATAAGGTTTAGTTCCATTTTCTCTTCTCAGTTGTTCATTGGCCAATCTTCTGCTGACAAGTTTTCGTTTTAGGTTTGGTGGTTGTTTAAATGCAAAGATGGGAGGTTTTGGGAATATATATTTTAATTGTGCATTTGCGGTTAGTGATGGTGGTAAATCGTTGAATATTTTCTGTATTTTCTCTAAAACTGGATGGTTTGTGGTCACTAGAGGTATACATGAAGTTGTTTCTTTTGTTTTGTATTTGAATAGGTGTTGACAGAGTATTTTGATGGCAGTAGTTATTTTCTGGGTAATAATATGGGTTTTGTTACCCTTCTGTTTGAAAGATTCAGACAGTGTTTTAAAATTGTTGTCACTGTCTCCAGTGATTGAGCATATGTGATGGTATCTAATATATACAGTATCTCACAAACGTGAGTACACCCCTCACATTTTTGTAAATATTTTATTATATCTTTTCATGTGACAACACAGAAGAAATTACACTCTGCTACGAGGTAAAGTAGTAAGTGTACAGCCTGTATAACAGTGTGCTGTCGCCTCAAAATAACTCCCACCCTTAAAATAATTCCCCTACGTGGAAATGTCCAAATTTATACACTTTTCAATACAATGCCAAATGAGAAATGTAATTATATCTATTACTTTATAAAGACCTGCACTTGTTATTTTCAATGCAGTGGCAGAGCTAGGGAATGGCTGGCCCTGGCGCAAAATAATTTGCCTCCTCCCCTTGTTTACTTCTATACCCCCCGCTGGTGTCAATAAACCCCCCAAAATATATGCGATTCGATCACCCAAAAAATATTATTTGCCCTCCTCTAATAAATGAAGAAGAGTGAAGATAGCAGAGAGTCCCTACTCTGCTGTGAGCTCTGCTGCTTTGCCCCTGCTGGACTGGCAGTAGCTCTGTCACTATTTGAATGTCTCCTTTATTGATCAACTCAAACAGTTTCATGTATGCTTACAGCAAAATCTTCTTATCTTGAAAACTTGTGACCTTTAAGTATGATTTGGTTATTACAGTGTACTGTACTGTGGCTGTATATGAGTCATCTTGTTATAATAACCTTGGCAGAATTTCCAAAGCAAATATTTGCATTGCCCATTGTTTAACATTAATACTTCTGAAAGCTTTTGCCTTTAACAAATTTTACATCCATGTTTTTGATGGCCATGCTCTGTTTTCTTTGCAAATACTGTAGTTGGTTGTTTCTTACACCTTGCTCTTTTTATAGATTTATGGCATTTAAGTTGGCAACATGAGGCCTTCAATCTAATTGGCATTCTTACTAGAAAAAGGAAGGTTACTGGTGAAGTGCCTCAGGGGACGGTGTTGCTGTATAAAATTACAAGTGTAGTTAAGGGGGGGGGGGGGGGGATTGCAAATAGACAAAGTCCCCATTCAATTAAGCAATTGTAAGTTACTGGAGACCATAATGGAGCCCCTAAACTAATTTGCTATTCAATTGGCGCTTTTTGGTAGCCATAAATGATTTGTGGGTTAGAAGCTCAAAATCCCTGCGATTGTTAAAATCGTAACTCTGACTCAGCTATGCCTTTGATCTTTCAAGCCCGTAAATTTACAATTGCAAATTGCTATTCAATTGCTACAAGTCCTCAAGCCCACAAATGTTTTCACACCTATAAATGGCAAATGTAGAAGAAAATCCTACCAGACAGGACTCGCAAGGGGGTTAAATACCTGTTTGTAGCACTGCAAATGCAAATAAAAAGTCAATACTGCACTTTAAAAAGACAGGAAAAGTGATGAAAGACATTATAATTAATTGCACAACAGTCTCAAGCTCACAAATCTGCAAATTTCAAGCCCGCTGACAAATGACCTGTATAACGTAAACTGCAGGCTTGTAATTGAATAGGGGTCAAAATGTAGTATGTAGTAATGTAGTAGAACATTGTCTCTAATTATAAAGCCTCAATACCTAAAACATGTATAAATAATGAAATAAACATAAAGAACATAGAACTAAAAATAAAAAGTTATAGAGTAATGGTTCTTAAAACTTTACTCAGTGTCCAAGATTTGAGGCTCTCTCTGCTTCAGTGCAGATGTGCTTAAGTGGGGATATCCTCAAGTCATTGGCAATTCTCAAGGATAGGTTTGGAATCCCTATAATATAAAAAGGCTATAGAATATGTATGTTAAAAGGGAAATTCCACCTAAATACAAATTGCATTTGAATGAAACAATAAAGGGTGGCTATATTTTATTATATATATTTAGCTACTACCATATAACCTGAGGAAGTTTGCATAGTTTTTTAATTATAAGCAGAGCTGAAAATATAGTATCTTTTTACTTCTTTTATACATAGAGTGTATTATTATAACTGCCCTTTTTAGGACACAGAGATATAATGTTTTCCGTCTGGTGCCTTTAGTTGCACTCCATAATATATATTTTTTCAATCCACTAATTTTAAATCTGTCTTATTTTTTTTGGATTGTCATTGTGCCATTCCATTATTGTGTGCATTAAAGATACAAATCTGAAAATGATCTTGTTAGTATAATTTTATACAAACATGGAGGGGTAACTTTTAAATAGATAGTTAACATTTTCTAGGCGTGCTCTTTGAGATAATATAACCTTACTTTTAAGTGGAAATTACCCTTTAATAATAATAAAGAAGGTCATAAAGCACATATACTAAATAGATATCAGTTAGTCCTATTGAAGGCATTAGCACTTTGGTTTGCCACGTTTCATCTGAAGTAGTTAAATGGTTCTGTGCATTAAATATTTTCTTCTCTGATGAGTGCCTCTGACTTACCTTTTTTTGTTTATGCAAATTACCCTTAGGGTTTAGTCTCCCTAAGGGTAATAGGGGACTCCAGACGTGGACCCCTTGCTCACTGTGCCTTTGGGAGTTCAGCTGCACCTCACTGATGAGGCCCATAAAGGCCGAAACACGTCTGGGGTTTGCTGTTTCTTCTGTTCAGGGTAGAATTGCCTGGTATTTCGGGGCTGGGTCACTTTTGAGTGGGACCAGCCTGATATACTACAGGATATTTCTCCCTGTGAAGGGCACAAGTGAGCTAAAAGAGGTTTCTCTCAGAGTGGCTTATCATGGCTATAGAACTAACCTATTAAGGTTGGTTTGTTCTCTGATGAGTGCCTCTGACTTACCTTTTTTTGTTTATGCAAATTACCCTTAGGGTTTAGTCACCCTAAGGGTAATAGGGGACTCCAGACGTGGACCCCTTGCTCACTGTGCCTTAGGGAGTTCAGCTGCACCTCACTGACGAGGCCCATAAAGGCCGAAACGCGTCTGGGGTTTGCTGTTTCTTCTGTTCAGGGTAGAATTGCCTGGTATTTCGGGGCTGGGTCACTTTTGAGTGGGACCAGCCTGATATACTACAGGATATTTCTCCCTGTGAAGGGCACAAGTGAGCTAAAAGAGGTTTCTCTCAGAGTGGCTTATCATGGCTATAGAACTAACCTATTAAGGTTGGTTTGTTCTCTGATGAGTGCCTCTGACTTACCTTTTTTTGTTTATGCAAATTACCCTTAGGGTTTAGTCTCCCTAAGGGTAATAGGGGACTCCAGACGTGGACCCCTTGCTCACTGTGCCTTAGGGAGTTCAGCTGCACCTCACTGACGAGGCCCATAAAGGCCGAAACGCGTCTGGGGTTTGCTGTTTCTTCTGTTCAGGGTAGAATTGCCTGGTATTTCGGGGCTGGGTCACTTTTGAGTGGGACCAGCCTGATATACTACAGGATATTTCTCCCTGTGAAGGGCACAAGTGAGCTAAAAGAGGTTTCTCTCAGAGTGGCTTATCATGGCTATAGAACTAACCTATTAAGGTTGGTTTGTTCTCTGATGAGTGCCTCTGACTTACCTTTTTTCATTAAATATTCCTACCAACTTGCTGAAGTGGTACTAAACATCACAGCCCCACTAGAGAATAATTGTATATATTAGTTAATACATTCTCAAACAGTTTGCCAGTATCAAGTTTAGTTCTTAAAAAGAACATGTAAATAAACACATTAAAGTGGCAGTGATATATATATATATATATATATATATATATATATATATATGTGTGTGTGTGCCTATACACTACACTACAACCCTGTTCCAGGCTATATTTTTATCATTAGAAATAGTTATTTATGAATGCTAAATAATATACACTGTGAGGGCTGTTTCGCCAAGCCTTTGAGGTGTCAGTCTTCATTTACATTACCTATGTTTTAGCCTTATGTATTGTGTTGTTGCTCTCTGACCTCATAAAGATCTGCCCACGCAGGAGAAATGATAGTCCATAAAGATTTATAGAATGATTCCTAGCAGTGAAAAGTGTTCACCTCCAACACACATGACCTGCTGTATGGTATACGTGATATGACCTCATGTTTTAATACTGCACTGTGGGAGGAGCCTCATAAAGTCATACACAACAATGACAAAGTTATTAATGTGGTAAATTCTCTGCCACAATCTGCTTCTTCAAGGGGGCTTGATATGAACCTAGTTCAAACCCACCCCAGCAGAATCATGTAGTTCCTGTTTTCTGTGGCACAAAAGATGGCTTCTGAAGAGGTACAGGCAGAGAATACTGGATACAGTGGCAAGACCACTCCCCAAGTCAGGATACAACACACAGATATAGTCTCACACCTTGTATATGTGAAAACTATCTCTCAACCTTATTGAATGATAAAAACAACATATTTATACTCTCCAATACCACACCCTTGTGCACATTTGTGTATGTGGGATGTCAGCCCATCTGGCTTGCAACCTTGGGCTATGAAAGCTCTTGAGATCAAATTCACCAGAGATCTATAGCTGGCTAGTGAAAGCACCTTTATGTTAAACTCAAGTGTTTGCTTAGGACTACTTGAAGTACATACATCTGTCTTGACCCAAGGTCTGTATGTGTGAGGGTGCAATGATCTGCAGCCAACTTCTATGCAGAGCATTTTTACCACTTCCACATATGTTCTATATAACATTTTCCCTCTTATAATATATTATAACTAGGATACATAATAACAATGTACAGGCAAAATATAACCACACAATCCCAATGCAACAGTGTCATGCTCCTCTGGCCATATTCATAAATTACTGGCAATAAGAGTCCTTAAACAATTAAATCATGACAATCTCCATAAGTCCTATGTTATTCGATGGAACCTACATTTAAAGTTTAGTAAATTCAATCCATAGTTTAATATAGAAACTGGAGAGGTATCACATTTCTGGTGAGGAATGCTAAATAATATACATTGTGAGGGCTGTTTTCGCAAGCCTTTGAGGTGTCAGTCTTCATTTACATTACCTATGTTTTAGCCTTATGTATTGTGTTGTTGCTCTCTGACCTCATAAAGCTCTGCCCAAGCATTTCCATTTTGATTGTGAAGTTCAGATAATAGAAAGTTTACAATTTTCTTAATCCTCTTTCCAGTTTCATATAGACCAGTGGTGGATCACATGCAGCTTGAGCATCTCCAGCGGCCACAGACATGTTCTCTAGAGTGGGAGATCAAGGGCCCGATTCAATTGCCCAATTTGTAAATTTATACTGTCATGCCCAGGGCCTCACTGAACTGTTTTACACTATGGCCTGGGCCTGACTGGCCATTGTTACCCTGTTTTTACTTTTACAGTTATGAATTTCTTACTGCTTTTGGTTAAAATATGATTACACTGTTATACTGTATGTTTATTGGTTTATGTATTATGTTTCATGTTATAGGAATTGTTGTAAAGAAACATATTAGCTAGTCTGCAGGCTATTGCACCAGCCTATTATGTTATAATGTTGTTATCTGGTGATAACTCACTCAGCCCACCTAAATATAATGAAAAGGATGAGATTAAAGATCAGATCTCATCAGAGGTACAAGGGTTCCCAGTAAGCAAGGGGTAGCCTATTATGTTACAATGTTGTTATCTGGGATAACCCACACAGCCTACCTAAATATAATCAACAGTATGAGATTAAAGATCTGATCTCATGAGAGGTACAGGGTTTTCCCATTAAGCAAGGGGCAGTCTACTATTTAGGGATGGGGCTTACTGATTGGCCAGGCTTTGTGCCAGAAAATAGTATAAAATGTGCCAATTAATAAAGGTATGACAGTGGTATCTGTACTTACATAGAAAAGGTGTAAGTGTCATTCTGTGCATTAATCCTAATTCTGAAGGATTATATGGTTTTCCTGATATTCTGGTCTGCTGAAGCAAGTTCCTGGCCGTGGTTCCTGTGTATGGTCCATCTTCTGCTAACAGAGCTGTACAAGGACTGCACAATTCTGCTGTATAGGTTTGAACTAGGTTCTTACCAAGTCCAATTGAAGTAGCAGATCGTGGCATATACACACTTAAAATCACTCTTAATATTGCTACATATTCTGCAAATATTACTTATTGGCACTAATGAATTCTTAACTCAATAGAATGCATATAAACATTTATAAAAAAAAGACAACCGAAGCCAAATTTATGAGTTCAAGGGATTTGCAAGTAGCTAATAGAATATGGCTCCAAGTCTCTATTCAACAATACACAGTCTATTTTATCTCCCCATATCCTTTAGTATTTATACCTCTATTACCTAATAATTCACCTCCACCTCTCTCCCACAATAATGTTACCATTTGTGGTACACATAAAACAAAAAGGGTGAGAGGTAAGGAGAACTCCCCTTTAAGAAGGTCTCATCCCCTGCAAAACTGCTTCACAACTAAAGGGTTTCCCCAAAATGAGAAGAGCCATGTTGTGTGTATTTTATGTGTTTCACCTTATAGAGACTCTATTTTAATGGACCACCGTAGATTAACAGAAACTTCACATTTCACAAGTGTGCAAAATAATTACGCCAGTAGCAGCTATGTAAGCCATGGGCATAAAAACATTTCCAAAGAAAATGATTATTTTAGCAGACACTGCTAGTTCATGCAAGCTGCCATGACAGTCATACTTCATTTCCAAGGCCCAAGGAGTTGGTTACAGAGCAGTGCAATCAAATATTTCAAGTATCTGAATCTACCAATGAATTAAAAAAAAAACTCTCCCTCTCCCTTCCTTCCACTTTTGAATTGATAATAAAAATGTGGAGAATGGTACCACTCAATCTCGAAACCAGCCCTCAGAGGGCCATGAAGTTCATACAGGTGATCCACGGAAATTCTGGAATTACAAAAAAAGTTTTAGCAAAATGAATATATAAAATAGCAAAATGCATTATTAAGTAGCACAGAGTGCTTAAACATTACATTGTATTGTTTATAAGTGTAAGCACCTTTCATGTTCAAATTATTTTTTAATTCACCATTAATTAACTTTAAATATACAAAAAGCAGTAAAGGAAATATTTAGCCAGAAAATAGAATTTAAAACATACCGTATATACTCAAGCATAAGCCGAGTTTTTCAGCCCTTTTTTTAAGGCTAAAAAGGGCCCCCTCGGCTTATACTCGAGTCACTCTACCCCCCCATCCCGTGTCTCTCTAACCCCTCTCATTGTGTCTCCCTAACCCCCCCATTGTTTCTCTCTACCGCCCGTGTCTCTCTACCCCCCCGTGTCTCTCTACCCCCCCGTGTCTCTCTAACCCCCCGTGTCTATTTCCCTCCCCCTCCTCTTCCTCAACCCCCCTCATTCTAACCCCCCCCCTATACTACCCCTCTAAATACCCTCCCCCCCTCTCCCCTCACTTACCTGCTCCGGCCTCCGCTCCTTCCGAGTCTTGACGTGGCGCGCATGTGACGTATATGCTAATGACGTGGAACGCATGTGACGTCACGGCATTAGTATATACCGGGTGCCGGCACCTGGTATATGCTAATGCCGTGATATCACATGCGCGCCAGTCAAGACTTGGAAGGAGCGGAGGCCGGAGCAGGTAAGTGAGGGGAGAGGGGGGGGGGGGTATTTAGAGGGGTAGTATGAGGGGGGGGGGGTTTAGAATGAGGAGGGGGGGTTTAGAATGAGGGGGGGTTGAGGATGAGGAGGGAGGTTGAGGAGGGAGGTTGAGGATGGGGGGGTTGAGGTTGAGGAGGGAGGTTGAGGATGAGGAGGGGGTTGAGGATGAGGAGGGGGGCTGAGGATAAGGAGGGGGCCTGAGGATGAGGAGGGGGGCTGATGATGAGGAGGGAGGTTGAGGATGAGGAGGGGGGTTGAGGAGGGAGGTTGAGGAGGGAGGTTGAGGAGGGAGGATGAGAAGGGAGGATGAGGAGGGAGGATGAGGAGGGAGGATGAGGAGGGGGGTTGAAGATGGGGGGGTTGAGGTTGAGGAGGGTTTTGAGGATGGGGTGTTGAGGTTGAGGAGGGAGGTTGAGGAGGGGGTTGAGGATGAGGAGGGAAGTCGAGGAGGGGGTTGAGGATGAGGAGGGAGGTTGAGGAGGGGGTTGAGGATGAGGAGGGGGGTTGAGGTTGAGGAGGGGGTTGAGGATGGGGGGGTTGAGGATGAGGATGGGGGGTTGAGGAGGGGGTTGAGGATGAGGAGGGATGATGAGGAGGGAGATTGAGGATGAGGAGTGGGTTGAGGAGGGAGGTTGAGAATGAGGAGGGGGGGAAGAGACACAGGGAAGGGAGAGGGGCGGAAGAGACACAGGGAAGGGAGAGGGGGGGAAGAGACACAGGAGAGAGAGGGGGACACAGAAGGCACAAGAGGGACACAGGGGGCAGCACATTTCCCACCCTCTGCTTATACTCGAGTCACTCATTTTACCCAGTATTTTGTGGTAAAATAGGTGCCTCGGTTTATACTCGGGTCGGCTTATACTCGAGTATATACAGTAGTTTACATTTGGCCACTGCTGTAGCCCTCCCCCTCGCTCTTGTCCTAAGCACTACTGAAAGGAAGTGGAACATTTCAAATGAGATAACATTATTTAAGACTTACCAAGAGAGCCTAACCAATGTTATCATCAATGAGGTAAACAGTGTTTTTAAATTATATTTTCTGGCTAAAGATTTGCTTACTGCTTTTTGCACATGTATACTTAATGTTAATTAGCAGTGAAATAAATAGGTTTAGCCCTTTAACTGCAAATAAATATTGTGCCTATATGATTCTGTATGCTTTCATGAGAATGGTATGAGTTCCATTTTATTTAATAAGGGGTTAAAGTACTTATTTCCCTTTACAGTATAGGGTAAAGTGACTTTTTTTACATAATTAATTGGCCAGTTGTTTTAAACACATTGTGAGTCACCTGCACCATCCTATGACTCGGTTTCCAACCCTGCACAGAACACGTAGTGAAATCCTTAGCTGCTGTCTCTAATCAGCATTTTTAAATGAGTTAGAAATGCGATCTAATATTTGTTGTTCCTGCTGAAGAGCTTTTTCTTTTTTGCTATTTTTATTTTTTAGCTTACTTAAACATTTTTTTCACATTTCCAATACTAGTTTTAAAAAACAACAACAGAATAATATAAATATTGGACTATAGTGTTACTTTATTGGGTAAGTCCGGCCAGTTGTTCTTTGGACTCTCTTATGTGTGAGTTGTGTACAAAGTTGCGTGTCGGCCTGCTGTCTGGTACAGCCCACTTAATGAGCATCACTGTTTGCTGTATGCGTCAGCTAAGCTACTGACTCATCCTGGGTGACTGTATGCTGTACATCCATAATTACCAGTTAGAACCTTCAGAACTTGTATGGAAGCCCTTAGCAATGTCAGTGCTCAAAACCTACCAAAACCTGTATTATTATTATTATTATTATTATTGTTTTATTATATTATATATATTGATATTATGAATAGTTAGATAACAAAAATGATAGGAGAAACACCCAGCTGTTATGTACACTGGGACAGAGTATCCCAACTATTTCATCTGGTGTTGACAGAAGCCCGCATCTCAAAAAAAAAATGTCTGCAACCCACAATTTTCCACAATAATCAAAACTGCAGATCAAAGTTTGAAATCACTCAACAAAAATTCAAAATGACATCCATGATTTCAAAATCCATTCTCAACGCTCATAACCCTAACAAGACACCTCAAATCTTACCATAGGAACCAACATTGGAAAGCTTGGTCATACAAAATGGAATACTAGTGGGTCATGGAACAAATGTTGGGTAACACTGGACTAGATGATGTATAAGTATATGTATACATTTTTTTTATGTGTTTCAGGTGATATTGTACAAGAACAGACTCCCCCTATTAACTATAGAACATATAACTTTAACTTCTCTTCTCTGACAATGGTATATTTTTTCAACACTGTTATAGTCTATTGCTGTCAGGTTCTTTGATGACCCTGGAAGTCTAGGGTCTAGTACATTTAACATGCTGTATTTCAGAGCTGCCCTTGGCAGAAAAACACATGCTCAAGGGGTCCATGTATGAATTGAAGTTAAAAGGTAAAAGGCTTCATGCCTTGTTTGTATGTCATAAGCCATATCTGTGATGAGTATGCATTAATTAAGTAGGGAAGTTGTTTTCCTAACCTGTTTAAACTGCTTGAAAGGAAGTCTGTTAGACTTTCACACATTGGGGCTAGCAGAAGGGGCTTTTGATCTCATGGTTAGGCAGGGAGCTCTCAATTGTGGGATGGCTTTTGGGGGCGGAGGCACACCTTCACACTTTGACATTCCACCCTCCTCTATTATTTGATCTGTTCCTTTTCTTACTTCTCTATCACAGCTTTTTTCAAGGCTGAGGGAGCTTGTCTGGCATTTGGGATCGTGGGGCATTTCCCTCGCCGTTCCTCCTTTATTGTGGCTGGAATACGTGTTTAGGATGTTTTGGCTTATTTGTTATGCCGGTCAAGCTCCTTCATTTCTTTTCTTATTAATGGTTATAATAAAAATATGACCTGTTAAACAATGACATTACATAATGAATGTTGTAAAGTTGCCTTAAATGTGGCTGGGTTTTAGGTTTGCCTTCGTACTCTGTGCTGCGGGGTCCCCATCGGGACCTCCAAAGGGTCCCCGCATTAACTCTTGCAGCAGGGGTTCCGATCGGGACCCCCGCTGCATTTAAAAAAAATCAAATGTCCCGCCATGGGGTCCTTAAATGGCCCGCGGCACACCAATGCGCAATCCCGGATGCGGGGGTATGGTAAGTACCCCTGCGGCACCTAAAATTAACCCCTGAATGCTGGAGGTCCCTATCGCGACCCCCGCAGTGTCGCTACATTAACCCTTGCAGCGGGGGGATTCCCAACCGGGACCCCGGCTGCATTTAAAACATTTAATTTCCCGCTGCGGGTCCTGAAAGGACCTTAAAGGTCTTTGAAGGACCTGAGCTAAATAATAAATTAACCCCTGCCACGGGGTACTATAAGTACCCCCCCCGGCACCTAATATTAACCCCATCACTCATAGAGGTCAATATAGACCCTCATGAGACTATAATTAACCCCTTCAGTCCAATAGGGATCTATATAGACCCCTATAGGACACTAATAACCCCTATATTAACCCTCATGACACAAAGTCTAAGCACTACACTATTAACCCTAACTGTACCCCATTAACCCTAACTATACCCCATTAACCCTAACTGTACCCCATTAACCCTAACTATATCCCATTAAACCTAACTGGACCTATTTAACCCTAAGTGGACCTATTTAACCCTAACTGAACCTATTTAGTCCTAACTGGACCTGGTAAACAAATAGTTACAAATTTAAATATACTCAATTCCATGGTTAATCAATATCATACTGACTTTGAAAAATGTAGAGAAACTTCGGAATTTGATTAATTGAACTCTAGATTACATTTAAGAAAGAGTTGGTCTTAAGAAAGCAAAGGCAATTTGCAAGGGACAGTATGGATTATAAACATGGAAGAGTATATAAATGCAATAAAATATCCCAACAGTCAAGTGGAACTGATGTCAGTTCCTCTGACCTTGATCAATCAGGCAGAGAAGAAAAAAATGTCCAAAATCATCCAACACAGCAATCCCAAAACATAATACAGGGATACTCAGGGGTCAGACCCGTAACAAGATCAGGTTAAAATCAAACTACCAGAGGCAGAACCTCCCCCTAAAAATTGTCAGGGTTTTTACCTATTAAATATATAAATGGGTATACTCCTTATATATGTATACCATTTTAATTATATATTTCTGATTAAATATATCCTATTAATATTTTAATTAATACACATATAGAAATTCCTCAAACATAACGGTGTTTGATATCATCGGATAGGAAATATCTTAAACTTTTCATATCTATGTGTTATGTTATACCTGTATTGCACATCATCCTTTTATTTTGAGTTTTTAAATTTATACACATATTCCATTTTTCTGAGCTTCACTAAATGTCTACATTGTAACGAGAATGTAAACAGTGAAACTACCAAAAGGCTAGTCATCAGTATTCATACTACATTCTTTTGATCCTCAAATGTCTTGAAATAGTCACACCACAATTGGAGACGAGAAGTCACCATATGGGCTCTGGTACCGACAATATTTGTTTGACTGTGCATTTGATATTCATGTATCCCCACTTAACACAATAGTGAAAGAAATAATTCCAGGATGTGATAAACGTGAAATCTAGATAAGAATGGCTATTTAAAATAGGCCTAGGACAAAGAGTAAAAAGAAAAAAAAAAAGAGGGAAGAGAAGAGGAGAGAGGCTGACTCACACACATGCAAGATATTAAGAAAGAGAGGACATATTTTTGATTCCTGATATATTTCATTTTCATATAATAATCGATTTCGGATTATCCAGGCTGACTCTACGTTGAATTGGGTTGATACTGGTATCTGGTAATGTATAGATTTAATTTCAAACTTCTGTGATATAATAGATAAATTGATCTTATTTATTCCACTAAATCAATTGTATCACAGAAGCCACCAATATATCTACTGTAGGTATTTTTCAAATTGTGATATATTTTCCTTTGTTCCAATAGTATTTTTGTTATTCAATATATGGTTATTATTATAGCATCACCCTATTATTAGTTATATAGGTCTACTGGGGTATATTATATATTCTGCCAACAATATTATTGTGATTTACTATATTAATAAGATTGATTTTCGTGTTTATTATAAATAGCTAAAATAAGAAATATTGATTAATAGTAATTTATTGTTATTTTCTATTACCCTAGAAGATTTTGTTGATAAAGAAGTTAGAAGGTTTTTCTTGTTTTATTAACATTTTATCGTATTAATATTGCAGTAGACTTAATTGTGTTATTGACATCTGAAAATCATATAGTACTGTTTAGAACTTTTTATTTACTTTAGAATTCGATTGTGATATTGATAATAAACGCTGTTTTGTTTAAAAGTGATATTTGCCTATGAATTGACGTTATACTCGGACAATAAGTTAAATTGACTATTTCAAGTATTATTTACTATAAATACCACAACATAATTTGGAGGCACTGCTTGAGATAACGTCTTTATAGATAAGTGAATTGATATTTATCAATTTAAAGCTTTTTAATACAACAGCGTTTATTAAAATAAAAACAAAATGGCAGAAGGCCGATCCAGTTCAGAAAGGACAGGGGTGTTGTCATTGGATGAGATATTGAAACTAGATGCAATGGGATGTGAAACATTGATGAAAAGTTTAATAAGCAATGTGTATCCTCTGTGTGAATACCCATCAAGATTGTCAGAATATTTTAGTAACATCAAACCGATAATAGATGGAAATGCCATAGACAATTGGAGTCAGGAGACAGAATTATTACCGGATATTAATGGTGTCATAAATGCAGTTCAGGATAACTTTGAAGGTAAAAAGAATCTTGCCCGTGTAGCGATTAGCTGGATGGAAGTCGCCAGATACTGGAAAGGCCAGACTATTGAAAAGGAGGTGGTCATAACTGGTTTAAATAAGACAATTAATGAGATATCTGAGGCATGCAACCATTTGAGAGACTTACACGAAGGTAGGATAAAAATGTCAGAACATCAAGTAGTTAAACTGGGTGAGTTAGAAAAGGAATTAGAAGATGCTAAGGAAAGATTACAAGGATATGAGGGATTAACAGCAATGTGTGATAAATTAATGAGGAAATTAGGGGATTTTCAAATAAAATGGGATGAGTTATCTGAGATAGACAGAGATAGAAAAACTGACCAAATTGAAGCGTTGTCTGGGCAATGTGATCATTTAGCTCAAAAAGTAGATCAGGCTGAGGGACTGTCTCAAAAATACTTACAAGACTGTGAGGAGTTAAAAAGAGAAAAATCAAGTTTAGAAGATAAACTTACCACCCTTACTAATGAAATAACTAAAAGAACAATAAGAGAAGCTGAAAATTACCAAGAAGGTAGAAAGATTCAAAATTTACTTGATAATGCCCAAAAGGAGATTAAAAATTACCAGCAGGATATTGGCAGGTTAAAAGCAGATCTAGATAAGGCCCAAAGTCATGTACTAGACATAACGATTGCCAGGCATCCTAGGCATTTTGATGAGGAGTTTGATTCATCCCCTTCAAGGGATACTCATAAAAAGGCAGCTATAAGGGCTCCGGACAGGCATAGAGATGAGGCAATTCATGTTGAGGAGGCCCCCACAAATAAGAAATTATCTTTCCATGAGACAGCGCAGGCTATCAGAAAATTGGTAAAGCCCTACACTAAAGGATCTAAATTATCCATTGAGGATCACCTAGATACTCTGGAGAGAATCATGCTTGAATTAAATGTACGGGGATCTAATGCAAAGATATCATATCTCCCTTGGTCATTTCATAATTCATATACATCATTCTTTACTTCCCTTCAAGATAGCGATATAACTGTATAACTGATTGGGATCAATACAGAGCAGAGGTGAGGAGGTACATTTCTGAATTTCGTAACCCCCAAGCAGCTTGAAGGGCCTTACACAATCTCAAATGCCAGCCTGACGAAAGTCCAAACGAATTTTTAGTCACATTAAAACATGCATATCGGCAGACAGATAAAAGAGCAGATATAGAATCCGCAGAGTTCAAGAGGATATATTTTCATGCCTTACCATCATTTATGAAAAGAAATAGAATCAAAGATTATGATGAACGAGAGTTACGAATAGGTATAACCGAAACCAAAATGTAGAACAAAACTCTAACCTAGAGGAGCAAGTTAAATTACTGACCCAGCAAATGACTGCCCTCATGGCAGGAATGAATATGCCGGGAAATCAAACGCTGAGAGCCCAGCCAGTCCAAAGGGGACAAAATTCTGAAAACCAAAACCAGTGACTAGATGGCGTTTGAAAAACTGTAATGGATAATCCTGAAACAAATGATAATAAGATGTTTCTTCCTTCTGTCCCTAAGTTTTCTTTGTACACAGGAACTCCCACAGAGCAAGAAGGAGGTATCAATGAAGTCAGAGGGAGCGGTATGAACAATATACAGGTTAAACCTTTTTGTTTACAGGATGCATTACTGACCAAGCCACAAATCATTGAAACAGGGTTAATAATTAGTCCAGATAATAAACGATATAATACAGGTAAAATTGAAGATATACCTAACCTGACCAATAACCCCCCCGAAATTACCATAAATTGGTTAAATAATACCCCCCAGTCTGACTCTCTAAATAAGAACGAACAATGGAAGAAGTCAGATATGTTAAAACATTCCCATTTCCTATGTGAGATGGAGGAATGTCAGGGAAGATACTATATCCCTGTTAGCTTACAAGATGTAGACTACATGGACATTAAAGGGTTAATAGACACAGGCTCCCAAGTAACTGTTCTTTCCCAAGATATGTATCAAGAAATAGAACGTAGATCTAATAAGAAAACTATTCTAAAAACATTCATCGGAATTGTAAAGAATTTTGATGGAATTACCATAAAGACCAAAGGTAGTATATGGCTGAGTATTAAAATAGGAAATAAACAGGTAAAACATCCAGTTATAGTGGTAGATGTTCCTGAGTCTCAATTTTTAATTGGGACAGATCTACTGAGGCGATTAAGACCAATAATAGACTGTATAGATGGAGTAATATGGTCACAAGTTAGCTTTCCCATAAACTATGAAAAGGTTAAACAATACAATATGCCGAGAAATTGTCATGTAATAGAAACGAAAGAAAATTCGGTGGAAATTCATTTTCAAAATAATCAAACACCTGAAATGACGATAATACAATGCCATGACATTTCTGAAGAACAAATAAATGATGAAAATGTGATCCAAATTAATCAGGCCCACATAGATAACACTCATGTAAAAGGAAATGTCCTAACTATTTCACTAAATAGGAAAACCTCTAAGCCTTTTGAAATAACTAGACATTCCAAAATTATGACTAACATAGAAATAAGAGATAAGGGTTTAGTTATCCCCATAAATATTATAGGTATGAGATATCCTAAACAAGCCAAAATAGCCTTAACCCATGAACATAGTTACATTAATGAAAGTCTATTAAAGCAAATAAAAAATCCAAGATTAATTAATAATTCCCAACCATATGACCAATACATATATAAAATAGATCATGAAACCTCAACCCATCCTATTATAGCAAGATGTTTAATACCCCTTTCGATAGGGGATAAAAAGGTTGTGCACTTGTTCCAGGTGATAGAGGATTCCCAATATCCAATATATATTGGTAATGATTTGTTACATCGGTTTGCTTTTCAAATTGATTTAATCCATAACGTTCTATGGTCTCGGTTGAATGAGTCACCATTAGACTTCAGTAATGACTCAGAAGCCTTGAAATATGCCCAACAGATGCCTTATGCAATAACCATACAGATGGAACGAACTGTCACTATACCAGAAGGAGTAGCCCAATTCCATCTACCCTTGCAAGCAAAAAGAGGGCAGATGATTGAAGGCAAAGATGCTTATGTTAATCTTAGCTATCAAACCCAACAAAAAGGCTTTAACACCACCCACACTCCTTTAATTGCTGTGACACAATTACCTTTTGTCATCCTAGTAAATAACATAGCTTACCATCCAATACATATGGAGAAGGGATCTATAGTAGGAATGGCCATTGATGCAGAATATTTCACCTCTGAATTTACCAATTCAGTTATTGGTTTGATACCAGAGGAATATATGAATGATGATAAAATGATTGACCAATGTTTCGATACTCAACCAGAAGGATTATTTACTGTTCAATCTATTTATCCCTTCAGTTCCATGGAAGGACAGTGTGAAATAACAGATGACAAGCTAATTTTTAATCAAAATATAGATGAACAAGAGTATGAAGAGAATTTGGTCGATAAGATACAGATAAACTCCATTACCACTGACCTATCTACACAACTAGAGGAAGCCTATGAAATGAGTCAACCTGAGGTATTCCCTGGGTTTAAAGAAAGAGTTGAAGAACAGATAATTTTAGCCGATGGGTGCTCTAATGATACTGAACGCCAAAAAGTGCTTATGAATTACCAAGGTGTATTTTCTAAAGACTCATATGATTGTGGCCTGACGGATCTACATGTCACTAAGATTAAAACTGATCCCAGTATGCCACCTATATTTGTTAAGCAATATAGACTACCCCTCGCCTCTTATGAATCATTAGCCGATATTATAAAGAATCTAGAATCAAGGGGAATATTACGTCCTGTACATAGTTCTTATAATAATCCTGTTCTAGGTATTTTGAAGCCAAATGGGACATGGCGCTTATGCGCTGATTTGAGGCAATTAAATAAGAGAGTCCATATGTCGACTTGGCCTGTCCCATATTTAGACCAGTGTTTAGCACAAGTCCAAGGGTCTAAATTATTTACAACACTTGATTGTGCCCAAGGTTATTGGACTATTAAAGTCAATCAGGAGGACCAACATAAATTAGCGTTTACATTTGGTAACCAACAATTTATATGGACTAGAACTCCATTTGGATTTATAAATTCAGGGAATGAGTTTGCTATCTTCTTGCACAAGGCAATGCCTAATGCTCAAGAGCGAGGGACATTAACCTATGTAGATGACATCTTGATTAAAAGTTGCGAATTTGATAAACATATCACAGAAATTGAACATGTTTTGGACCAATTTAAGCACGCAGGAGTTAAAATATCTCTCCAAAAGGCTCAGTGGTGCCGCACTAAAGTTAACTTTTTAGGTCATGAGATAACTCCTGATGGTGTGAATCCACAGAAAAAGAAGGTAGAGGTCCTACTTAAAACTAAAATGCCTACAACTACAAAAGAATTGAGATAATTCATGGGTATCACCAATTATTCTCGTAAATTTATTGAGAATTATGCCGAAATAACAAGACCCCTCATACAATTGTTAAAGAAAGGTGAGCCATGGAAATGGGGGGAGATTCAGAACCAAGCTGTAAATGAGTTAAAACAGAAACTAAGTTAGGCCCCTTGCCTAGCTTATCCAGAACAAGGTAAGCCCTTCTTCTTAGAAACCGGTTATACTGATAATTGTTTAAGTGCTGTGTTATATCAGAAATATGACCAACATAACAAGATTATCTCTTGTGCGAGTAAAACACTATCACCTGTAGAGGTAAAATTTAATGATTGTGAAAAGGCTCTATTTGCTACAGTATGGGCACTATCACATTTTCGAAATTTCATACAAGGTGAGAAAATAATAGTGGAAACGGCACACCAACAGTGGTCCCATGATACTCCTAATTTGGACTTGATCAATAGTCAAAAAGAAGATCCTATCATAGGTCCATTTTATAACCATATACAGGATCCAATACAGTATCCTCTGGACAAAATAGATGTGTCAGATAAGGAAGATTTCAGGATTCTAATTAAGTCAAAATCCCAGTTTAACATCTTAGATGGTTTACTTATCCGCACATCTAAGAATGGTATACATCAATGGGTAGTTCCTACTGCTTATCGAGGTCTAATGATACAACATGCTCATGATGCACCAACATCAGGCCACAGAGGTGAAAATATTATATATGAGATACTTCGTGATTTTGCATATTGGCCACACATGTTGATGGATGTAAAAATTTACTGTCAAGGATGTTTAGTATGTCCCCAGTTTCAACCCCATTCACCTACCCATAGGTCTCCTCTTCAGAAAAGGGGGATGTCCATGCCATGGTCAGACATACAGATTGACTTTATTGGCCCAGTAACTACCTCTTCCAGGGGTAATAAGTATACGTTAACCGTAACATGTCTATTCACCAAATGGGTAGAATGCCTTCCGGCGACAAACTGTAAAGCGGAGACTGACGCAATTTTGTTGATTAACCATGTGTTTTCTCGTTTTGGCCTACCGCAACAAATTGAGTCAGATAGAGGAAGTCACTTAACCAGTGAGGTGATGAGCCGTATGTGGAGAATCCTAGGTGTTAAACGTAAATTACATATTGCTTACCGCGACACTTCTAGTGGTGGGGTAGAACGGTACAACCAATCTATTGTAAGTATCCTAAAGAAATATGTCAAGGAATCAGAAGCCAAAAGAGAGAGTATCCGAATTGATAAAAGAAAAGGCCGCTCGTATCAGGGTAATGATAATCCTAACGCCAACAAGTTCAGACGGAAGCTATCGTGGGACGGTCCTTCCTCAGGGAGGAGAATAACGTCGCTGAAGATCTTCATCAGTGTCGATCCACAGAGGATGATTAAAAGACAATTCAGAATATTCCACATCAGGGTGGAAAAGACTCAAACGTGGTATCGTGACCACATTGCCTGTTCATAGGCCACTGTGAAGAAGACGTAGAAACAACTAAGGAAAACTTTATAAACTCACATAACTCCTGTTATCAACGGTCAGAACATTTGCCGAATCATAACCATTGAAGTCATTATCAGGAAGATAATGATAGATGATGAATCAGGACTACATCTCTTTTAAATAAAAGGACATTCAGGGTTATCCTGCTTAATCATGGAGGGAGTATTGATCCAGGGAGGAATCCGATCGCCAATATTTGGGGTCAGGAAGGAATTAATTTTTCCCAATTAAGACAATTGGGTTTTATGTTTGCCTTCCTCTGGATCATCCATATAATTGGTACATGTAAGCAATGAGGTCAGAAAATGTACCCCAATAGAAATGATGCATAGGTAAAGAAATATGTTTAGACAACTGAATATTTATCTATTTAATTACACATATTGCTACTGTAATAATGTCACCTACCTAATGGGGAGACATTATTCCAGAAAGGGGGATTTGTCAGGGTTTTTACCTATTAAATATATAAATGGGTATACTCCTTATATATGTATACCATTTTAATTATATATTTCTGATTAAATATATCCTATTAATATTTTAATTAATACACATATAGAAATTCCTCAAACATAACGGTGTTTGATATCATAGGATAGGAAATATCTTAAACTTTTCATATCTATGTGTTATGTTATACCTGTATTGCACATCATCCTTTTATTTTGAGTTTTTAAATTTATACACATATTCCATTTTTCTGAGCTTCACTAAATGTCTACATTGTAACGAGAATGTAAACAGTGAAACTACCAAAAGGCTAGTCATTAGTATTCATACTAGATTCTTTTGATCCTCAAATGTCTTGAAATAGTCACACCTCAATTGGAGACGAGAAGTCACCATATGGGCTCTGGTACAGAAAATATTTGTTTGACTGTGCATTTGATATTCATGTATCCCCACTTAACACAATAGTGAAAGAAATAATTCCAGGATGTGATAAACGTAAAATCTAGATAAGAATGGCTATTTAAAATAGGCCTAGGACAAAGAGTAAAAAGAAAAAAAAAAAAGAGGGAAGAGAAGAGGAGAGAGGCTGACTCACACACATGCAAGATATTAAGAAAGAGAGGACATATTTTTGATTCCTGATATATTTCATTTTCATATAATAATCGATTTGGGATTATCCAGGCTGACTCTACGTTGAATTGGGTTGATACTGGTATCTGGTAATGTAAAGATTTAATTTCAAACTTCTGTGATATAATAGATAAATTGATCTTATTTATTCCACTAAATCAATTGTATCACAGAAGCCACCAATATATCTACTGTAGGTATTTTTCAAATTGTGATATATTTTCCTTTGTTCCAATAGTATTTTTGTTATTCAATATATGGTTATTATTATAGCATCACCCCATTATTAGTTATATAGGTCTACTGGGGTATATTATATATTCTGCCAACAATATTATTGTGATTTACTATATTAATAATATTGATTTTCGTGTTTATTATAAATAGCTAAAATAAGAAATATTGATAATAGTAATTTATTGTTATTTTCTATTACCCTAGAAGATTTTGTTGATAAAGAAGTTAGAAGGTTTTTCTTGTTTTATTAACATTTTATCATATTAATATTGCAGTAGACTTAATTGGGTTATTGACATCTGAAAATCATATAGTACTGTTTAGAACTTTTTATTTACTTTAGAATTCGATTGTGATATTGATAATAAACGCTGTTTTGTTTAAAAGTGATATTTGCCTATGAATTGACGTTATACTCGGACAATAAGTTAAATTGACTATTTCAAGTATTATTTATTACAAATACCATGACATAATGTAATTCAATATGGGAAGAATGCCACCTGTAAACATCATTTACTGAAGGGGTATCTCCCACCCTAGCCACTCTGGAACATAATGTTGGATCATCACCAATTGATGATGAGATATCTATAATCAACTTGTCTCATTTTAAATTTGAGCATTCTCACAAAACGTTATTAACTAAAGGACTTTCATATGTTCCACAGCTATTCTAATCTTTTTACAAATATTAAGGACCTTCATTTGTTTGTTTGTAAGCTTGCATTAAAGAAAAATTTAGCAGACAAGGAAGAAAAAATGCAAAAAATGTTGGTCTTGAAAAAAGTGACTCTAAAGCATTAAACAATCTGGTAGATCTTTTGAACCAGAGTGAACTGGATCTAAACAGCAAAAGTGAATCTGAAATCATGGAGAGAAAATGTCAAAGCAAATTCATCCCTGAATTCAGAAGCTATAGTAATATACAAATCTTTCTGGACATGATTGAGAAGGACTTAAAAAAATAATTTGAAAACAAATTGAATTATCATGAGGATAAAAATATAATCTAAATATGGCAGAAAGAAAAGCCCTGAGAGATCTTAGTCCAAGCAACATAATAGTCAAACAAGCAGACACAGGGGGCAATATCGTCCTTATGGACGAGAAGGACTATTTAAGGATGTGCGTACAGATTACTATATGACATATTGATTTATGTCAGATTAATGAAAAATCCATTGCGTGAATACAGTAATAAATTAAAAGCGATCCTTAGTAATGCCAGAAACAACAATTTGATTAATCAAAATACCTTTGACTTTTTATTTCCAAAGTACCCAGTGATAGCAATGTTTTACACTTTACCGTCAGTACATAAGATCCCCCACTGTGTCAGGCAATAATAGTCTGAAAAAATGAGTACTTATGTTGATGAGTATTTAAAAGAATTAGTGGAGGTATTACCGTCATATCTGAAAGACACGTTAAGGCATCTGGATGGATTAAATATCCCTCAGGATGCATTACTTATCTCTATTGATGTAGCACAGTTATATTCAAGTATCCCACATGATCAGGGTATTAGAGCAGTAGAACATTTACTGGGTATGAAAAGCCAAACAAAAGAAAGGTTCAACCAATTAATTATATCTTTACTTAAATTCATTCTAACAAGAAATATATTTCTGTTTAATAATAAACATTGGTACCACCAAATAAGGGGCACTGCTATGGGCACAGCATGTGCTCCAAATAATGCTAACCTATATTTGGAGTATTGGGAAAAAAACATGCGTCTTTTCAGATCAAATGAAGGAATTTTCAGAGAAAATATTGTCGTGGCAGCGTTTCATAGACAATATTTTATTATTATGGGTTGGCACAAGAGACAATTTTGAATGATTCATTAGTAGACTGAACGACAGTCCTTTAGGTCTCAAATTCACTTACGCAATTGATGACCAACAAATTACATTTTTGGATTTGAGTATAATGAAGGACCCCAATGGAGATATACACACATCATCGTACAGGAAAACAACAGCCTCAAACTCACTGTTGAAATGGTCCAGCCAACATCCGATTACCCTAAAGATGGGAATACCAGTCGGGCAATATCTGAGACTAAAAATAAATTGTGATAGTCCTAAAATACAAGCGGACCAACTGAGAAGAAGATTTAAGGATCAAAGGCTATCCAAACAGAGTTTTAAAAAGAGTCTACAAACGGGCACTTCAACAGATAGGTCTGAGCTTCTGTATGGTCAAAAGGAAGAAAAAGAAGAAAAAAATGAAACCAGCGAACAGATAAGATGCATGATGAATTTTGGAAATAACTGGAGGGACGTAAAGACCATTCTAAGCAAATATTGGTATATCCTCAAAGAGGATCCCACATTAAGGGATTACTTACCCAAGGAAGCTGCTATTACATGTCACAGGAATAGAAACATAAAAGATCAATTGGTCAAAAGTTTCTACCAACCTTCTGGAAATCCTACAACATGGTTAAAACGTACGACAGGGCTATTCAAATGCGGGCATTGCAGAGCTTGTAAATATGTACAACCCAATAAATTCTTTGTCGATCCCTCTACAGGCAGAAACTTTCCAGTAAAAAGCTTTTTGAACTGCAGTTTCACCCATGTCATTTATATCATGATTTGTCAATGTTCCAAACTCTATGTGGGTAAAACTAAACGACAATTGCGTAGAAGAATTTTGGAACATGTATACTCAGTGGAAAGAATTCTGGATACCCCAATCTCGAGATATAAAATTATTCTATGGTAACAAACCAGAATCCATGAAGTTCTATGTGGTTGACAGAGTAACTATAGGTCCTCGAGCAGGAAATCTGGATAAGGACCTTTTACAAAGAGAAAGCAAGTGGATTTGTATACTTTATTCACAAAACCTGAATGGCTTGATTGAGGGCTTTTCTTACAGTGCCTTCCTATGAACTATCATTAATTTCTATAAGCACTTTATGATAGCACCTCCAGAATATTTTGAATAAATTAAACTCCACATATTTTTTGACATGTAAATAACTTGTGAGCTCCATATGCACTTGTGAATCAAGATGTGATCCTCTATCCTTTATAAAATTTCGATCTTGAATACTAATCACTAGTAACATAGAGCACTTGAAATCAGTGGGGGTAGGATTTAGGATAATTGAATTTCTTTTAATATTAACATGGGTTGAATTAAATGAAGAAAAAATAAAGCACTTTAAAATAATGCACTAAATTTCATGTAACACGAATATAGATTAATAAAAATTATAGAGTTTAAAAAAAAAATAAAAAAAAATATCAACACTATTTAATAAACTTCTAATTATTATTTAATAAGAATTTTACCTCACTACACCGTTTTCACAAATTAAATATTTATAACAAAAAAATGATTAGTAATAATGTATACATCCGCTACATTATTAATAACACTATTATATTCAACACAAATATCACGTAAGGCATTATTTTAAACTAGCAACTTGCCCGTCAAAAATGACGGGAGTAAAATTGTAAGCCTGGCAATGCTGTTTGCCAAACAATACGAAGCTAAGGGCCCTCTGAGCGCTTATTGCGAGCCTCTCCCCCCCTGTGTAGTTTGGTGTAAATGTTACCGTTGTTTTATGGGTTTGGTGCTCTTTTTTGCGATCTTCAGCCTCTTTTTCATCCTGTTGCGTTTTTTCGTCCGCCATTTTTTTTGTCGCTTAGACAATTTTTGATCATGATAAAATGGCAAATATTGCTCAAATTAAGTTGCAACCTCACTCACAGGCTCACTGGCTCTCCCCCCTGTGCTGTGTGTGAGTGTGTAAGTTAATTTGAAGAATATTTGTTTTTTTTTTCACCTTTTTACTGTTCAGAGATTTGGCCGTTAAAGTTGTATTTTTGCGAGGTCCACAGTCCATCTACGTGCCTGTGATCCTAAGTCCTACAGGACGTCATTTTGCCTCACACGGTCACCTTCAGCCTTTACCTATCTTACCATGATGGACTAGTCTTGATACCCGGGCTCCATGCCCATGTTGCACCCTGTATTGCCACACTCAGGGCCAACAGTGTCACCCATGGACTCCTCACCATTGCTTCAAGCTCTCAAACAGGTGCCCACATCAAGTACAGATGCAAAAGACTGATACTATGGTATCGTGACCAGAACTACCAACAAACATTGGGCAAAGGACTATGAAGTGGTCTCACTGCCCCAGGATACCAGCCCATTATGCAGAAGTTAAGGGTGATATGCACACATCAGTACAGTGTCATCATGGGCTGCAGAGGTGACCAGATACGGGCGTGCCCTTCTACTTCTACAGATGGCTCAAGGTTTATTAAAGTATGGGACACTGTTACAGAAAATAAAGCAGGCTTCACCATACAGTCACAGAGCATTACTCTAGTGTTTCAGCCCTAGGCCTCTATTTTGCCTATTTTGCTCCATACCAAGCCATGGGTAAAGTCTCCAGGAATACAGCCCTTTATTTTCAATAATCTCTCCCTGACTTTGACCCCTGAGTGATCAGCTGGGGGCACTGGGAAGATGGACATCTATTGAGGTTCAATTATTGTTTTGTTAATATGTATAATATTGTTATGTAAAAAAAAAATATGTTTATTTCCTATATGATATGGTGCAAAGCTGTATAATTCTTAACCCCCACCCCCACCCCTCTGTTCTGTACAGTTTACCCAATCAATGACAGGAGGTTCTTCATGGAATTGCTCCACACACTGAGATCCAGCCTAAAGAGGTTAACTATACTGGAATAATACCTGGCCAGCCACCCCCTCCCAGGGTCTCGTCACAACAAGGCTTTTTTCTGAAATGCCATGCAAGGGAGGAGTTAAGAGTTTGGGTCAGTGACAGAATTCTGAGATTTTATAGGCTCTACCATCTTTTCCATCCCTTGCTATACTTTCACACATTTAACCCCTCCACTATATCATCCCTATATCGCATTACTTTACCTCCCTATAACCTTCCTCTAATGACCTATGGCCCCCTCACTATTACACCCCTATACCCAATTGCCTCCTTTTCATTCATCACCTTCCTCTCACCTCCATTTACATTCCTAGCACATCCCCTCTGACTCCCTCCCTGTCACGCTCTGCTCATATTGACACAGGCTTCCGATTGTCGCTCTGTCTGGAGCTAAATGTATCCAAAGCTTCCTGGAATCACTGAGACTGGCAACGGTCCAACAGCGAAAGGTCACTTACGTTTTCAATTATCTCCCATCCACCCCTACATTGCCGCCCTCCTGTGCTAATTACCCTAACCCACCAGGACACGTCTGCCCCCACACAACCGTGTACTCCCAGCTACCTAACCTAAATCCATCAGGACATTTATATTTCTTGTAATATTTTGTGCAGAGCAGTTTGTGCAGTATATATCAAATGCAGTGCGCTGTGGGTATTTTAGTGCAATGTAGAATACATATATAAGTAGGTGTAGCACAATATAATAGACAGAGCACTGTACACTATACATGTAAGTGCAGAATGCTGTGTAATACTGTGGACTTGTGTGTGTACGTGACACATGCTCATGTCCTCTCTTCCCTTTTTGGCAGTGGCATTGCCATACCCCCTCAATGCGTAGAATAGGTTTTTGTGTTGGTAGCACGACTTTGGCGGGCGTGCAAAATGCACGCCGACCAAACGTGGCACGCTATAGGGGGTGCGCACTTTTAGGGCAGCTTGCATTTGTGGTGTGCAGAATTGTAGGCGCGCTTTCGTTGGGGCTCATTTAGCACGTGCGCTGAAGTCGTGCTACCACTGAATAGGAATAGATTACATTTCAAGCAATTCATTTGTATATATTTATTCATTTATTTATCCAACTAACAAACACAAATAATAGTTTGTTTTGTTAATATTGTATGTGCTGAGTAATAAGAGCAGTAGACCTTCCAAGCTAGATACAAACTATTTTCATTTTATTGTCACCAGAGCCTGAACAGAAGCAGCTGATCCACTAATATTACTCTCTACTATTCCAACTGACCCAGCAACTGACTTACCTGGCAGGCAGCTGTGGTGAGGTACTGGGTATTGCAGGCAATTGGTGCTGGGATGTACCTGGAATACCTGTCCCACTTGCAGTTGGTGCAGTTGAAGGCAGTAAAACTTGAGTCACAGTAGCAACCAGTCTGTTATCTAGATGCCTGGTTGAAAGAGAAAGTACCATGGTGAGAGTTATGTGACCAGGCCTACTCCAAGAAGAGGGCATGCCTCTGTGAGACCTGTGATGTCTAGATCTGAACCTCCCTCTATTACTACTGACCATAGATCTAATGTTCCTACTATTATGAATATGGTGTGAATGAGACCTAGAGGCCATATGCCTCCTATGTCTGGACGGTGGAGTCAAAGAGTGTAATAATGGGGAGGCATATTATCCTCCCCTAGCCCTTGTACCCACTGACACCACGGAATCTAAATAATTTTGACGATCCAAGCCCAGAGCCGCCTGCTTTAGACTACAGTTTAACTGCCCACAAGGACCTTTGAAATCTTGGCACCAGCATCCTGATATCTGGCTTCTGTATCAGCCAGAGTATCTCCATCAGGAAACAGCACTTCCAGGAGTGGAAGTGACCAGAACAGGTTACCTGTAGGGTGGAGATATGTTCAGTATTGCAGCCATCCAGGAGAACAGGAACAAAAGACCATACGATTTCTAAATGTCTCAGAAGTCAACTGATTTATTTTTTAAATGACAGCAGAATTTATAAGGGATAGATACAGAGGGGGTGTACACAATGTAAAAATGAAAGGGGGTGGCAGACAATCATAAGAGATAAACTCCACATGGGTCTAACAGTAGTTTCCGGAGAGTAATAGGCTTAATCTCCAATACACATCCTGTCGTCTCTACCACATATCAGATGGGATTAACTTTATTTGTTAACAATGGACCAGAACAGATAACAGTACAATAGAGGTATCTGATCACTGCAGACTCACAATACCCTGTCTTAATCCATCATGATCACTCAGTCACAGTTTAAACATAACACAGAATACACTAATATTAAATGGGGAATTACATACAGTATACAGGATAAGGCAGATATATATGCCATAAAACCACATGAAGCATGGTGGTACACTATGGCACTATGTCTAGTAATGAGGGAATGCTCACTCCCCAGAATAATGACTGCCATCTTGGTCAGATGTCATTATAATGAGGTCAAGACATACAATGTCAGCCTTGTTCTTGCTCGGCGACCTCAATATCCTTCCTGGACCTCAGTTGTCTTTCTCCAAGATATTCCCTGCTGCCATTGAAAGGGTCCTGTTGACGGGCTCAAATGTTGAGATCATCTGGCCCACGCCAATGAAGCAGGTGAGGGAGTAGTGAACTGGTGAGGGAGTAGGGAACTCTGTAGACAAAATCAGTAGGTATTTCCGAAGGTTGTCTGGCCAATACAAAGTGAGGGCTATTGTCCCTTGTTTTGGTCTTTTATGGGTCTGTGTTGGCTCTAAAATAAAAGGCTCCTTTAAAATAATGGCACAGGGCTGTTCTCTGTCAGCTCCTGATTTTACTTACCTTAGAAATAATTGCAAACGCTGATCTATTTAGAGAAAGGAGAAAAATTATACTGTTACTTTTTTACAAGATATTTTAGAACTCCCATAATCCCCAGCAGGAAGAAACTGACAGGGTGTTAGGTAATTACTGAAGAATATAAGGCACATGTGTCCATAGCAAACTCTGATATTTTATCTAAACTCTGAGTATTCCCAAGTTTGTTAATTGCACTCCCATTATTGGAAACATGCATGTCCCTAAATATGGAAAAATATATACTTAAAAGGCCACTTAAATGCTCTTATAAAGGGATCTCTAATAAATGGTTGGGGCTTTATAATAGAAAAAAATCCTTTACTAAACTTTCAGTGTGCATTAAAACAATGAATTACTATCCCCCCCCCAGGCACTCTGAGCTCTCTATCCTCTGAATAATGTATTATCTCTGGAGTGGGAGCGGCCCAGAATGTTCTCCGAAATAGCACATTGTACTTGCGGTATGATAGTGGAGGGTGACTAGAAAGTGTATTTGTATACATTGCTAGTAGCACTACTGCCTGTTACTAATGTGTGTTTTACACAGTGGTCTCAAAAGGTTTTCACTTATGTACTTCTTCCTGGGCAGCTCCCACTCCAGAGACAATACATCAGAGGGTGGAGATCTAAAGTTTATACTGTCTGGTGCATGATTTAATTTAATTGTAATTGTTTAAATACAGATTAAAAGTTTAATAAAACTTTTTTTTTCTTATCAAGTGCCACCTAACTATTATTTAGAGAGCCCTCTTATATGACCTCTAGACCCTTGTATATGCTGCATTTTTATGGTTTTATTCAGGGATGTTATAAAGTTCTATTTATTTCTCCCTTTTGATTATATGTGTGATGTTTCTGTAATTTTAAACATCTAATCTATCAAAAATGTAATTCTTCATCAAATAAAAGTTTCCTTGCACACCAGAAAACAGGTTTTATCCCAGCCTCATTAACAAACTTGGGAATATTAAGAGTTGTTCTAAAATATCTTGGAAAACAGTAATTATTTTTTTCTCCTTTCCCTATACATCTATTTGCCACAATATATTTAAAAAATACATGGAAATGGTGATTTTCTTTCCTGCATAATAAAACTTTTATTGGACACTGTATCTCAAGTGTATTTTCTTTTTTCAAATGAAGGTGCCAGAACTCAAATACTCATTCAGAAGTTTATTTGTACAAGAACATGTACAGACTCTGCTCACTGCGTTTGTTCAATGACATTTAAAGAGGTTTTACTTAATATTTTTTCATGCAAAAATATTTGTAATGTTTAAATGTGCTCTTTTAAATGCTTATAAAAACAGTTGTGTTCCATGTCCCTTGAACTTCCATAAAGATCTGTGTATTATAATGTATTTGCCCACAAGATGTCTCTCTTGCACAATGCATGAAATACTTGGCTCATGACCCAGCACATCTGTTGGTGCCTTCCCCAAATAAAGACAGATAACAGATGTTGGAGGTACAACTGGCCACAGCGCTTTATTAACAAACATAACATTCCATGAACCACTTGAGAAAGAAGGAGCCCAGACCTTGGCACTACCCTGTACCCTAAGCACACGCTTGGGGCCCCACCTTTTTGCCATCAGCACACCTTCCTAGGGGTAGGGCCAACTCCTTTTTACCACACGGCTGGGCAACTCCCCACCCACCGGTGTGACATATAATTCCACATACCAACATTTTTTTTTTTTTTAAACATAATGCCAATACAATTCCATACATAAAATTATAACAATTGTACTTTAAACATACTTCCACATAGATCTAAATATACTAATCATAGCTATATTCTCTTAACTAACAACCTCCCTTTACGCTCTTATAACTTCTGATAAAACTTTAATTTAGAGAAGGAGGGTGGGTGTCTCCTCGCTCTCCGGCCGTGGAGTGAGGCAAAATGGCGTCCATGCTGTGAGTGGGCGGAGCTAGCCCCTCACACCCACGTATGACACTTCCTCATTCCTCTGCTGGCACCTAAAGTCTCTCCCCAGTCAAGAGTCCCCTGCTGCTACCTGTTTCTTGAGTCTGCTTCCAGGGACCATCATGACCGGCACAATCTATTGGTTCCCTCCCCCAAATAAAGACACATAACACATGTTGGAGGTACAACTGGCCACAGCGCTTTAATAACAAACATAATATTACATTAACCACTTGAGGGAGGAGGAGCCTGGACCTTGGCACTCCCCCGTACCCTAAGCACATGCTTAGGGCCCCACCTTTTTGCCATCAGCACACCGTCCTAGGGGTAGGGCCAATCCCTTTTTACCACAGGACCGGGCAACTCCCCCACCGCCACGGCGTCACCGGTAGACTCATCTAAGGTGATTCTCCGCCCCCTGCTAAGGCCCGTTGTACCCCTTCCTTAACTTCTAACATCAATAACTCAAACCCAATTTTAGTGACATGCACGCCATCAGGAAGAAACAGACTATCCGCCTCATTATCTTCAAACTCATGATGTAAGTGCTAACCAGCCCATCTTTCTAATGAAGCTAGACATGAGTTTGTTCACTTTCTGCCTAGCTTTCTTAAGGCTCACAGGAGCCTTGCATTTCTCTACATCCGTCTCTTAACCATCTCAGACCAAACCACCTTAATGCCAGGAAACCTTCTCCTCCATTCCCCAGTGTCCTTCTTCATGTCCCTCACCAATCTTTTGATAGGGATGAATCAAAGTTCATTACCCTGAACATGTATTAGCAACATGTCTGGGTAGCCAAAGTGATGGGTGAATGATGTAATGAAGCCACTGGCTTCCCTTCATCTCATTCCTCTGATGCCGCACCAACACACTTCCCAGTGCTCCTTGGATATGCCCAGTTGCAGGTCGTCCCATGAGACTGTGGCAAAGCGTTCTGCCCAGTAAATGTACGAATGACCGACTACCCATAGGTGTTTCTGGTGGCCTGCAACGGCATGTACATGTTACTAGGCGGCAGAAGATGGTCTACATAAAGCCTAAAACGGTTTGACTCTCATCTTTCAATTTTCTTTAACATCTTGTCTGGAAGACCCAGGAGGTCCTGCCTCTATCCATGATGTCACTGCTGTGCTGGGCACACACTCCCTGTCAGTCAAAAGCTTTCTCATAGAATTTAATGGGAACACACCTCTGCAACCTGATTGGTTGAAGTCACTTAGGAGGAGGAACAACACTATGTCTGTGCTGCAAGGCAGGGTCTGAGCTGGCTGTGAAACATCAACAAACATTAGATAACATAAAATGTATGTTTGATTATCTCTGTAAAAAATGCAAGTATTTAAAAAATAAAAAAAGCATTTCAACAAGTATGATGTTATGCATTTATACTGCAGGGGAATCTACCATTCTAGTTTTCAATGGTGTATTTCTTAAGGTGGGAGGAGACTTTTTGAACACACTGGAAGTTTGTATGTGAACAATTAGGTGTAATGGAAGCTCATGAGTTTACAAGCACACACCCTTTGAAGTCTGATGTAAAGAATAAAAAAATGTAAAAGCTTGATCTGTAACAACACGTTGAACGTTATCAATTTTTGTTATTCAAAAGACCATATAGTAAAAAATAAAAATGTAACCACAGTGATCATTTAAATAGAGCAAACAAGTTTGTGAGGTAGTTGTGATTCACCTACTTGTGTTTTATTGCTGTCCATATAACAGCCATCATTCAGTCTGAGTGTCTCATTAGTGCGAGGATGACTATAGATGAATCCCACTAAAGTCCTTGGATGTCACTTCCTGATGTGCTATTGAGCAGTTGTGTGGCCTGGATATTTCCTGCCTTCTCCCATATTGACTGATTTGCTATCTGGAAACAAAAGGAAGAATGTTTATGTTTATTTTCAATAAAAAATCTGTTTTTATGGTTCTGATCACTATATATTTTTGTTGTACAAATAAATTATAACATTTCAATGGCTCTTTATAAATTGTAGCACAGATAGTCAACATGTGAATAAACATAGCTTTTTATCATAGTTCAGTTACAGGGTCACATATGCCAGCACTGGTGACAGGTGTGAAAAGCCTTCAGCACCATCTTGCTCAGCTCAATTTCCAGGTGATGGACATGGTCAATGAGATTCTGCATTGGACTCTGTAAGAGCCAGTCTCATTCCTAGAAGGATACCACATTCATGTGGCTGCTCCCCCAGCCATGACTGGATATTTAGTGCAGCCCAGAACAGACAGTGGTTAGCACAGAAGGTTATGCCTGAATTAGCAGGATATGTATGGATAGTCTTATTTATACTGAGTAGGCATTGTGATGCTCACTGTGCACATTATGATGCAACCATAGGTGTCTGGATGGCTCAAGCATGCCTGCTTATTGGCTCAAACATATCAGCCAATGTTCAGGCAGTGCAGATTAATGCAAACCAACATGACCTAAGCATCTAAACCACATCCAACTCCCCCTCAGAAACAGATACATAGATTGTGAGGCATTTTGACACCACTGTTAATACAGTAACTTATTTGTTTAAGGATTTACAGTTGATGGGCACAATTGTGGCTATGTAAAATCATGCTCCCTCCCACCTAGAGCAGATAAGCCAGTTGTTACCAAGGGAAACCACTTTAACACAACACATCTCCAGAAAATGAAAGATTCACCTTGTCTAGACACAAGTTGCCCAATGGACTGGCTTTTTAGTAAGAACCCCTTGATGACCTTATAAAGAATGGACACAGTTGGCTGGAGACTGAAACGTTCAAAAATAAGTTTTATATTGGACTAGAATATTGCCCGACAAAAAATGACGGCAATTAAATTGTAAGTGAGCTAATGCTGTTTGGTGTATGGTAATCAAATAATACATTAATAAAGTAATATACTTTACCTATTTGTAAGTAATATATGCTGGAAGCACTGTGTTGAAGAGCTGGCAATCTGTTTTGATGTTGCTGGAGCATACAATGTGTGTTTTCACTGTTGTGGAGCTGCTGTGTGTCATGTATGTGTGCAGTATGTAGTGTAATAGTGTGCGTGCGCGAGGGGAAGACGTTAGGGTAGCTGTGTACTTTCGGATTGTGTAAGTTAGTGTTGTAAAATGGCGCCTAATGTGTGGTACGCAGCTGTGGCTGATTTAGTGTCCTTGTTCTTGGATCTCGTCCGGCTTTTTCGCAAAATCCGTAGCTGTTTGGTGGTGTTTTGCGTCTTTAGGGTCCTGTAGCCTTGTTTTCTTTTTTTCTGCCGGCCATTTTTTCTCTCGCTTAGGTGATTTTCGGGTGTCTAACCTCTGTATTTTGGACTTAAATAGAGGTGTAACTTCACTTGCAGAGGTCCTGGGTATCAAGACCCACTCTCTGGCTGGGGTCTGTTGATCGGATTTGGGTGACTCTGGACTTTTGGATTACAGGAACATCATGTCTCAGCCCTTGGTTTAGACTGAGCAATATTGACAGTAAGTCTGATGAATCTTACTGCAAGCATATGTCCCCTGGTAAATAATACATCTACACGCCACGTCTTGATAAAAATTATGAACCACCTTTTATTTTGGGACCACATATTTAAAACATTTCACACACACACAGTGGAGGGAGTGGCTACTCTTAGTCAAACCCTCATTCCCCTCTGGCCATTCTCACAGAAGTAATTTGTGGGAACTTATTAGTCTCCTCCCCCAGGGCCTTCCCCAGGCGTGGCTACTAGTTCATTTTGGTCTGGACCTCAGACTGGAAACATCCTGTATTGGCTCTTGAACTATGCCCCTGGGCTGGTGGTTGGGAAACCCCATACTATACTATTGTCCTGCGGTGCCTGGCAGTCTGGCAAATCTATTTGGTCTGCTATCTTCTTTGTTTACACTGAAGACCATATGGCCAACTCCTGACTGAGAGTTTATACAATGGGGGAGGGTTGACTAATTAACACATAGCTATCACTCCACAATACAATATACAATATAATACTAACATATTATCCCCCATAACACAATATACAGATGGAGGCGATTGGTATATAACAGTGCCTCCTGGTAGGCACAACTAGTGGCCAACTTGAGTTATGACAACTGCCCCCCCAAGTGTAGCCTGAGAACATCAAGGGTCCATGATTTTCTCAGCTACGCTGATACTCATAGCTCCAGTTGGCGTGATAATCCATCTGCATTTTGATGGAGTTTACCCCTACGATGCTGTATTTGAAAATTGAAGGTCTGTAGTGCCAGGCTCCATCTTAGCAAACGTCCATTTTCTCCGGCTACCTTAGACAGCCAGCACAAGGGGTTATGGTCGGTGGTCACAGTGAATGGTCGTCCATATAAATAATCTTGAAGTTTGCGCAAAGCCCAAACTACGGCCAAACATTCCTTTTCCACAGTAGCATAGGCCGTTTCACGCTGCAACAATTTCCTGCTCAAATACGCAACAGGATGCTCCACTCCTTGATCATCTGTCTGGCTTAGCACAGCCCCTATGCCATACATGGAGGCATCTGTCTGGACCACAAAGGGTCGGTTATAGTCCGGGGCAGCCAATACTGGGGAACAAGTCAGAGCTTCCTTGAGGCTCTGGAAGGCAGTTTGACACGCAGGAGTCCATGTCACTTCCCTGGGCAATTTCTTTTTGGTCAAATCGGTCAGTGGCTTGGCTGTAGTGCTGAAATCAGGAATGAACTTGCGGTAATACCCAGTGATGCCCAAGAAAGCTAGTACCTGCTTTTTAGTCTTAGGGATAGGCCAAGCTGCAATACCCTCTACTTTGGCTGGTTCTGGCCTTAACTTCCCACTACCTACCCAGTGACCCAAGTACTGCACCTCTGCCTTTGCCCACTGGCACTTATCTGGTCTTATGGTCAACTTGGCTTGCTTAATAGCCTGCATAATTCTAGCAATATGTTCTATATGCTCCTCCCAGGTCTGACTAAAGATGTCTATATCGTCCAAGTAAGCCTGAGCATACTCCTGGTGCCCATGTAACAATTTGTCTACCAGTCGCTGGAAGGTAGAAGGGGCATTTTTCATCCCAAAAGGCATTACCTTAAATTGGTATAGTCCAAAGGGGGTGACAAATGCGGACTTCTCCCTAGCTGACTCTTCCAACGGGATCTGCCAATATCCCTTGGAGAGATCCAGCGTGGTTAAATACTTGGCAGTACCTAATCGGTCCAACAACTCGTCCATGCGTGCAACAGGGTAGGCATCCGTTTTTGTTTTATCATTCAGCCTACGATAATCCACGCAGAAGCGAGTTGTGCCATCTTTTTTGGGTACCAATACGACAGGAGATGCCCATGGACTACTGGATTCTTCAATAACCCCTAGTTGTAACATCTTGCGTAATTCTGCTTGTATGCTTGCCCTAACAGCTTCAGGGACTCGGTATGGGTGTTGTTTTAATGGGCCACATTCCCCTGTCACCACTACATGAGCTGCTAGGGGGGTACACCCAGGGTCAGTAGTAAATAAGGGTTTAAAGGGTTTTAGTTTGCCTAAAAGCTGCTCCTGCTGCTTTGTGCTTAGGTTTTTGGCCTGGTGAAGGCCATCTTCTAGCGTTTTCTGCTCTGCCTTTTGCAACATGTCTGGTATCTGCCCTTCCTCTGGGTCATCCTCTGTGGCCCTGCAAATGGCTAACATATGAGCTGCTCGCTTTACATATGCTTTTAAGCGATTAATGTGGGCCACCCTGGTAACCACTCTCTCTGGATCTACCATAACCACATATGACTTGTTGCCCAGTTTTTTGCTAATTGTATAAGGTCCCTTCCACAAAAACTGTAACTTATCCTGGGGCTGAGGTTCCAACATGAGCACCTCCATCCCCTCCTCCAGTTCCCTGTCACTGGTTCCTGCCTTGTAGTATCTCCTATCTCTCTCTTGCGCTTTACGCATATTGCTCCTCACAATTCCAGCCAACCTAGCCATATTTTCCCTGAAAGCTAATACATAGGTAGCCACTGGTACAGGGTGGTGACTATACTCCCCTTCCCACGTCTCCCTGATCACGCTCAAGGGTCCTCTCACCGGCCTACCATATAGAAGTTCAAAAGGGGAATATCCTGTAGATTCCTGAGGTACCTCTCGGTAGGCAAAGAGCAGACAAGGCAACAATCGTTCCCAGTCTGGCTCCTGATCAGTAAAAGTACGGATCATGTGTTTGAGTGTCCCATTGAAGCGCTCACAGAGGCCATTGGTTTGTGGATGGTAGGGGGAAGCTGTAATGTGTCTTATGCCACACATGGACCATAACTGTTCGGTCACTTTGGCCATAAATTGGGGCCCTCGGTCAGACAAAATTTCCTGAGGAAACCCTGTCCTTGTAAAGATAGTCATTAATGCCCCTGCCACCTTAGGAGCTGAGATACTGGATAAAACCACCGCCTCAGGATACCTGGTGGCATAATCTACCATGGTGAGAATACATTTCTTGCCGGTCTTGCTAACCCTAGCTAGTGGCCCAACAATGTCTATGGCTACCCTTTGAAATGGTATCTCCATCACAGGGAGTGACTGTAGGGGAGCTCTGCTATTTTTTTTAAACGGCTGGGTCCTTTGGCACGCATCACAGGATCGACAGTACTCTTTTACATCCTGATTTAATCCTGGCCAAAAAAATACCTCCACTACCCTACACAGAGTTTTCTTCTGCCCCAAATGCCCTCCCAGAGGAATCTCATGGGCTATTTGTAATACCTTGCCTCTATACTGTTGTGGGACCACTAACTGCTTTCGTGGTTCCCTTTCTACCTCATCCTTCCCAGGCACCTTGATTCTGTACAACAACCCCTGTTCCCATACAAAACTGTCTAGATCATCTACTGATTTGCCCCGGGCGGCCCTGTCCCTTACCCCTGCTAAAGTTTCATCTTCCTGTAATGCTATTCTAAGTTCTTCCCCCTTTGCCCAGCCTAAGGTCAATGTCGTAGCCAGCAAGTCACTTACCCTGGGTTCTGGGTATTCCGTCTGGTCCTGGTTCATCCTGCATCCATTGGCTCTGGTTTGAGCTCTTGTTAAGGGCTGTACATACTGGCTCACCATGTGACCCAAATCGTTCCCTAGCAAAACATCCGCAGGCAGGTTATCCATAACTCCTACCTCTGTAGATTTACTTCCAGTGCCCCAGTCCAATTGAATGCGAGCCATGGGAATGGGAAATTGTTTTCCCCCAGCAACCATAACCCACATTTGCCTCTGTATGCAGTCTGAGGTGCGCACCCATTTAGGTAGAACTACAGTGACTGCGGATCCTGAGTCACGGTAACCCACAGCCCTGTGACCCCGCACCCAGACTGGTTGTCTGTGCTGTTCCCCGGAGTCCTTCTGTGCTCTCCTCACCGTGTGGATCCCATGGCACCATCCCTCTGCTTCTGGCTCCCAGGGAGCTGCGTTGGGAGGTCCTGCTCCAGCATCCCATTCCCCCAGGTTTTTCACTGCAGGCTGTCTTCTCTGATGCCTCTGAAGCTGAGGACAATCTCTTGCTATGTGGCCCTGCTGGTTGCACTTGAAGCACTCTCTATTGGGAAATCTGGGCTCTGGGTGTGCTCTGGGAACAGGTCCTGACTTGATACCCCGCTGTCCATATGCGTTCTGGGGCTGCGCCCAGGCCACATGGCTAGGCGCATTGCGTGCAATAGGGGCCTGTCGTGTTGTCCCCAAGTCTCTTGAGCCCCGGTCTGTATGCCCATTAGAGTTGGTAATCTGGGGAACTCTCTTAGTTCTGGTACTAACAAAATGGTCGGCCAGGCTAGCTGCCTGGTCCCCATCTACTGGCTTCTGATCCTGCAGCCAATCCCTCAATTCTGGTGCGCAAAGTTGCAAAAATTGCTCCATTAGCACTACCTCCAAAATGTGTTCTGCTGAGGTGGCCCCTTGTGTAGACCACCACTGAGTGCAGGCACGCCTTAGTTTACACATTACCTCAACATGAGTGTCCTCTGGTCCCTTGGTAGTGCCTCTGAATCTGGCCAAAAAAGTTGCAGGGGTTACGGCATATCTGCCTAGTAACACTGTACATAAATGGTTGTAATCCATGGCCAGATGTGGAGGAAGGGCCCGACAGGCTGCGCTGGCCTTTCCAGTCAACTTAGTCAATAGTAACTTGGCCCATTCTTCAGGAGGTATGTCCTGTACCTTACATTGTTGCTCAAACTCTTGGATAAATCCGTCAATGCTGTCTTTATCATCCTGGAACTGTTTAAAATTCTGATATGCCAGTTTGACTCTTACTGGCATCTCTGCAGGGTTGACCCCAAGCCTTTGCTGAGCTTGGACACTCACCCCTGTACGTTCTTCCTGTATTTGCTGCTTTATTAGGTTCAGTCCTTTAATTGTCTCTTCCAGCGTTATCTCCCCGGGGCAAAACTCCCTGGCTTCACTGAACCTGCGTCTTGCCTCCTTTAGGATATCATCTGGCTGTCCTTCTTCCTGCTGAGATCTTGGGGTCCTTGGCAGTGTGCTTATCCCCTCACCCAACTCCTCTTGTTCCAGCTGTTCTGCATCATACCTTCTCAAGGCTGCTATCACATCTGCTGGTTGGTCCCTTTTCTTCCGGGGAATTCCTTTTAGTTTCTGCGCCTTTCTCAGTTCTGCTGAGGACATGTCCTCATACTGCTGTTCCATCCTCAGTCCTTTCCTCTAGAGTCTCCAACCGCTGCCACCAGTTATCAAGACCCACTCTCTGGCTGGGGTCTGTTGATCGGATTTGGGTGACTCTGGACTTTTGGATTACAGGAACATCATGTCTCAGCCCTTGGTTTAGACTGAGCAATATTGACAGTAAGTCTGATGAATCTTACTGCAAGCATATGTCCCCTGGTAAATAATACATCTACACGCCACGTCTTGATAAAAATTATGAACCACCTTTTATTTTGGGACCACATATTTAAAACATTTCACACACACACAGTGGAGGGAGTGGCTACTCTTAGTCAAACCCTCATTCCCCTCTGGCCATTCTCACAGAAGTAATTTGTGGGAACTTATTAGTCTCCTCCCCCAGGGCCTTTCCCAGGCGTGGCTACTAGTTCATTTTGGTCTGGACCTCAGACTGGAAACATCCTGTATTGGCTCTTGAACTATGCCCCTGGGCTGGTGGTTGGGAAACCCCATACTATACTATTGTCCTGCGGTGCCTGGCAGTCTGGCAAATCTATTTGGTCTGCTATCTTCTTTGTTTACACTGAAGACCATATGGCCAACTCCTGACTGAGAGTTTATACAATGGGGAGGGTTGACTAATTAACACATAGCTATCACTCCACAATACAATATACAATATAATACTAACATATTATCCCCCATAACACAATATACAGATGGAGGCGATTGGTATATAACAGTGCCTCCTGGTAGGCACAACTAGTGGCCAACTTGAGTTATGACACTGGGTGCCCCCCCCCCCCCTTGCTGTGGGTAAGCTTTTTATGTGTTTGTCATGTGTATTTATTGTGTTTCTAATGTTTTCAGGTTTGCGCGGGTCAGCCGTTAAAGTCATAACTTTGCAAGGTCATAGTGTGCACAGTGCGTGGTGTGCATAGTGTGTCTCGTATTTGTTTGTTGTAAGTCCGTAAATGTTGCGAGGTCTGCAGTTGCTGGCAAGTAGCGCCTTCGGCGCTCCATGCCAGGAACTGAGGCCCTTGCTTTGTGAGGGCCGCAGGCTCGCTATGCGAGCCAGCAGCGTTAGCAACAACCCGCATGCTCACAACTATATATGTGATCAGACCCAGTAAGCATTTTTTGTGCAGGTGATCGCACACAAAACAAAAGACCCAATTCCTCAGGTGGTAATTAGTAATTAATGCCAATAATCTCACATTAACAAAATATTTGAATCTGTTAGTTGATGGATCAGAAAAGGCTGATTGATAGTTCAAAATAGCAAACTTCACTGTTAGTTTACTTTACAAAAATGCATTTTAATAACATTGAACTGATGTTATAGGTTACATCTCCCACATCACTATAATAATACGTATTTTTTGTTACCTATAGTTTTAGATTATATTATAGTTGGATCCTCTGCTGTAACACTTTTAATGTGAGGTCTGACTGCTGAGCTGCTGGAATTTCTCCCTGCATCTATTTGACATTGTCTGGTACAAGCAATGAAACAGTTTCCTTCTGCCGTAGCTCTGTAATGGTTTGCTTAGAGTGAGGCACCTAAATGGTGAAAAGTATATGTACTGAAATGCTTGGTGTGGGACTCTGAAGTTCTCCCTGCGTGCTCACTTTCTAACTTAATAGTCTTTACAAAAGCTTATTTTACCACTGGCTCACTGTAAATTGTGCAGAATTTAACGGCCAAAGCACCGTCCTTTTTCTCTCCTATAAGAAATGCTCCTTGATCATCAGATCCTTCAAGTTCTTGCAGCCGTCAACCCAGAGCCAGATCTACTGCAGAAAAATGTTAACTGTTGGGCCACAATTGCAGCACAGTTCTCCGTAGCACTCTGCAGAGCTTACAGTGCTGAGTTTTTAAGAGCAGAGATTAAATGCCTGTCCCATCCCTCCTTAAAGGACCACTGTAATAGACTGTCTCTTGTGACTTATGTAGTCAGGATAAGCATATTCAATCATTTAATTCTTATGTGGGGAAACGTACACCAAAAAACTGCTGGTTTTCCACTAATATTAAATGGACATGGAAGGTTTCAGGATTGCCCAAGGAATATAATATATCTATGGATCTTACTTTTATATACTTAATTTTATTAAGAAGTGCTTAAAAGCTCTGCTTTTTCTGCCTAAATCATACATTGTTTACCAGTTTTGGTCTGCCCTTTGTAGAACACGCAGCTCATGAATACACATAGTGTGAAGTGCAGTGTTTCAAATTAGTCAGTGACCCCTCTCAAGGAGCATTGGTTGTTATGAGATGCAGCACACCCTGTATTTAGATGCACACTGTCTTCATGAGCTGCAGAGGAAAGAAACCAATTAGGAACAATTTGTAAGATTATAAACAGAAACAACAGAGCATTTGAGCATTTCTTAATAAACTAAAGTACGCAAAAGTAAAGAGATACACAGGTATAATATATTCCTAGTGAAATCCGCACATTCCGTGTCCCTTTAAGGTTGCAGCTTCAGCTTTCTTCATCTAAGCATGGCTTACTCTGCAGCACATATACCCAGACTCTGCCAGTAAAGCTTGCATTCACAATTCTGCAAACGTTTATAAAAGATGTGAAGAGCTCCAGCCTAAGTAAGGTGAGACAGCCATCAGTTTTCAGTGTATGCCTTGTCAAACTAAGTCAGTGTTTTTAATAATAAAAATGTGACGTTTGCTATACTGACAATCGCTAAAAAAATCATGAAAGCTGGATCATAGAAATGTTTTTTTTTTGCAAGTCCTTTCAAAGCAGTGCAGGAAAATGTCCAAGCCTCCTTCATTCTTTAGTATAGAAAAAATATCTGTACATGACCTGGCCACAGAAGATTCTCTGAGACCCCTGCCGCCAGTTTAGGTACTTTATTTTTGTATCTTCACCTGATTTGAGAGCATTTTCTCTCTGCCTGACACTCCACTGCCTCTAGAGTCCTGGGCGCAAGAGGTCAAGTTCAGAAATTGAGAGGGGTAGAGTGGGAGAGTTTGGTGTTGAAGCTGTATCAGGGTTGGAAAGAGACACGAAGTGGGTGTTCAGGGATTTGCAAAATGTTTTTAGGTCGTGGTACACTCTTATGTGTAGTGGGGGTTTATTCCAGTGAAAGAGTGCTACGTTGGAGAAAGACCAGAAGCCGGTTTGGGCACAAGGTGGGAATGAGAGGCATTCAATATCAGAGAGCAATGTGGCACATACTGTATAAGGGTATGGAGGAGCAAGACTATGTAAGGATTTGTAGACAATGATTAGAACATTTAAAAAGGCAGCAGAAACAAACACAAACCATTGGAGCTGGGACAGGAGAGTGTAGATATAGGTTGTGGGGCAATGAGGAGAAGGATTAATTAGGAGAAAGTGAGATGCCATCAAGGATTGAATGACAATTGGAAATGTAAGAGCATAGTCCTGGTGTAATTGTAGGGGAATAGATCTGTGTGTCATGAGCCAAGAAGTGACTAGAAAAGTTAAAGGAGGAAATAAGGCTTCTGTGGGTGATGTGCAGAAGAAGAAACGCAAAGACATGAGGATTGAGCATTGACTGACTGATCAAGCAAGAAAATCTAGCATGGGATGCTTCAGCCAAGTGGTTCTGGACAGAGAGGAGTGTGGTCTCTATGCAATGGAAAGGCTGGAAACCAGATTGACTTAGGAAATATAGTGAACTGGACATTATATAGACAGTAAGTTGGACAAAGCATTCTAGTAGTTTGGTGAAGTAGAGTAAGAGTGAGATGGGTCTCTAACTACTAGAACTAGAAGGATCAAGTGAGTTTTTTTAAGCAGAGGAGTGATGACTTATGTTGTATAGTAATATCCTTGGGACTGATGAAGCTTACACACAGTAAATAAAGTGCTATATAACTGTCCCAAGTACAATTATAAGACATTAATTCCCTCCTTATACATATATACACACATATATACATATATACACACACAAGCATACACACCACCATCCAATTTGTGATGGACACCTTATGTGAGTTTGCTTGAGATGAATGTGTGAGTGAAACAGCAAACCATAGAGCAGCCTATATCAACTATCTCATCTACAGTGGTAGAAAAAGATATGTACACCACAAAATCTATAACAAGCATCTGCAGCTACAAGGCAAATCAAGACCTGCCATAGCCTTACTTGTGCTGACTCATAGTGAGTAGTTATCACTGATTAGTCATCATTGCACTCTGGCACAGATATGAGCAAGGGCTATGTGGGATTAAAAGGCTGTACACTTCAACTTAAGTTTACTGCAAAAAAATGCCTATACTTTTAAATTATACAATATTTGAAATATCTACTGTATTCATAGTTACATACTAATTAAAGTTGAAAAAAGACTTTCAGTCCATCAAGTTCAAACGTTTAAGATCTCTTCTGATCTGCAATATGAGGATTAGTTATTAATTAATTAGTTGTTAATTATTAATTAATTATTAATCAACTACTTATTTATTTTTAATTATTAATTAATCCAGAGGAAGGCAAACAGAAAAAAAAAACAAGTGAAACTTAGCCAATCGTCTCAAAGGGAAAAAAATAATAATTCCTTCCTGACCCCAGATACTGGTGATCAGATTTCTCCCTGGAGCTATACTCTCTCTTTAATTATCCATGATAACCCTGAATTCCCTTCTTAATTTGAAATAAATCCAGTCCCCTTTGGAAGTTATCTATCGAATCTGCTGTCACCACCTCCTCTGGTAGAGAATTTCACATATTAACCACCCTTACTGTGAAGAACCCTTTTCTTTCTTTAAGGTGGAATATTTTTACTTCTAACCTCAAGGGATGTCCTCTTGTCAGTTGAAAACCTCTTGGCACAAAAAGCTCCCCTGACAAATCTTTATACTGACCCTGGATGTATTTATATAAGGTAATCATATCTCCTCTTAGATGCCTTTTTTCTAGAGAAAATAAGTTTAATTTGGTTAGTCTTTCTTCATAACTTAGCCCCTCCATTCCCCTTATTAGAATTGTTGCCCTCCTCTGTACCTTTTCCAGCTCTAAAATGTCCTTTTTATGAAGTGGTGCCCAAAATTGTACTCCATATTCCAAATGAGGGTGTACTAGAGATTTGTATAGTGGCAGCATTATACACTGCTCAAAAAAATAAAGGCATCACTTAAACAACACAATGTAACTCAAAGTCAATCACACTTCTGTAAAATCAAACTGTCCACTTAGGAAGCAACACTGAGTGACAATCAATTTCACATGCTGTTGTGCAAATGGGATAGACAACAGGTGGAAATTATGGGCAATTAGCAAGACACCCCCAATAAAGGAGTGATTCTGCAGGTGGTGACCACAGACCACTTCTCAGTTCCTATGCTTTCTGGCTGATGTTTTGGTCACTTTTTAATGCTGGTGGTGCTTTCACTCTAGTGGTAGCATGAGACAGAGTCTACAACCCACACAAGTGACTCAGGTAGTGCAGCTCATCCAGAATAGCACATCAATGCGAGGTGTGGCAAGAAGGTTTGCTGTGTTTGTCAGCGTAGTGTCCAGAGCATGGAGGCGCTACCAGGAGACAGGCCAGTACATCAGGAGATGTGGAGGAGGCCGTATGAGGGCAACAACCCAGCATCAGGACCGCTACCTCCGCCTTTGTGCAAGGAGGAACAGGAAGAGCACTGCCAGAGCCCTGCAAAATGACCTCCAGCAGGTCACAAATGTGCATGTGTCTGCTCAAACGGTCAGAAACAGACTCCATGAGGGTGGTATGAGGGCCCGACATCCACCAGTGGGGATTGTGCTTACAGCCCAACACTGTGCAGTATGTTTGGCATTTGCCAGAGAACACCAAGATTGGCAATTTTGCCAAATTTGCCACTGGCGTCCTGTGCTCTTCACAGATGAAAGCCGGTTCACACTGAGCACATGTGACAGACGTGACAGGGTCTGGAGACGCTGTGGAGAATGTTCTGCTGCCTGCAACATCATCCAGCATGACTGGTTTGGCAGTGGATCAGTAATGGTGTGGGGTGGCATTTCTTTGGGGGGCCACACAGCCCTCCATGTGCTTGTTAGAGGTAGCCTGACTGCCAATATTCTCAGACCCCTTGTGAGACCATATGCTAGTGTGGTGGGCCCTGGGTTCTTCCTAATGCAAGACAATGCTAGACCTCATGTGGCTGGAGTGTATCAGCAGTTCCTGCAAGACAAAGGCATTGATGCTATGGACTGGCCCGTCCGTTCCCCAGACTTGAATCCAATTGAGCACATCTGGGACATCATGTCTCGCTCCATCCACCAACGTCACGTTGCACCACAGACTGTCCAGGAGTTGGCAGATGCTTTAGTCCAGGTCTTGGAGGACATCCCTCAGGAGACCATCCGCCACCACATCAGGAGCATGCCCGGGCGTTGTAGGGAGGTCATACAGGCACGTGGAGGCCACACACTCTACTGAGCCTCATGTTGACTTGTTTTAAGGACATTACATCAAAGTTGGATCAGCCTGTAGTGTGTTTTTCCACTTTCATAATGGGGGTGACTCCAAATCCAAACATCCATGGGTTGAAAAATGTGATTTCCATTTTTTTATTTTTGTGTGATTTTGTTGGCGGCACATTCAGCTATGTAAAGAACAAAGTATTTCATAAGAATATTTAATTCATTCAGATCTAGGATGTGTTATTTTAGTGTTCCCTTTATTTTTTTGAGAAGTGTATTTGCTTCCCTTGCTTCTAAACCCTTCTCAATACATGCTAATATTTGATTTGCCTTTGCAGCTGCTGCTTGGCTTTGCGCACTGTTACCTAGGTGGTTGTGTACAAGCACTCCCAAATCCCTTTCAATATCTCATACCCCTATATTTGCTCCATTAAGATTATAATTTGCATGGCTATTTTTCCTTCCCAGATGCATAACTTTACATTTATTCGCATTAAATCTCATCTGCCATTTAGATGCCCATTCCTCAATTTTATGTAAATCCCATTGAAGGGAAAGCACATCATTATCTGATTTAATTAACTTGCACAACTTTGTGTCATCAGCGAGACACTACTTTCAAGTCCTACTTCTAAGTCATTAATAAATATGTTAAAAAGGAGAGGACCTAATACTGAACCCTGAGGAACCCCACTTACCACATTAGTCCAATCAGAGTATGTTCCATTTACAACAACTCTTTGCTTCCTTTATTTTAGCCAGCTCTCAATCCATGAGCAGATATTTACTGCAATTCATGTATCCCTTAGTTTGCACAATAGTCTCCCATGTGGCACTGTATCAAAAGCCTTTGCAAAATCCAAAGAGACTACATGCACTGAGTATCCTTGATTCAAGTTCCTAGTAACTTCCTCATAGAAACTAACTAGATTTTTTGACATGACCTGTCCCTCATAAATCCATGTTGACTCCTACTTATAATCCTTTTCAAATAGACATATTCTTGTATATTATCCCTTATTAACCCTTCTAAAAGCTTCCCCACTACAGAAGTGAGGCTCACTGGTCTATAATTCCCCGGATTTGCTCTTGCTCCCTTTTTAAATATAGGTATTACATCTGCTTTTCTCCAGTCACCTGGCAGAGACCCTCTGTTGAGTGAATCTTGAAAAATTAAATATAATGGTTTGGCTATTACAGAACCCAGTTCTCTCAGTGCCCTTGATAGATGTATTCTATCAGGACCTGGGGCTTTATTAACATTTATTTTTTCCAACCTCTTTTGGATTTCTTCCTGCATTAACCAATTATTTGGTGAAGGTAGTGTAGCCCCATTTATGTTGCAGTGTCCCAACCACTGGTACCTCCCTTGTGTATACCAAAGAAAATAACCTATTTTGCTCATATGCCTTTTCCTGGTCACTAATTTTCAGATGGCCTGTGTCACATTGTTCCTATAGCTTCCTTCCTCGCCTTCTTCCCATTAATATACTTAAAAAATATTTTAGGGTTAGTCTTACTCTCTTTTGCAATTAATTTTTCATTTTCTATTTTAGCAAGTCTAATCGCGCTTTTGCAAGCCTTGTTGATTTCCTTGTATTCCCGTAAAGCAGTCTCTGTCCCCTCTTGTTTGTATAATTTAAATGCCTGTTTTTTACTCCGTATCTTGATCTTTAAATCATTGTTAAGCCACATTGGATGGGATTTATTCCTTTTACTTTTATTCCCACATGGTATATGCCGATGTGTATGTATATTTAGTAAGGATTTAAATGTTGTCCATTTATTTTCAGTATTTTTACCTATCAGTTCTCTGTCCCAGTCTATACTTTGTATTGCTGCCTGGACTGTTAAAATCTACCCTTTTAAAATTAAGAGTTTTTGTTGGCCCCTTAAAATTTTGTATTTTTAATTCAATCTCAAATGAGACTGTGTTGTGACCACTGTTTCCCAAAGGTTGCCCTATTTCAACATTTGATACTATATCAATATTATTTGTGATGACTAAATCTAAGATAGCTTAATTTCTAGTAGGCTCTTGTATAACCTGGGCCAGATAGTGATCCCTGAGTGTACTCAAGAACCTGCTCCCCTTAGCTGAACTGCTGGTCTCATTTATCCAGTTTATTACAGGGTAATTAAAATCTCCCATTATTAGAACTTGCCCATGCTTAGCTGCATTTCCAATCTGTAACAATAATTGCATTTCCTCACTTTCAGCTGTATTTGGGGGTTATAGCATACTCCTACTAATATTCTTTTGGAATTTGCTCCTCCGCTATTTAACTCTACCCACAAACATTCAACAGTACCGCTAGTTCCCCCATTAATATCTTCTCTGACTATAGGCTTAAATTCAGGTTTAACATACAGACAAATCCCTCCTCATTTTTTACCATTGCCCTTATCTTTCCTAAATAGGTTATAACCATCCAGATTAACAGTCCAGTCATAAGATTTATCCCACCAAGTTTCGATAATGCCTATTAAATCCTATTTTTCATTAATTGCTAATAATTCTAACTCTCCCATTTTTCCTGGCAAGCTTCTGGCATTAGCAAGTATATACCTTATGTTATGAGTTTGTAGTTTGGTGGTGCCTGCCACTATACTTGAGTTACTTAGTAATACCTCCCTATTGACTATACTACCCCTCCCCCCATCTCCTCCCCTATAAATTGTTAATTCAGGCATTATACACTTTCTACCCCATTACTTATATCTAGTCCCCCCCCCCCACCTACTTGTTTTTAAAACTCCTCCAGCCTTTCTATCATTCTATCCCCTAGCACAAAAGCTCCCTCATCATTAAGGTACAATCCATCCCAAACCCAAACCCCTCCTTAGTGCACCACATCTTTAGCCACGCATTAACCTCCCTAAGCTCATTCTGCCTCCCTGGGCTAGCATGTGGCACTGGTAGTATCTCAGAAAATACTACCTTGGAGGTCCTTGTCTTCCGCTTATCACCTAGTTCTCTAAAATCATTCTTTAGGACACTCCATCTTCCACTAACTTTGTCATTGGAACCAATGTGTAACAAGGTGGCCTGTTCATTTCCAGACCCTCCCAACAATTTGTCTACCCGATCTACAACATGCCAAACCCGAGCACCCGGAAGACAGCAAACTGTTCGATTGCTGGGATCTGGGTGACAAATCACCCTATCTACCCTCCTAATAATAGAGTCCCCTACCACCAAAACATGTCTGTTGCTCTTCCTATGCTGCCCTCCCACTCCTCCAGTAGAACTGTTCTACCGGCTGTTAGAGGGAACAGCTCTATCTGGCATTGCCATTCCTGAATGGACATCCCCAACAGTTTCACCCAATCTGGGTAATTTATTGGTGTTTGCTAACTCAGACCTGGCCTGCCTCCCCAATATATAAATTGTCATTAGAACTAACTCCCTTTTTAAATATATCATGGGAGAAATTACTAAGGTCTGCCTTTGGTGGATTAAGGGACCTTTATCATGGGAGAAATGGGGTATAAAAACTCTCAAGGACTTATTTCAGAGACAAATAGTGAAAACATTTAAAGTAATATCTGCTGAATATCAAATACCATCTACAAAATGGTTGCTTTATGATATTTTATATATGTCAATAATAAAAAATTTTTACCAAATAGAGAATTGACTCTATTTGAAAAATCTCTAAATGAAATTGATAAGAAAAGTACAATATCAAGATATCATAAAATAAAAGTTTGAAATATGATTAATTAAGATGCTCAATAATATTAGAATTTTTAGTAAAACTTCAGGAATTGTAGTGTTTGTTCACTCACCAGACAATAAAAACCTATTCTGTTATTTTTGTTGTTGTTGTTGTTTTTTTTTAGTTTTGACATTTTCTGATATTAAAATAGATTGGTAATATAATCCTATATATTAGTAATGGCTAACTGCTTTACTATAAGGGCCACAGATTGACTATAGTCCACAACTCAAACAACCTTTCGTTAGGCTCACATAAATTAGTAAGAATATGTTAGGGGGCATAGCTCTAAACAGTAAGAGAGGTATGTGGCATAGAAGAGAAGTGGGATATGTTAAGGGGTTACAAGTGGCGTGTATGCTCCGAGAGAGCTGCATGCTCATTTGATACATAGGACAGAATGGATAACGCAGAGAACACACTGTGGGCCACATGTGGCAACAGGATTGCCTGTTGCCTACCATTAAATACACTGGAAAATACATTCCTTGGATATTTCAGCATCCTTTTTATTAGCATTAGTATAAACAGGCAAGATAATATCAAGGGGTTGAATAATACTAGATGCCCTTTATTAACTTACTACCTTCTCTTGGTAAATAAATTCTATATTATTTGAGCAACTAATGCACTTTATAATGAAGTTGGAAATAAGGGATCTTAAGGAGGAATAGTCCTAATCTCAGGTGTATTTAAGACAACAGGGATTTATACAGCTCCTCCCTTTGAATACAAACACAGCACTTTGAACATATTGCACTTAAAAACTTTGTTAGATTTTAATTGTGTTCACTATTATACTTTTACTTTTGAGAAGGTAAAGTAGCGTATATAATGAATTAAAATACCTTATAAATTAGTACAAGATATTCACGGCACTTTACAAAAAGAACGCATGTTAAGTATGTAATGTATAAGATAGAGATAATGAGGAAATTCGATTAACAAATAACTATCCCATTTTAACAATCAAGGGGCTAAGAAATATTAGATCTTAAATTGCTTATAAAATGTTCTCTGTACTGGAAAGAGTCATAATTGAATCGTTGGGTAGTTGTTTCTTTAAGGCTTTCAAGGGATGAGCTGAATAAATAGGCAAAGAAGGAAGGGGAAGAGAGAAGGGAAAATGAAGGGAAATGTAAAGGGAGGGGGAGAGAAAATTAGAAGAAAAAGGGAAGGAAAGAAGAAGGGAAAGGAGAGGAAAGAGAAAATAAAGGAAAAAAAGGAGCAAAGCAGGAAAGGAAAGGGGAGAAAGAAATCAAGAGGGGTACTTAGACATAATAAGATTTAAATGCGTGGGATCAATCTCCATGGAGGACTGTACACATCTAAACATTGTGTACGCCAAAGGTGTTGCGACTGAAGTTCTTCCTATTTTTAAGGGGTGACGTCTGAATGAAAGCAATGGACCCACAAGGTCTTTGGAGTGGATGTAGCAAGTATGGAAGAATGACTGTAGTCGGAAGGTGTGGGGAGATGGGGAAAAGGGAGGTTTCCGAGAAGGGGAGGGCTCAAAGGGGTTGAAAATAGTGAGCTACAATGTTAGGGGTTTAAACTCTCCATCCAAAAGAGCTTCCATTACTAGAATGTTGAACAAAACCAACCCAGAATCCCATTGGGATAAAAGTTATATTCCACATTTGGCTAAATATAAATTTCCACATGTAATAAACGCATGCCAAAAAAAAAACTCGGGAGGAGTGGTAATGATGTTCAACAAAAATCTAAGACTAAAAGAAGAATTAGTGGTCGCGGACGATAACGGGCGGTACATCATATGGGTAGGGAAGATAAATAGTCAACAACTTTCAATAGTAAATGTATACACCCCCAACTATAAACAAAACTCCTTTCTCAAGGGTGTACTAAAAAAACTGGACAAGATTGCTTTAGGAGGTCTTATTGTGGGAGGAGACTTTAACATGACTCCGGACCCCCAGATAGATAGAAATTATAAAAAATTACCCAAAAACTACAAGCACATAGAAAAAACATCTCAAGACTTTTCCAATTTGCTGGCGAGATACCACTTGTACGATACATGGCGCCTTTTAAACACAACTGAGAGAGACTATACATACTATTCGGGTTCGCATAAGATGTACTCAAGAATTGACAATATTCTAGTGAGCGAGTCTCTGTTAAATACAACTAAATCAGCAAAAATTGGTTTAATAACCATCGCAGACCATGCTCCAATCTCCCTCCAATTACAGGAAACAAGAACTGCTTACTTTGGTAGGACTTGGAGAATGGATGATAAAATCATGGAAGACAAGGATAGATTAAACACTCTTAGAGCGGAAATTAAATCATTTCTAGAAATTAATATGGGCTCAGTATCCTCGAATATAACAATTTGGAATGCACTGAAAGCATTCATAAGAGGCATTCTTATCAAGATTAAAAGTATCTGGGTAAAACAGAGAGGATTATCTTTAAGATCATTAGATGTAAAGCTGTATGGACTAGAACAAGTCAATAAAAAATAAAAAAATGATACTCTAATTCAAGAGATAAAATCAATAAGAAAGGAAATTAATAAAATAAACCAAAAACGTTCAGACAACTGCTTGTGGCGCTTACAACAGAGATCCTTCCACTTCGATAACGAATAGGGAGGGACCTTGCTAATAAGATCAAAAAACAATATCATCAAAAGCAAAAAATCCTCTATTTAGAATGTCAGGGTAAAAAAATCTTTAAGCCTAAAGAAATTACAGACTCATTTGCCAAATTTTACCAATCTCTGTATAATTTAAGCTCGGGAGATAAACGTCTGAATGAAAGCAATGGACCCACAAGGTCTTTGGAGTGGATGTAGCAAGTATGGAAGAATGACTGTAGTCGGAAGGTGTGGGGAGATGGGGAAAAGGGAGGTTTCCGAGAAGGGGAGGGCTCAAAGGGGTTGAAAATAGTGAGCTACAATGTTAGGGGTTTAAACTCTCCATCCAAAAGAGCTTCCATTACTAGAATGTTGAACAAAACCAACCCAGAATCCCATTGGGATAAAAGTTATATTCCACATTTGGCTAAATATAAATTTCCACATGTAATAAACGCATGCCAAAAAAAAAACTCGGGAGGAGTGGTAATGATGTTCAACAAAAATCTAAGACTAAAAGAAGAATTAGTGGTCGCGGACGATAACGGGCGGTACATCATATGGGTAGGGAAGATAAATAGTCAACAACTTTCAATAGTAAATGTATACACCCCCAACTATAAACAAAACTCCTTTCTCAAGGGTGTACTAAAAAAACTGGACAAGATTGCTTTAGGAGGTCTTATTGTGGGAGGAGACTTTAACATGACTCCGGACCCCCAGATAGATAGAAATTATAAAAAATTACCCAAAAACTACAAGCACATAGAAAAAACATCTCAAGACTTTTCCAATTTGCTGGCGAGATACCACTTGTACGATACATGGCGCCTTTTAAACACAACTGAGAGAGACTATACATACTATTCGGGTTCGCATAAGATGTACTCAAGAATTGACAATATTCTAGTGAGCGAGTCTCTGTTAAATACAACTAAATCAGCAAAAATTGGTTTAATAACCATCGCAGACCATGCTCCAATCTCCCTCCAATTACAGGAAACAAGAACTGCTTACTTTGGTAGGACTTGGAGAATGGATGATAAAATCATGGAAGACAAGGATAGATTAAACACTCTTAGAGCGGAAATTAAATCATTTCTAGAAATTAATATGGGCTCAGTATCCTCGAATATAACAATTTGGAATGCACTGAAAGCATTCATAAGAGGCATTCTTATCAAGATTAAAAGTATCTGGGTAAAACAGAGAGGATTATCTTTAAGATCATTAGATGTAAAGCTGTATGGACTAGAACAAGTCAATAAAAAATAAAAAAATGATACTCTAATTCAAGAGATAAAATCAATAAGAAAGGAAATTAATAAAATAAACCAAAAACGTTCAGACAACTGCTTGTGGCGCTTACAACAGAGATCCTTCCACTTCGATAACGAATAGGGAGGGACCTTGCTAATAAGATCAAAAAACAATATCATCAAAAGCAAAAAATCCTCTATTTAGAATGTCAGGGTAAAAAAATCTTTAAGCCTAAAGAAATTACAGACTCATTTGCCAAATTTTACCAATCTCTGTATAATTTAAGCTCGGGAGATAACTTTATAATTCCAAACTCAAAAGATATAACGTCATTCATAGATCTAATCCATTTTCCAGTTATATCAGAGGTAGATAAGGAGGCTTTAAATAGCCCAATAACAGAGGTAGAAATTAGACGAGTTATCAAGAACCTAAAAAATTATACAGCACCAGGCCCAGACGGTTTCTCTACAGCCTACTATAAAAAATTAATGGAAGGTTTAATGCCAATTATAGTATCATCATTTAACGAAATCAAAAACATAGGAAAGTTTCCCCCAGAGATGCTTAGAGCAAATATAATAACTATCCCAAAACAAAATAAGGAAGCACACACCTGTAAAGATTTTAGACCAATCTCACTTATGAACATAGACACCAAAATATATGCAAAAATTCTGGCCTTAAGACTCACAGAAATTTCCAAAAAACTAATAATGTGTGATCAAACAGGTTTTGTCCCAGAGAGGCAGGGCTCCGACAACTCTCATAAAATGATTCATCTAATTAACTTAGCGAAGAACAAAGGCACTCTCACTCTATTCTTATCAATGGATGCGGAAAAAGCATTTGATAGGGTAGGGTGGGATTTCATGATGCAGACCCTTCTCAGATATGGGTTTGAAACCTTTGCATCGAAGGCAATAGCGGCCTTATACAATGCCCCTTCGGCATCTGTATTGGGCAAGGGGGTACAGTCAGACTACTTTGGGATAACAAACGGCACCCGTCAAGGGTGTCCGCTGTCTCCCATTTTATTTGCCCTGATTTTAGAACCCTTGGCTATAGCAATACGGACTTCTCCAAATTTTAAAGGGATTAAAATAGGCAAAAATGAATACAAAATCTCCTTCTTTGCCGACGACGTAGTGGTCTATATGGAGCAACCACATAAATCTATGAGGGCTCTAATGGAAATAATTGCTAACTACAGCAAAGTGTCAAATTACGAATTAAATATAGGTAAATCGGAAGCCTTAAGTATCAATATGGCTGAAAAAGACGATGAATTCCTCTTGGACAAATATCAGTTAGCCCATACAAAAGGATTCACACACTTAGGTATTAAGTTCAGCTTGGACTTAAGAAGTATGCTAGACTCAAACTTGAATAATTTATATAAAACATCCAAAGACCTTATTGAGAACTGGCCGGGAAATAATATCTTACTCTCCGGCAGAATTGCTTCTGTAAAAATGTCTTTTCTACCCAAAATCAACTATGTGCTAAGATCATTCCCTTTCCCAATTACAAGCCAATGGCTGGCTAAATTCCAGAAGCTGATAGACAGATACATTAATAAAAAGGGTCAGATTAGAGTGAAATGTGAAATAATGTGTAGAAAATTTAATAAAGGAGGTATAGCGTACCCAATGGTCTCTCATTACCAGGAAGCAATCAAACTAGCGCAATACATAAAGTGGACCCAACCTCTTGTGGGTCATTTTGAAAACCAAGCACTGAGCGATATGCTTACCTCCATCGATCTCAATGCCCTTTTCTACTTTCCAAAATTAGCTATACCTTATATCAACCCTAAGGCAACTGTCTTGATCGACATGGTAAAGGATTGGATAAAAATGAATAAGAAATTTAAACTCTTAGAGAGCTACAATGACCTTACCCCTTTGACAACTATAACATGTCTAAATCATATCCTTCTGGAACCAGAATGGAAAGAGAAAGGGATATATTTACTGGGCCATATTGTAGACAAACACAATGGTAAAATACTAGATTATGACACGCTAAAAAAGAAATACAACATTTCAAATAAAATATGGTTCACTTTATATAAATTAACACAAGTTCTGAAACAAAGAATTAAAGTCAATAATTCAATTAGTTCAAAGTATTTGGTCACTTTGATAGAGTCTGAAAATTTTAAACATCTGATATCAAAGTGTAGTGAAATTATCCACACTCAAACTCAGCGGGACATAACTAAACCGATGGAAACTTGGGCAAAAGACATGCATATACGGGTGTCTAAAGACTTATGGCAACAAGCCTTAAAATCTTTAAACAGGTTTGTGAAAAATGTAAACCAAAGAGAAATCCAATTTAAAATCTTAAAAAGATGGTACTGGGTTCCTGTTAAAATATACTCCATATCTTTTAACCCAGAAACCAAACTATGCTGGAGGAACTGTGGAAATCCAGCAGATATGCTTCACATATGGTGGAACTGCCCTACATCTCTCTCACTTTGGGAAGACTGCTTTGAATACGTATCCAATATACTAAAGATAAACATCAAAGCTGAGCCGCAGATAGCATTGTTTAACTTGTTTCCTGCTAAAACGTCAACTAAAAATATAGGGTTTATGACCCAAATTTTTATAGTTGTTAAAACTGTATTTGCAAGAAACTGGAAGAAAACACTTCTCCTCAAATTATCTGAAATCTTGATCATGGTAGGGAAAAATCGGGAGCTAGAGAGAGACTTTAACACCGAACTACAGTTAAAACAAGACCCTTTAAAATGGACCATTTGGGATACTATTCTCAATTAAAACCCCGGCGTTGCTATCTCACTTGCCACCCAGATTTCCTCCCTCGGGCACAATTCCTCCCTAATTTTTCCCTTATCTCCTCCTCCTTCTCCGGCTAGAATGAATGTAGTTTGTCAGCGAGAAGTTGGGTGCTTGAACGAAGATCAGAGAGCATCTATAATGGACTGTAGTAATCTTTACAATAATGAAACTCCCAACTATGTCCCAAAAAAAAGGCGAGAAAAATTTAAATTTAAAAGAAAAAAAAAAAAGAGCATTTGACTAATGGTTACCAAACATTATCAAAAGGTCAACAGACCAGAAGTAACAATGACGCTTTGCTTTCTTTTAATTAGTTGTAAGCCTTTAATTCGATCATCCCTTTAAAGTTTAATAGTTGGTTTAATATATAGACTATGGCTATTTCTGCTCCTGTATATTTGTATCTTGTTTAATTATGTGTGAATAAAAATGTTATAATAATAAAAAATAAAAATTAAAAAAAAAGATATCATAAAATAATAAAATCTCAACTAGAAATAGAAAAAACAGAAAGGATGCAAAAATGGGAAGAAAATTTAGGGATAACTTGGTCCACAACCCAGTGGTATAAAGCATTTTTAAAAACGGAGAAAAGTATATCAAATTCGTCCTTAAGAGAAACATACTTTAAATTAGTGCAGAAATGGTATATAACCCCAATTAAATTTTAAAAAATTGCCCCACAAAAAAAATCAAGGTTATTGTTGGAGATGTGAAAACCAAATAGGAACCTATGAACATATGTGGTGGAATTGCTCTAATATTAAAGAAATTTGGACATTATGTCTAAGGCATATATCAGAAATAATCAATTTTCAACTAGCAACAATGCCTGGGATTGTATTATTCCATATTTTTCAAAGTAAAATTAATTACACACAAAGTAATGTGATTATAAATACTTTAATGGCAGCTAAGTGGCTTATAGCCAGAAGATGGAAAAAACAATCCTTACCGACATGGACGGAACTTGTGACCATTGTAGAGAGAAATAAACAAATAGAAGTGGAGTACTCAACACACTCACAATCTCCGTCGAAAAAAAATAGCTTGAAATGGTCTCTTTGGAAGACATAATGAGCCATTTATGAGAAAAGGAAAACCTTTTGCTCCTCTCCTCCCTAGAAATGAATTTCAATATGCACTGATATTCTGAAAAATAACTCCTTTCCTTATGACATATCCTGAAATGTTTAAATTTAGTTACGGTTCCATATTGTTGTGTTTTTTTTTGTTTGTTTTTTTCTCTCTATTTTTTGTTTTGTTTGTTTGATTCTGTATAAATATTGATGTTTTGATATTTGGATTTTAATGTTTGTAAACTTTGTAATAAATTTAAAAAAAAAAGACCTGGCCTGCCGCCTCCTGTTCCCCTTGCTTCCCCTTCTAACTGTAACCCAGCTACCTCCCTGGACATCCTCACTAGCCCCAGCTCCACCCTCCATGCTAGGCCCAGCTAAACTGTGCTCAATTAGCACCAACCCCCTTTCCAGTGGAACAATATCACTAAGTGCTGCAATTCTTCTCTCCAGTTCTCCAATTTGAGCTTCCAGAGAGGCAACATGCTCACACCTGCCACTGAGGAATGGACTCTGGATAAGCTGTTCCAGTATTGCATACATATGACAGGATGTACACTGAATAAGGTTGCCCCTGGACTGACTCATAATTATTATTATTGTCTACAAAAATTCAGTGGGAAAAATAAACAAGAATAAAAAATAATATAATTGTATAAAGTTTTATAATTAAAAAAAATATATATATATATATTTTTTTTTTTTCTTCCCCCTCTTTTCTTTGAAGTCCCTCCTTTTATTTAAACTCCTACACTTTTACTATAATTGCACTTATACTACAAATGTTCATAAGCTCACAAGTTCACCCCTTCTCCTGTTTATATTAACTTCTGCCTTCTCACCTGGGCACAATTAGTGCACTCTGCAATTTATCAGCCTTTACTTGTAAAAAGTAAAATCCACTTGCAAAATGTTCTAAGCAAATGTAAACGGCCACTGCTGTTTAAGAAGAAAATACACTTGTTAGTCAAGTATGTACCAAAGTAACAGGATTATCAGTTTTGGAAGTCATGGACATAAATCATGGGGAAATCTGAATTTTTGAAGATTCTTATTTATGAGTACAGGAATCCATGTTGTTTATCTTACATGACATCTTGAGAGCTGGATGATGGGGGGGGGGGGGGGGGGGGTGGTGTAGTTATCAGTAGAGGTAGGGTGAGTGAGGCAGAACTTTATGTAACCATAGCTCTTCAGAACTGTAAACTCCCCCTCACTAACAACTTACGCCAATGTATCATGGATCCCTACAAGGTCTTTTATAAATTAAAAATGATTAATTAACATTATGCTAGTTTGTTCCTGTTTAATTATGCTTAGTCAAAGTTATCAAAAATATATATTACTTTAAATAAAAACCACAGAGTCTGTGTTAAATACATAAGAAAGTCCATAGTTCTTACCAGATTGGGTTCTATCCATTCCTACCCCCATTAGTGAAGACAGAACTGCATGTCGTGGTTATAATATCCTGCAGTGACGTACTTACTGTGATTATGTGTTTGACATTAGACTCTTCTGATAGGAAACAGATCATGATTATTTAATTTGTAAGAGTATATAAGAAACATTTTTAGTTAGAGTAAACATGACAAACATGATGCATGGACTAAAAAAAACTGATCCATTTCAATGTAATCCTAAAAAGTTTTAAGGGCTCTTACTTTTACTAGCTAGCTATCATATTGGTAGGCTTTAACAGGGGCCGATCCCTTTTTTACAGTGATTCTGAAGTAATACACACAGGCCATAACTTCAGGATTTCACTGATGTACACAAGTCAGGCAGCATGCCTGAGGCAGTCATTGATTCACCTATGGACATCCGAGAAATCCTGAAATAATGGCCTATGTTCAGCGCTCCAGTACTGACAATGATTACCTGTGATATACATACCCCACCTTTTGTTACAATTACAGAAGTAAGGATGAAAGGCTATTATAGTCATTTATTGTATTTTTTAAATAATAAAGGCAAAGTCGGAAACCATGGAATTACTGTGATGTAAATTGTTTAGCTCAGTGGCACATTGCCTGGTATTACCTAATGCTCTGCAGATGCTCAGGCGATCACCCATCCAGGGGCCCCTGGCAGCTGCCTCTCCATCAATGGCAGATCAGATTTCTTCTATTTAATGGGACAGAGGTTTATTACTGGACTGGTAAAAGTGTATTTAAGTATTTATGCTCTGTCAAGTACATTTATAAACAGAAATGTTTCTGCATATAAAATGTATGTATTTACGGCCAGACTACTCTGTTGAAATGTACTGGCAAATGAAAACACACTGCTGTCCCAGGACGCAGCCATATTGGCCTAGAACAAAATACAGTATTGCACTAAAATCTACTTAAAAATCAGCAGCCCCATTCAAAGGCAGATAATGAGCAACATTTCAAATTAGGCCACATGTTTTGAGAATGTAAAGTAATACAGACTTGAATTTATTACATTTTATATGGAGTGTTGCTGCTTTGGAATCTACCATGTTGGTTCTGCTGATACAGGAAGTTTCTATTTGCACTGTGGGAGAGTGGCATCTACAACTGCCAGCACATTCATCAGTTTAACAGAACAATCATTAGGTTACAAGGACATACCTTTCTGAGAAAATAAAAGAGAGAATGCCCATAGTACAAAATAATTGAATAATGTAATGGCAGCATTTTCACCCTTTTTTTTCAATTGTCCTTTTAGTTTTACAAAAGTATAAAATAATAAAATATAGAATGAGATATTTGGCAAAAAGACTTAACAGTCTAAGTTCAAGCTGATGAGGGACAAATACAAGTAAGGGGTATGTAGGTTTAATAGAAAAGGCAAAATTTGTCACTGCTGAAATAAACAGAAATACTTAAGTGTCAAAAGGGAACATTATAGAAATTCAAAAAGTTACAGGATGTCTCTATACTGTATCAAACTTTGCAAACAGAGGGGTCAGCTTGTGTGTAAATGATCCTAATGATTTTTTAAGTAGGTTTTTAATCTTTCCATTAGCCTTTTCCCATATTATAGGTATAATATGTGGAGAAGTTGGGATGTTTGAGAATTTCCATTAAGATGCTTAAGGGTGTCTTCCTGCTGGTGTGATTTGGAAACCAGGAGCATTTTCTTGTCTGGGTTAAAGTTAAAGGTCTTGACAACAAAACAAAAAAACACGGATCTATACTCTAGAGCAGGGGTGTCACACTCGGTCCTGGAGGGCCACACCCAGGCCTGGATTTGAGGATTTCCTTTCTGTGTACAGGTGAGTCAGTCAGGATGACTGCAGAAGCAATAGTCTCACCTGCTTGTAGCAAGGATATCCACAAATCCAGGCCTGGGTGTGGCCCTCCAGGACCGAGTTTGACACCCCTGCTCTAGAGGAATGTCTTGGCTGATACAATTGACAAGTAAGTCTCGGATGCAGCTCTTCTACCACAGCAAACTGGCAATAAACTCCCATAATATGTAAACATGATGGTGTTAGTTACCAATCACATATAATAGTTGTGGTAATTGCGAGTTGTCGTCACGCAATGTTAAATTCTACGGACTTGGACATGCACAATGAGCGCAGAAGGCCTGAAAGTTACGGGTTTGATGGGGGGCTGCAATGAACGCCAAAGGTGCTCATTGCGGGGCTTACGATGGGTGCCGAAGGCGCTCATCGCAAGGCCCGTACGTGACTGGCTTGACAGGGCTGCTGCAATGAGCACCAAAGGAAGCCCTTCGGCGCTCACCGTGAGGCCTGTAACGTAGAGGGGGGGAGAGGCTCCAAACAGCTTATGAGTTACAGACTTCAAAAAAATGATGGGTTTAACAGCCGCCATTTTTTTCAAGCCCGTAACTCGGAAGACCTTGGTAGACCGCCAAAAGATGCCAATTAATTAGAAAATTACCTTACAACCTCACACACAGCACAGGGAGAGAGGCAGGGAGCCTGTAAGTGAAGTTGCAAACTAATTTGCTATTTAATTGGCGTTTGTTGCCGGTCTCAGAACGGCTAAGCGAAGAAAAAAATGGCGTCCGTAAAGCTGTAATGTTTTTTCAAGCCCGTAAATCGGAAACACATTTCGGGCTTGAGGAAAATGATCAATTTCCAGAGCCTGCAAATGGTTTCACACCCGTAAATGCAAACATGAGCATAGAGGAAGGAGAAAGATACAGGGGGGGGGGGGGGGAGAGAGTTGAAAGAGACACAGAGGAGAGAGTGGGGGGGGGAAGAGACACAGGGGAAGGAGTGGGGGGGGAAACAGACTTAGGGGAGGGAGAGGCGGCAAAGAGACACGGGAGGGAGAGAGGGGGAAAGAGACACAGGTGTGAGAGAGTGGGGAGAGGCTCGCAATGAGCTCCTTTGGCGCTCATTGCGAGGCCCGGAAGTTGCGGAAACCCAACATCTGCAATGAGCGGCAGAGCCTCTCATCGCAAGGCCCGGACAGTAGAGGGGGGGGAGAGGCTTGCAATAAACACTTTCGGGGGTCATTGCGGGTAACAAAAGTTGTGGGTTGGCTGAGGCCTGCAATGAGCGGCAAAGGCCTGTAAAGTAGAGGGGGGAGAATCTCGCATTGTGTGTCGTTTTTGACGGGCAAGTCGCTAGTACATCAATATTGTATATGCCTACTCTTTATAATTAGTACAGATCTATATGGCCTTGTTCTACCAACCCTCTTATCACCATTTGTTGGTTAAGGTTTCCCCTAGGCCTCATTCCCATCTGTCAACCTATACAAGGCTTTGTTGGATTGTACACAAAAAAAGGAGAGTATAGTGTGGAGATGTGTCCTTTCGGGGTATAGTCTTTAAGATAAAGTTTTCTAAAGTTGTTAAAGGGGTGGCACCAGTTTGTGTAGTCATAGGCTGAAAGGCAACACTGGACTTACCCATTTTCTTTCTAAAAACATATTGTCTATTATGATTTATTTATTTAAAGAACCTATAGAAAGAAATGACCATGGTCCCTTGGTGGACATATGATTAGTGATGTCAGACATGGTGATATTTCCCTATCTTCTCTCAGGTAACAATCATAGAATACTATCTTGGGTTATATATCCATCAGTGCCCTTTGTTCCCTCTTCCTCACTGTATTGCTATGTGCACTATGCTGGCTCTAATCCTCATCACAGACTGTGTACTCTGTACAAGGAGAGGAATTAAAGCTCTGAGACAGCAGCACATTCCTGGGCACTCTCACCACCACAGTCTGTCCTCTCTCTCTCTCTATGACGTGGTTAGCAATCACTGTTTAGTCCTCATTCTCTGCTCTGTAAACTTGTCTCTGTATGAGGCTCTTGTCTTGGACACAGACCAAGTACCGCCTCCTTATTATGTCCCTTTAATCATATAGAGCAGCCTACTACGTTGACGTAATTGCAATGTTATTTTCCAGCCACTGTAACTTCGTCATATGATTGATGTTCCTATCATCCAATCACAAGAGCCCTTGACTTGGAGACCAATCTCAAACAGCGTCGTTATCCTCGCGAGTGCCGGCTCATCTACCAATCAGTAACCGTGGAGGGCGGGGTGACGTCACCTCTCTGGCATCCATAGGATTTGGAGTCCGGAAATACCGGAGAAAAAAGGGAGGGGGCAGATCAGAGATACCGGGGACCAAGTGCGGGAGAGTCGGAAGACACAGCCGGGCAGGATGAGCGGGTTCAGGCAGCAAAATGTGGAGGAATTCTATGAGATGGGAGAGGAGCTGGGAAGGTGACTTATACCATTCATGTACTATACATAGATACACAGAGCTACACCTTGTGTGTAACACAGCTATCTATCTATTTATCTATCATGTAGCATATCTCTATCTATCATGTAGCATATCTCTATCTATCTTGTAGCATATCTCTATCTATCTTGTAGCATATCTCTATCTATCTTGTAGCATATCTCTATCATGTAGCATATCTCTATCATGTAGCATATCTCTATCTATCATGTAGCATATCTCTATCTATCATGTAGCATATCTCTATCTATCATGTAGCATATCTCTATCTATCTTGTAGCATATCTCTATCTATCTTGTAGCATATCTCTATCTATCTTGTAGCATATCTCTATCTATCATGTAGCATATCTCTATCTATCATGTAGCATATCTCTATCTATCATGTAGCATATCTCTATCTATCGCGCAACATGTATCTATCTATCGCGCAACATGTATCTATCTATCGCGCAACATGTATCTATCTATCGCGCAACATGTATCTATCTATCGCGTAACATGTATCTATCTATCGCGTAACATGTATCTATCTATCGCGTAACATGTATCTATCTATCGCGTAACATGTATCTATCTATCGCGTAACATGTATCTATCTATCGCGTAACATGTATCTATCTATCGCGTAACATGTATCTATCTATCGCGTAACATGTATCTATCTATCGCGTAACATGTATCTATCTATCGCGTAACATGTATCTATCTATCGCGTAACATGTATCTATCTATCGCGTAACATGTATCTATCTATCGCGTAACATGTATCTATCTATCGCGTAACATGTATCTATCTATCTATCGCGTAACATGTATCTATCTATCTATCGCGTAACATGTATCTATCTATCTATCGCGTAACATGTATCTATCTATCTATCGCGTAACATGTATCTATCTATCTATCGCGTAACATGTATCTATCTATCTATCGCGTAACATGTATCTATCTATCTATCGCGTAACATGTATCTATCTATCTATCGCGTAACATGTATCTATCTATCTATCGCGTAACATGTATCTATCTATCTATCGCGTAACATGTATCTATCTATCTATCGCGTAACATGTATCTATCTATCGCGTAACATGTATCTATCTATCGCGTAACATGTATCTATCTATCGCGCAACATGTATCTATCTATCGCGCAACATGTATCTATCTATCGCGCAACATGTATCTATCTATCGCGCAACATGTATCTATCTATCGCGCAACATGTATCTATCTATCGCGCAACATGTATCTATCTATCGCGCAACATGTATCTATCTATCTATCGCGCAACATGTATCTATCTATCTATCGCGCAACATGTATCTATCTATCGCGCAACATGTATCTATCTATCGCGTAACATGTATCTATCTATCGCGTAACATGTATCTATCTATCGCGTAACATGTATCTATCTATCGCGTAACATGTATCTATCTATCGCGTAACATGTATCTATCTATCGCGTAACATGTATCTATCTATCGCGTAACATGTATCTATCTATCGCGTAACATGTATCTATCTATCGCGTAACATGTATCTATCTATCGCGTAACATGTATCTATCTATCGCGTAACATGTATCTATCTATCGCGTAACATGTATCTATCTATCTATCTATCGCGTAACATGTATCTATCTATCTATCGCGTAACATGTATCTATCTATCGCGTAACATGTATGTATCTATCTATCGCGTAACATGTATCTATCTATCTATCGCGTAACATGTATCTATCTATCTATCGCGTAACATGTATCTATCGCGTAACATGTATCTATCTATCTATCGCGTAACATGTATCTATCTATCTATCGCGTAACATGTATCTATCTATCTATCGCGTAACATGTATCTATCTATCTATCGCGTAACATGTATCTATCTATCTATCGCGTAACATGTATCTATCTATCTATCGCGTAACATGTATCTATCGCGTAACATGTGTGTGTCTCTCTCTCTATCTATCGCGTAACCTGTATCTCTATCTGTGTGTATGTATATGTGTGTGTATATTTAGCGCTACAGAATATGTTGGTGCGTTACAAATAAAAGTTAATAATATACACAACTCCTGGTTGTTCGGCACCTAACCAACCGGCACTCTCAAGCACCTGGCATCAATTCCCCATTTTAAATTTACTACCGCTAAACCGGCACTATCCGGAGTTCGTGACTGCAAAAAAAAAAAAAAAAAAAAATGCTAACTCTTTTTCAAAAATGTTCTGGGCCTAAATGGCCCGGTTTAGGTGCTAATGCCCCTTTTTAAAGGAATTTTGAGGGGTTTTGGGGTGTTTTAAGGGTCGTTTAGACCATAGGTGCTGGATAACAGGGAGTTTACTATATATATATATATATATATATATATATATATATATATATATATATATATATATATATATATATAATTTTTTTTTTTTTTGTATATACAAGTATAAATTCCAGTTTTTGTGTCTCTAGCATATATTTCCTGCTCTTGTATTTCCACAGTGTGTTCTTCCCCTTGTATATATATCCTCATATATACATGGTGTAAACCCCCAGTGATTACCCTCCCCCTCATGCACATATATCACTTGTGTGCTTTATATGCTTCAGTAATAATGTGTGCATGTAGCCCCCAGCATACACGCTCCACTCCTCAGTATATGTACATTTACCTTACCCTCCCTGTGCACATATGTATACTCTCTCTTTTCGCATGTACTCTGTGTACTTGCATATCCACAATTGATTACAGCCCAAGGCCCCGATTCAATTGCAAGCCCGCAACTTGATCGTTGTAGGCCGTGTGTTGCGGGCTCCCGTTCATCATTATTACGACAGTAAAACATGGAGGTTACATGTCAATCAATTAGATTCAGGGGTCTGATATGCGATCAGACTCTCAAAACCGCAAAATAAAGAGTTATGAAAATGAATGCCAATACTGTTCTAGTCAATGTGGGTGGCCTGAGATCAATATAACCCCGAAATTAAAGCTAAAAATAAATCTTATATACTGTCGATTTTGCGAGCTTGAGACTGTTGTGCAATTAATTATAATGTCTATCATCGCTTTCCCCGTTATTTACAGTGCAGTATTGTTTTTTTATTGCATTTCAAGTGCCACGCACAGGTGTTTAACCCCCTTGCAGGTCCTCTCTAGGACTCGTAGGATTTTCTCATTTTGCCATTTACGGGTGTGGCCTTGGGATTTTTAGCCATTGGAACTCTTGCGAAAGTGAAAGATTGATGGGTTCGGGAGGCTGTAAGTTACAAGTTTCACCATCGCAATTTTTTCAAAGCCGTAACCCGTTTTGGAGCCCGCAAAAAAAGACGCCAATTGAATAGCAAACTAAATTGCAACCTCACATATGGCCTCCAGTAACTTGCAAAAGCTCAATTTAGTCGGGCTCCAAGTGTGTATATCCCCTATTTACCGTCTGTGTTGTTGCCAGTGGTGACTGGTAACATTTTTAATCTGGTGGGGTGGAGACATATTACCGGATTAAAAGACATGCAGTGATAGTTTAAAGGGCACACTGATGCTTGATTAACAAACTCATTACATTTTTTTAGAGTGTGATAAATGAAATAATGTACCCCAAATGCAAATAAAATATAGGATTTTAGAAGAAACGCCCTTACAGGGATATAATTATACTTTGGAAAAATATTTAGCGGCCAGAGGAGAAATTTTGGTTGGAAGCCATGGAACCTACAATTTACCATAGAACCCAGCAATATGCCAAATAATTTATATCGCACATCAATAAAAGACATATTATTGAAATACGTATAATTTTATGGAAATATTTGTGGATTGTATACACCTTATTGGAGTAACAGACACATAGCAAGATTATCGAACACACTACGTAATCATATGATACATTTCTTGATTATAGAACACCCTATTGGATAAAATAGCATATTACTACATTCTATGATCTATTTGAATATATACATATTACTCTGTTGTAATGTATGTGATTATCTACAATCGTACTTCATTTTATACATATAATGGCTTGCTATAGATGATAACTTTTACCAAATTATTCTGTTTTCTCCTGCACCCTAATAAAGCTGTCTTGTTAATATGAGGTGTGAAAGGCAGGGCCTCTGGCACCCATATTCCTTAACCTATCTCTCCACCCCCACATTCTCCTTTCTTTCACTATGGAGAAGATTTGCTTAGTGACTATAAGGGTATCTCCCCTCTTTTCCTACCTGATCGCTTCATCTGTCACACTTTTTATATTTTCCTTTATGCCATACATATGCAGAAAGGCAATATAGTGTGTGTGTGTATATATATATATATATATATATATATATATATATATATATATATATATATATATATATATATATATATAGCATTTGTGTGTCCCAGCTCAACTTCCCAGAATGCAGTGTAAATAACTGTTTTTCTCAGAACTCTGAGCTGGAAGCAGGTTTTTTAACTTGCTTTAGATATTCAAATGTGAAAATAGATGTACTTTTTATTTAATAAAAAAAAAAAAAATATATATATATATATATATATATATATATATATATATAATTACACACACACACACACACAGTGGATATAAAAAGTCTACACACCCCTGTTAAAATGTCAGGTTTCTGTGCTGTAAAAAAATGACAAAGATAAATCATTTCAGAACTTTTTCCACCTTTTAATGTGACCTATAAACTGTACAACTCAATTGAAAAACAAACTGAAATCTTCTAGGTAGCGGGAGGAAAAAATATAAAAAAAATAAGAATATGCACACCCTTAAACTAATACTTTGTTGAAGCACCTTTTGATGTTATTACAGCACTCAGTCTTTTTGGGTATGAGTCTATCAGCATGGCACATTTTGACTTGGCAAGATTTGCCCACTCTTCTTTGCAAAAACACTCCAAATCTGTCAGATTGCGAGGGCATCTCCTGTGCACAGCCCTCTTCAGATCACCCCACAGATTTTCAATTGGATTCAGGTCTGGGCTCTGGCTGGGTCATTCCAAAACTTTAATCTTCTTCTGGTGAAGCCATTCCTTTGTTGATTTGGATGTATGCTTTGGGTCGTTGTCATGCTGAAAGATGAAGTTCCTCTTCATGTTCAGCTTTCTAGCAGAAGCCTGAAGGTTTTGTGCCAATATTGACTGGTATTTGGAACTGTTCATAACTCCCTCTATCTTAACTAAGGCCCCAGTTCCAGCTGAAGAAAAACAGCCCCAAAGCATGATGCTGCCACCACCATGCTTCACTGTGGGTATGGTGTTCTTTTGGTGATGTGCAGTGTTGTTTTTGCGCCAAACATATCTTTTGGAATTATGGCCAAAAAGTTCAACCTTGGTTTCATCAGACCATAACACCTTTTCCCACATGCTTTTGGGAGACTTCAGATGTGTTTTTGCAAAATGTAGCCTGGCTTGGATGTTTTTCTTCGTAAGAAAAGGCTTTTGTCTTGCCACTCTACCCCATAGCCCAGACATATGAAGAATACGGGAGATTATTGTCACATGTACCACACAGCCAGTACTTGCCAGATATTCCTGAAGCTCCTTTAATGTTGCTGTAGGCCTCTTGGTAGCCTACCAGAACAATTTTCTTCCTGTCTTCTCATCAATTTTGGAGGGAGCTCCAGTACTTGGTAATGTCACTGTTGTGCCATATTTTCTCCACTTGATGATGACTGTCTTCACTGTGTTCCATGGTATATCTAATGCCTTGGAAATACTTTTGTATCTCTACTCCTGACTGATACCTTTTAACAATGAGATCCCTCTGATGCTTTGGAAGCTCTCTGTGGACCATGGCTTTTGCTGTGGGATACGACTAAGAACATTTCAGGAAAGACCAACTAGAGCAGCTGAATTTTATTTGAGGTTAATCAGAGGCACTTTAAATGATGTCAGGTGTATGCTGACTCCTATTTAATACGATTTGGAATGTGATTGCTTAATTCTGAACACAGCTACATCCCCAATTATAAGAGGGGGGGCAGACTTATGCAACCACATTATTTTTAATTTTTCTTCCCTCCACCTAAAAGATTTCAGTTTGTTTTTCAATTGAATTGTACAGTTTATAGGTCCCATTAAAGGTGGAAAAAGTTCTGAAATGATTTATCTTTGTCTCATTTTTTTACAGCACAGAAACCTGACATTTTAACAGGGGTGTGTAGACTTTGTATATCCACTGTAGTTATACATATACAGCCTAGGATCACCATAGTGATATAATTGCACACATATGCAGACTGGGTACCCTATAGTGAAATTATTGTACACATACACAACTTGGGTCAGTTAGTGGTATAATTACAGAAAATACAGCCGTGGGCCCCCTGTAGTGATATTCTACACATACGCAGCCGGGGTCCCCTGTAGTGAGATAATTTTTCATATATACACTCTAACTCCACTCTATTGTTGCACACTTTAGCTGCTGTCAATACGTCCATAGGAATAAAACTTTTGTGTAAGTTTGATGGAGCAATGAGTGGAGTATCTGCAGCAGCTCTCATCCCTCCCCATGGACTCACAGTACTGTGTGTCTCTGGGCAGCATACGTTAGAGCTCCCACTAGCTTCCAGGGCATATTACCATGAGCTCTAATACAAAGCTGCACATGGCAGCTAAGCCCAAGCCTCGTTCTGATTTGTGTCAGTGCAGATTTCGGACTCTATCCCAACTCACACATCACAGGAGCTCAGTGGCTCTCCCTTTACCTTTTCAGGGTGGCAACAGCAGAAGTAATATATGTCATTTTATTACTAAGTTAAGTCTTACACAGTCTTAAACATTTTAAAGCTAATTTTTTTTTATTAAACAAGGGTAGAGAAAGAAGAGTTGTTGAAAGAGACGGTCCGTAACAGGTAGAAGGTAATAATAGTAATTTAAAATAACAAATCTTATCTGTTCTAGGCTGGATTTTTTGAGGGTAGCTGCCCAATTGCCCTAATCAAGGTCCCTCTCTATTTATAATTTTTAGCACTTCCCCCGTTTGTGTAAGTTTAGTCTGTCTTCCCAGTCTTCTTCTTTTCTCCTTATCTTTATCCACCTATGTACATGTTCCCCATATGTCTATCTTCTTACTATACAAGTGTCTAATATTGTCTACCCCTAGTGGCCAGTTTGCCATTGTACGGAAGTGCAGAGAGCGCAAGACAGACATGGAGTACGCAGCCAAGTTCATCAAGAAACGTCGTCTGTCCTCTAGCCGTCGGGGAGTGAGCCGGGAAGAAATTGAAAGAGAGGTGGATATTCTGCGTGAAATTCAGCACCCCAACATTATTACCCTCCATGATGTATTTGAGAATCGCACAGACGTGGTTCTGATCTTGGAGCTAGTGTCTGGAGGGGAACTTTTCGACTTCCTGGCACAGAAGGAAAGTCTGAGCGAAGAGGAGGCCACCATGTTCCTGAAACAAATTCTGGATGGGGTTCACTACTTGCACCACAAGAGCATTGCACACTTCGATCTCAAGGTATCTGCCTAAATTAATTTGCTTCCCTATAATAATAATTTATTGTATGATGGACGCACCAGTGGTATTTTAGTGCATGAACAGTGATTTCAGTTGTACTTGCAAGCTGTCTGCAGGGAAGGTGGAAAGTATCAAATTCCAAAAGATTCAACTGTTTAACCAATCCACCTCCACACCTTCCTCTTTTGCCAATATTCATGTAAGAACATGTAATTTGGGTCCTACCTATCAGGAAGTGCTGAAGTCGGACAAGATGGAAACTTTCTACAAACAAGTATTGCTAGTGAACATGCTGCGTATAATGTAATTATCTATAAACTGATTATGAACTCACTGCTCAATATAATTTATTGTGTATGTTAATAATTTCATCTCTCTCCCCCTGTCCAGCCAGAGAATATCATGCTTCTGGATCAGAGCACCCCCAGTCCCCGGATCAAACTCATAGATTTTGGAATTGCTCACAAAATACAAGCAGGGAATGAGTTTAAGAATATCTTCGGAACACCAGAATTTGTAGGTGAGACGACTCGGGATTAGTGTAATGACTGTATATTAGGGCGTCAGTCTCCATATATACAATTTTTGTAATTATTATTATTTTTTTTTCTATTTCATTACGCAGCTCCTGAAATTGTAAATTATGAACCTCTCGGCCTGGAAGCTGATATGTGGTGAGCTAACATGGTGAAACTGAACAGGGAATGTGTTCGGTGTATGTGAGGACAAATTAGATAGATATATAGTAGGGGTAGTTAGTATGACACCTAGCGTCGGGTGGCAGTGGGTATGAGGACACCTAGCGTCGGGGGCAGTGGGTATGAGGACACCTAGCGTCGGGGGCAGTGGGTATGAGGACACCTAGCGTCGGGGGCAGTGTGTATGAGGACACCTAGAGTTGTTTTCCTCCTCATCGTAGTCCAGTAATTACAATATTATGTTTTGAAAGACAAGACTTGATAATGAGTAAAAGTTTTTAAGAAATGAACAAAAAAAAATGCATAATGGGCAGCCATTTCCCTGAATTTCAATAGGGTGCTATTGAGATTTTTGTTAGCCGTTTTGGAAGCTCTGGCACTTTTTACCACATATTTTTTATTTTTCACATTGAGCTACTGATTTATTTGTTTTTTTAGATTAATTTTGCTGACTCCAGGGAGAAAAGCAATTTATAGAGTCAATTTTAGTAGCTTGGAGAATATTTTTGGGCAACTATTCCACCACCATAATGACATTAACAATGAATTGGGGGTCGCAGATACTTCTGTATCTGTTGAATACTTGCTCTAGGTCATCACTTGTTCACTATAGCTCTTCCTGACTTTGCCTCTCACTGTCTAGGCAGGTAGTTAAACAAGTATTGACACCTTTTTAAATATTTAATGTTTTAGAAGAAATGTTGTCATTTTAAATTAATTTATTTCCTCTGTAGTGATGTGCCGCATGAGGCATAATACTAACAATGCAGACTCTTGTGGGAAAATATAGTCCCAGCAGCTTATTTTGCTGTCCATGAAAGCACCTTGAGAATCGCAAAGGATTTCTGCATGGTTTTTAAACTTTATAGATTATATGTCTGTGAAACATAATCATTTCTCACTAGGAGACTATTTTAAAACTGCACATGTTTGAAAAGAAATTCTCTTTATGAGAATGCTTTGCTTTAATATGTAGGTGGTGCTGCAATAAGAAATTACAATAGGAAATTGCCCCATCGTTCAAACCTACCCCATTAGTCTGTAATAGAGTAGGTTATAAGATCTTGAGAGACCACTTCATACCCTTTTATGCGTTTTTTTAAATCTGACTTTCTCTGGCAGATATTTATTGTTATGGCGTTGACGTCTTTTGTTTGTCTCTCTCCCTTCAGGAGCATTGGAGTGATCACTTACATTCTGTGAGTATGAGCTAGAATGTGTGCAGAAAAAAGTGCTTCTTATTGTCTATTTCTTGTTTAGTTGTTTTTTGTCTGTTTTCTGTGGCTCCTGTTATCTCTATCTTTCTTTTATCTCTGTTTCTCATTCTCTTGCCTTGTTGCTCTTTCCAAACCTTTCTCAATTTGCATTACTCCATAATTCTCCCTATTCCACCATGTCTTAGCTTAGTGTGTTTCTCTTTCCTCCCACAGTCTCAGTGGAGCATCCCCTTTCTTGGGAGAAACAAAGCAGGAGACTCTGACCAATATCTCAGGTGTTAATTATGATTTTGATGAGGAATATTTCAGCAATACAAGTGAGCTGGCCAAAGATTTCATCCGCAGATTGCTGGTCAAGGACCCCAAGTGAGTGCTTGGAGTTTTGCTTCAATATTCGCTTCTCATCTCCCGGGTTTATGGAGCTTGCAATGGGTTTAAGAATGTATACACAAAGGAGTGCCTCGTGTTTTTATTTGTTTTGTTTTTTTTAATTTATAAAGGACCACTGTATAATGAACAAATATACGGTATGTTTAAAGAATGTGGGTAAAAGTTTAATTAGACAGGAAAATGTCATAATATTTCAGTTAGATGAACAAAATATGATGCCAGTAAACACTGAAGGCAATCATGCTACCTTTGGTGAAGGTTGAGTGTCTGTCTCTTAATTTTCCGCAGGAGTAGGCTTGCTGTTAGTTTCAAGCTGCCTGCTTTTGAGTGTGTAAGGGCAGTGGTCAGATATCAAAATCCAAAAGATCCAGGGATTTAGCAAATCTCCCTCTCCTCTCAAATTCAAGGAATCAAAAAACAAAGCTAAAACGATTTTTATGTCCATGGCATACGCAGTTGCCAATGTGGCTTGTTTGTTACATTCTTTACAAACATACTTTTTTATTTTTATTCACAGGAAACGGATGACTATTGATCAGAGTCTGGAACATTCTTGGATTAAGGTGAGTGAGGCTTCCAGACATTTTTTTACACTACGAACATAGTGGAGCTATTTGACGTGTCCGCTCCCAGCTGGATGAAGAAGATAAAGGAGGGCTATGAGATATGAAATCTGTGTGTGACATAGGAATATAAATGGAGTGAATCACTGGGGTGTGATTTTTCTGTCCCTCTCACCACAGGGTGATCACATATTATAATTGTCTAACTGCGATTCGTCGTCACGCTTCAGACGAATCGCAGTTAGACAATTATAAAGTGCTGCGCATTGCGCAGAGCGCGGCGCGAGCCGCGCTTTGCGCCCGAGCCGCGCATGCGCAGAGCGCGGCGCGAGCCGCGCTCTGCGCCCGAGCCGCGCATGCGCAGAGCGCGGCGCGAGCCGCGCTCTGCGCCCGAGCCGCGCATGCGCAGAGCGTGGCGCGAGCCGCGCTCTGCGCCCGAGCCGCGCATGCGCAGAGCGTGGCGCGAGCCGCGCTCTGCGCCCGAGCCGCGCATGCGCAGAGCGCGGCGCGAGCCGCGCTCTGCGCCCGAGCCGCGCATGCGCAGAGCGCGGCGCGAGCCGCGCTCTGCGCCCGAGCCGCGCATGCGCAGAGCGCGGCGCGAGCCGCGGCATGCGCAGAGCCCGGCGCGAGCGCGGCCCGAGAGCAGGTAAAAGAGTGGGGAAGAGGGGGGGGGGGGTAGAAGCACAGAGTGGGAAGAGGGGAGGGAGAGTGGGGAAGAGGGGGGGGGGAGAGTCACAGAGGGAGAGTGGGGAAGAGGGGGGGGGAGAGTCACAGAGGGAGAGTGGGGAAGAGGGGGGGGGAGAGTCACAGAGGGAGAGTGGGGAAGAGGGGGGGAAGAGGCACAGAGGGAGAGGGTGGAAGACACAGAGTGGGAAGAGGCACAGAGGGAGAGTGGGGAAGAGACACAGAGGGAGGGGTGAGAGACACAGAGGGATAGGTGGGAAAGAGACACAGGGGAGGTAGAGGAGGGGGAAAAGACACACGGGAGGGAGAACATGGGGAAGATACACATGGGAGGGAAATGGGGGGGGAGAGGGGAACAGACACAGGGGGAAGGGGGAAAGAGACACAGGCCAGGGGGGAACAGGCACAGAGGGAGAGGGGGGGAAGAGACACAGGGGGGAGAGATACAGAGGGTGAGGGAGGAAGAGACACAGAGGGAAGGGGGGGAAGAGGTACAGAGAGAGGGGGAAAGAGGCACAGAGGGGGGGGGACAGAGGAAGGGGTGAAGAGACACAGTGGCGAGACACACAGAGAGAGGCGGGGGAAGAGGCACAGAGGGAGAGGGTGGAAGACACAGAGTGGGGAGAGACACAGAGGGTGAGGGGGAAGAGACAGGGAGGAAGAGGCACAGAAAGAGGAGGGGGAAGAGACACAGGGGAGTGAGAGGAGGGGGAAGAGACACAGGGGAGAGAGTGCAGGGGGGAAGATACACAAGGGAGGGAAATGGAGACACGAGGAAGGCCGTAACAGACACAGGGCTGAGGGGGAAAGAGACACAGACACAGGGGAGGGTTGGGGGAGACACAGGGGAGGGTTGGTGGAGACACAGGGGAGGGTTGGGGGAGACACAGGGGGGGGAGAGATGCATAGGAGGGAGAAGGGGGAAAGAGACACAGGGGAGGGGTTTAGAGACATGGGAGGGAGAGGGAGGTAAAAACAAAGGGGGGCAGGAGATACAAAGGAGGTAGACGAGGTGGAAGGAGACACAAGGGAGGGAGAGGAGGGGGGAAATAAGACACGAGGGAGGAAGTAGACAGAGGGAGAGACTCGCAATGAGCTCCAAAGGGGCTCATTGCAAGGCCTGTGATGAGCGCCAAAGGCGCTCATCACAAGGCCAGTAAAGTAGAGGGGGAGAGGCTTACATTGTGTGGCAAACAGCATTGCCAGGCTTCAGTTTTTATTGCCGTCATTTTTGACGGGCAAGTCGCTAGTATAGATATAAGGAAGCAATTGGATGTTGAGTCTGTCCCTCCCACTGCAGGGTGATAGAGGTAGTGGAGTATTACTTTGTCCTGTCCCCAGCTTAGTGACATGCACAAAAGGTTGCAATGGGCCTTGATGCTCTAAAGTGTGTATATGGTATAAATCAATATGCCTTCTCTTCACTAGGCCATTAAACGCCGGAATGTACGCCATGAGGAGAGTGGGAAGCGTCCTGAACGGCGGCGGCTGAAGACAACACGTTTGAAGGAATACACAATCAAATCGCATTCCAGCATGCCTCCCAACAACACCTATGTTAACTTTGAGAGGTTCAGTCGTGTACTTGAAGAGCTAGGCATTGCAGAAGATGCACTGAGAGAACTGCAGCGGAGCCAGGCAACCTCCCGAGAGGACCTATCTGCTCTGCGCTCCATCTATGAGGAGAAGGAGAGCTGGTATCGGGAGGAACAGGATGCAGTTGGGCGCCAGCTGGTGGTACTCCGACAAGAGCTTCAACGTGGGGAAGGGCAACGGCGCCAGGCACAGGAGGAGCTGCGAAGTGCCATGCTTAGTGCTAATGGGCTGAAGAGAAAGTTTGGGCGTCTGGAGAACAGATATGAGGCACTGGCTGCCCAAGTTTCTGCAGAGATGAGCTTTGTGGAGGACCTCCTTAGATCCGTGGAACTAGAGAGGGATGGAGAGGAGGGAGAGAGAGGGGTTTGTTGAGACATGAAGGCATATATTAGGAAAAATGGGATTAATATATAAAGGGTGCTGGAAGAGGGCTGCAACAGGAGATTGTGTAAAGAAAGCACAAAGGGTGAAATAAGTATGTCATGGGTGAAAGAGGAGGTTGGAGCATGCTGATAGAAAAAGGGGGGGATGAATAGTAGAGAGAAGGTTTTGCTAAAAGTGAGGGGGGGTTTGGGAAAAAGAAGGCTATAATTGAGAGGTTATGTTGGTCAGGGAATGTTGATGAGTAGTGTGATGCTGAGTTGTGCCTAGGGGAGGTTGGTCATGGGTTTCTGCCTCCTAAGTGAGGTACACGCATTATTATATATATGTTATTCTTTCCGTTTTATTGTTACACAAGTCTTCCCACTGCACAACAAAATCAGGAGTACATACTTTACATGCTCTATATATATCTTACTCTATATCAGTACTGTGTATTACTTTAATGGCCCATGCTGTGAGCATGCACTCACTAAACCTTTTAGTCGGGAGCTATACCCTCTGACCACATTAATACACTTTCAGAGAGAGGTGCATGTGTATGTGAAGAGGGAATGGGCTTTAGGAACATTTGGTAAAATGGACGTCATATGTTTGTCTGTCAAAAAAACTGTAAAATATAACTTTAATTGTAAACAATGTTTTATACTAAAGAAAAAAAAAAGGTTTCCTGTATTTATTTTGGGCGTTGACTGGAGATGAAAATACATAAAATCCTTGGCAAATCCAAACACATGGGAAAAAAAGTAAACGATTTTGTAAATTTCTGACATATTTGGAACTTTTGCTATGAAGAAGTTTTTTTGTTTATTTTCTTTATTTTTTGTGCACGTAAAATAAATGATATTCATTTGAAACTAAAACCATGCTGAAAGTGATAATAAACTGTGTTTGAGCCTCTTTTGCCTCTTCAGAGGAAGTGTAAACAAGGTCTAGTAGAGAGTCTATTATCTTAAAAATGTATAGTTGTAAAAGTCTATGGTTGTTGCAGTCCAGAGATACACAAGGCTCCCTCATCTGTTTCTTGTAACATGTCCGGTCAGAGGACTAAACTACTCCAGTTCTATTTTACTTCAAATTCGTTTCTCCAGACTATAGACCATTCATTTCCACACAAAGATCATGGGTCTGTCCTGCTTAAAGAGCAGTCAGTTGTCTCTGTTTTTAAAATTGTAGAGATCAAGTAGGTGAAAACCAGTCTTACAGGGAGGTAAAGTCTTATAAGACCATAATGATCAGTACTGTAAGTAGTACAATAATGGGCCATTTTAGTCCAAATTCTCTCATGCATTTTAACTGACATTTCAAGTGTTATAAAAAATTTTTGCATGAGTAACAATGTATAGAAATTACATTAAATATAGAAAGGTGAGATTGTTGTCCCATCTTATCAGGAAACCAATGAGTCTGAACTGCATCATACTGTGCTTTTTGTTCCAATTGGTTTTAAAGTAAGAAAACACAATTAAAGGCATATTTCATTTTCATGGACTGTGAATGCAGGAGGTAAATCAGAAAACATTCTTTGAAAGAAAAAAAATACCCAAATAAACATTTCCAAACTCACCCTGATGTTTGCTAAATCTCTTGTTTGCAAGCAGCAGCTTTTGTGAGTAAACACCCCTGAATATCCCTGCTATAATTAGCATAAAAAACAATAAATCACAATTTGTTTTGGCCAATCACAGGCAGCTATACATTTTTAATACAATGTAACTATCCGTAAATGGTAGTTTGTACAGGCAGTAATTCAGAAGTCAGACACTGATCTATAGATCTCTGCATTGTGCTGCTGCTGGCTTGAAGGTTATTAAAAAGTTAAAATCCATATCTAGATCTATTTCTATTGGTAGGTATCAGGTGCCTATGTAAGCAGCTCTGTGGGTGTGGAAAACAAGTTTAATTTCTAAATAAAATAAATCTGTGTGTATAGAATGACTCAATGTAATGTCTGTGTCTGATATAAGCAACTTGTGTTAGGTTAGACAAAGGTAAGAACAGGGAAACTTCCATGTACCTTTTTACAGGGTCTCCATGAGTTTTTGATTACAATTCCTATTAACCCACTGGTAAGAGATCTTGATCGGGCACATTATTTTTTATATGCTAGTCTGTTTTAGTGCTAATTTTCTTCAAGCAATATAATTTATTTTCCATGGGGAAAAAACAACAACTTAGAAATATATAAAACATACTCCTTATATGTTAGACAGGGAATATTGGTTAATTGTGCCCAACAAAGTGAGGTACAAGCATTATTCTGTATTTGCTGTTATACAATAAGTAAAACATGAAAAGTTGTTTTATTTTTATTTTTTCTAGTCAACAGTTTATTGTGCAAATTTGACAAGTATGTATAACAGCACAAACATGAGTTTCCATGTATAAATAACTGAAAATTGGGAATCCGCCCCAAGATCTCATACTCACAGAAAGCCTTCTGGAGAATGAGTTTTATATCTATTGAGTTACCAGCGGATACGATTTGTTCTATTTACTTTTTTTCAAAACAACATTTTTTTTTAAAGCGGTTGAAATAAAACTAGTACTCTGTATCTAGACCTGGATTAATAAATAAATCTACATAAAATAATAAAGAAATGGGAGGGGTAGAGAAATAAGGCAAGTCATTTAGTTGATTATTCCTACTGTATCCAGCTGCCCCTTTCCCAGTTTCTACCAGCAGATCAGTTATTTTATTTTTTTTAACCTAAAAAGATCCCATCATCAGTTTGAGTGTTTTATTTAAATAGTGTTTTGAAAATAAGTGTACAGTATATATAACAGTATATGTTTGAATCCTCATTGTAATTACATATTTGCAATATGCTGCCATATGGAACTATAGTTGATGATGGGCATAAGTGTGAATGAAAACAAAAAATTAAAGCAATGTTATAGGCTACATTGGAAGCTACTATTTTTGTTTCTGCTCATCTGCTTCGTTAGCCGGGAGGAGGCAGTCAGTGCAGAGTTTTCAGTTACTGCAATGAACACGTGGCAACACAGAGTACATCATGGACATGTTATTAATTCCCAAGAACCCACTTTGCTGAAAAAGCAGTTCAGAAAAGGATGTGGTGGTCAGCGCTAAAGAATAAGTTCAAATAAGAGTTCATTAAGGTCTTTTTCAGGGCTAAGAGCATAAATATAAGACTTCTGCATCTCTTTATGTGCCAGCAGATGGTAGTATTGTCCCCAGATTTCCCTGAGTATAACCCCAGCCTGACCTCTGCAGTAATACTCCACACAATACCTCCCTGTATGCCCCAGTCTAACAGGCCTCTGTGTATTTGTAGATCCCGTCTGTCCGTTAATTTAATAAACTGTTCTCTGGGCATCCGGGCCTGTAGGGTGAAGGAGTGTTACGCAGGAGCATGGTTTGACCACCCTGGATCTCACACCCTAGTGGGGAGTTTGTTTCTGTCTGACACTGAGGTGCCAGAATCTACATGTGTCTCAGAGCACACAGCAGCTGAAAGGGGCCTTGCAAGGAAGCCAATATGTCTTGTGCGTTCAGGATAGAAGTGTTTGTATTTAGATATTTACTAAAATGGGGGAGGAAAGTCGGACAAGAAACCATATTGTGGATGATGTGTATGACACGTACACACTATTCTTAGATGCAAATAATTCTGGGTGCATTAACCACATACACGAGGGAAGAGAGAAAAAGGGTTATATATCTGTTTATTTTACAAGGCAACAATTATTAGAACTGTGCAACACGTCACCAGTAATAGAATAAATAATATTTCTTCGCAAGTCTCTGTGCGGCACCAAAAGGGAGGGGGTGTAAAATTCTTTCACTGCAGGTGTTTCAATGGGAGGAACAGGGGACAGTCCAACAAACTGGATATTAGAGGCTGAAAGAAATTGAAAGAATTACAATGTGAGCAGCTACAGTGTGTGTGTTTTATTCAATTACTTTAGTTAGTCAGAAGGATGTCTTGACTTTGTTGCAAAGCTGCATTTCGACAGTTTTAGTTTGAGTGTATCAGGGTTATGCACCATGGTGCTCTGTGGAGAGTTATACACACCGGGCCACTCTTGGGGATTCAGTGGTGATCACAGTGTAGTTAGAATTATCTCATACCCAGAAGATTTTGCTATTTTACAGATTTCTACAGATGACTGTAAGATTGCCTGTCTGCGAGGGATTCTGGGAGTTACAGCCATTGCTGATGCTGCAGTATTATTTACAGGCTGAAAAACTACAAGACATGGAATATAATGGGACATAATTCCTTAGTCAGCCTTTCTTCCTTACTCTCTTTACAAAAGAACCTGTAATTTATTCAAGAGTCCCAGGCTAAGTTCAATTAAAAGGTCCCTCTCCATATATGTGTCTTGGGCCAATTATTTACCTGGTAATGTGGCAGTTCCGTGTTATTACATAGTTCCCTGTGTAGGTCAGGTCACAGCGCACAGCATTATTGGTGAAATCTGACTCCATTACCTGGAAATTGGGGTTCACAGAAACCTGGAAAGCAGATATATTGTTATAAATAGTAAATCATACCATGAGCTTTGAGATCTGCTTCTTTAGGTGTAAAGAGGCAGTGAATGAAGAGGAAGCTTTCTGTCAGCTCTGTGGAAATGTGGCAATATAAAGCCTCAAACCTTTCAATAAAGTTAATGGAAATGACATTAGTTTACGAGCTACAGAAACCTGGGAGTAAATATGTCAATGACAAATAATACCAAGACCTTGGAGCAAATATATACATAGTGTAGAAAGTAGTGCTTCAAAACCACAGTGCTCAGGGCACAGCCACATGGCCATATTTAACAGGTGGAAAGTCATTTTTTTTTTTTTTTTAACCATTTGCACTCTGATATCCAGAAATCATGATGGAGTGGCCTGAGGACATACTGATGAAAAGGAAACTGAGGCACCCATTTGGGTGAGAAGTAGCACAGAACTACCTCTGCTGTGAGCTGATCTATATAGTCAGAAACATATTGCTATACCTTGAACCCACACCAACCTCTTATTAAAAGGTCATGATATTTAAAATACATCTTTTGATAGGTAAATAAATCAAATTGTTTGAGCCACTGATTGAAGCATGTGCACTTGAGATTTCCTGAAATCTGCAGTAATACCTGTATTTGGGGACTGAAACTGAACAACCCTGCACTAAAAGCATAGCTTGATTGAAGATACGTGTGGATGAAATACAGGAGAATAGGGATAGTTCATATGAAGATCATGAGATGGTTTACAAGGGATATTTACTGTACAGAATGCATAGCAAAAAAACCTGGGAGCGGATGTGTATATACATATCGTATGATGGAGGGATCATGTAACAGATACAAATAGAAATGCTTTACCCCTATACTCACCTTGAGGGAGTACCTCCCAGGGGGCACATCAGTGATATCGATCCATTGACAGTCGATGTTGGCATGATATATGTCATAGCACCCTGGACTTAGCCCCTGAAATTTGAACACACAGAATGTTATATACAGAAAATAATATACGTGACAGTATATTTGTATGTATACTAGCTTACGTATATCATCTTATGATATTTACAGGCAGTGTAGTATAACTGGAAGACTATCTGTAACACTTTCTTACACACATACACTTCTGGGCATTTTACTCATACATATGCATACACAACCCTTTCTGGATCGCTATCTTGTTGTGGGTAAGGGGCTTGTGTACCTCAATGAAGCTGTGAACTATACCATGTAGGGTCACCCAAGATGGATATGTCATAGCAGAGAGGTCAGGCAAATCTCAGTCCACTAGAGAAGGAACTGGCAACCTCATCCAGTATCTTAGCCATGAAATCCTTATGGATATACATATATATATATATATATATATATATATATATATACGCAAACCGTATTGGTCCGAATATAAGCCGCACCCGCATATAAGCCGCACCCGTAAAATTGGAGAGAAAAAGACTCTTCAAGTGACCAGCCATTGCAAGAAACAGGCTTTCTAATTAGCAATGTAGCTTTTTTTGCAGGTTACAGGCTTTACAGGATGTTAGAATCACTAAAACCGTAAATCGCTATTCAATACCGCAGTCTAAAGCACGAAAATCGGCACCCTTAACTTGCAATTGCGCAAAGCAGCAGTAGTTTTGCGTTCGCGAATAGAAGCCGCACACGTAACAAGCAAAGTTCGCAAATCGGCAGTGATTTTTTTAATGGTTGCGAATATAAGTTGCACAAGCTCAAAAATGGGGAAAAAGGTGCGGCTTATTTTCGGACCAATACGGTATACACACACACACACACATACATACATACATAAATACACACACACACACATATATATATATATATATATATATATATATATACACACACACACATACATACATACATATATACACACACATACACGCAGAGGACATATAGTAGGGTCACCTGTGTGTGTGTGGTGCAGGCATATCGTCTTCTCACTCCCAGGTCACACATTGTGTCCTCCAGACAGAAGCTGGCCTTGTGACCTTCAGCCACCTTGCGATGGGTCACTGAATCCAAGAGATCATAGTGACTGAAGGAGTCCATGCTGTGATAGTGCCTGGAAAAGACAGTGGAGAGGATAGACGGAGTGTGAGGAAGTCATGTAGGATGGACATTGAGGGGACAATCAGTACTCACTGGTGACAGCTGTGCCATTCCCAGGTGTGTCGTGGTTTTACTGGTGAGAAGTCTGCTGTCCCACGGTTTTTAACCCTTTGTGGAAATCGGAGCAGCACTCGGGTACTGGCATCAGAGATAGCTTGTGAGTAGGCAGACCTGAGGAGAGAAACAAGATGGAGGGAGCCTAGTATTTAATATATGTATCTATTATGTACAAGCAGTCCAGTCCACTGTACTTGAGTATAGTTTGTGTATGTGAAGTCCAGTTAATTATATACTTGTTTCCCTGTGTATGTGTATCTAATCCAGCATGTGTCTTTAAGTAAAAGAGCCATTGAAATGTTGTAATTATATCATGCTTTTTTGAATAGCTTGATATCAAGCAAAATGTTTCGAGACAGTAAAAAAAATATATTTCCTTTATTTTCTTGTACTTTATTAAAGGTTGCTTTACTTGAGGCAGACATTTGAATGTATTCCTAACCGTATTAGTCACTTGGAGGGACCTTGGAGGCAAAGAAAGGCAAATCTAGCCAGGAGACTGATTGCCTAGCGTGTGATGTCACTAAGACGCACACGTGTGTCTGGCCTGACCAAGCAATTGGTCTCACAGTTTCCCCAGAGACCCTATTTATAAACCATGCAATCTTTTATCCAAGCACTTTTGTGATGTGTTTTATGATTTTTTTGTAAATCTATTGATTTTGTTTCATAATTTGTTTGTAATCCCACTTGTATTGATGACCACCTGAACAGGGCTCACACACCACAATTAGGGAACCTCTTCTCCAGCTCATTTTTTTTCCCCAAAAAATTATATAGTATACATTATTATTATTTATTATCTTTTATTTGTATTGCACCAACATATAAGGAATAGCAAGGGTCAGGAAGAAAGTGAAAGATAGAAAGAGTTTAATGGAATATGGAATATTTACACTCACTATAGATATTTATCAAATGTGCTCCAAATATGTTACTACTCACAGAACATGATTCACTAAACAAATATCTCTGGATATTAAATCAAATAATTTGTTCTGTTTACAACAGCTGAATGTATCTACCCGCAGTGCCATACATAGTGAAAGATGTGCTTGTATGCTGAATATAGCTATGTATGTTCCTGTGGCTGTTAATTACCTGGCCAGGCAGTTCTCCTCTGCAGCACATCGCAGACTGTACATGGGGGCTCTCTCGATGTAAGTGGAGGTCTGAATATAGAGGTGGTCAGGAACCAGATCAGGAAGCCCTGTGGGTGCAATTTGAAGAGTAATATATTTGTATTAACCTTGTCTAATCATATTAGCATCCACATGATCACACCATTAATATCCTATTAATTATTCAAAGCTGTGCAAGAAAAGAAGAAACTTGAACATTTCATGCCTTTCTAAATGAATACCATATTGCTGAATAAACATACTTTCTTTTTAAACTGTTATATTATATAATATTTAGGTACCACTACTCCCACTACTACCCACTCACATTTCCAACACATGGATATGCGCTCCATATTCAGGTACAATGGCAGATTCTTAATTTTTTCTCTGCATGTAGACATTGGGGGAGGCATGGGTGTAGAAATGGATGTAAAGGGGACAAACCCCTCCCCATGTTTTCAGTGTGTGTCTGTATGTGTACAGAAGCTGTTTTGTGCTCTGTATGCCAGGATTATGATGGCTCTTACACCCCTGAGGAGAGGCGTTGACTCCACGCCCTGATAACAGGTGGAGACCGAGCTGTGAAGATCTGACACTGTTGTATCCATATTCTTTGGGCTTCCAGGTGTATGATAGAAATATCTACAATGGGACCCAATAGATATTTGTACAATCACGTAGCACAATCACATTTTTAGGTGTATGATGTTGAAAGCTTATTGAACAAGGCATTCCATCAAATCTTTAGTAAGGACACAGTAATAAAAAGTGAACATTTAGAATTGATTAAAAACAGGCTTTGTCATTATTTATTTGGCTATGCAATGTTATTATAGTTGGTATACTTCCATAAATGGTGAGTTTACATTTCCTCTTGGACACACAGTTTAGGAATGTATAGTACCCATACTCCAAATATGATGGACTGCCAATATCTACTCTGTATAACACTGATGGAGTAGACCTCCTGTCTATTATTTTCACTGCATTGAGTTGTTGGCACTGTGAGTGCATACATGTTTCTTTCTCTTATGTTCTTATACAAACAAAATTCAATAAACAACATTATTAAAAAAATAATCTTCCTCTGCCAAGTGTTATGGATGTATAAATAGAGAGTACTTGCTTGTACTTGTCAAATATATGAGTGCAGGGAAGTATTTAGAATTTATACGGCCATGGGCCCACTCAGATGTATTCATCCCTTCAATATCTGATTTACTACTAATACTTTCCCCTTGTTATGCCCCCAAACTAAGATAAAATATATAAAAATACAAATGTATGTTTTTATTTTTATAACGTGTGTCACTGTATAAAGACATTTTAAAGCACACTTTTCCATAACACATTGTCAGCAATTTGAGGCAGGCTGCTGCCCTAGGCCTGGGCCTTGTAGGCCAAAGTGGAAATGTACCACCGTATGTGTGCCTACAAGACAAGGAGTACTACAAAATCTGTATTTGTTCTCATTGGTTTATAGGTATAATCGCCAAACTGACGGGACAGACATTTTCTGCAAGTTTAAACATATTTTACTTAAAGGTATATGAAACGTGTCATAGATTTTAATTAAAAAAACATAAATAAAAAACAAAAAAAAAACGCGTTTTAAAATAGTTCAAAATAACTTATATCCCATATTTGAAAAATGTCAGAAACCTGTTATGAAAAAAACTCTTTAGAGTGTAATATACAGTCAATCATTCACGATCAGGCTTGTGAAACTGGAATGATACTGAGGGATGCGTAGGCATGTACTCCTAAAGATGGCTGCATTAACAAAGTTACGCCTAAATGCCAAAACTACCAGTTTGCCATTTCTGACCTAGTGACAGTAATTGCTTTTTCCACAGAACTCCATAACTGGTGTTGTCCCTAAATACATTTTACCAGAAGAGAATGACAGCTTTACATTGTTTTAAAACTACATAGGAACTAAAAACATTTTTGGTATTTTTGCTTATGCAAATAAATCCCTGTCCCTTTAAAAAAAATTACATAAAAAACTAGCAGTGAAATTGACATACTTAATTATGCAGTAATTTGCACGGTTTATCAATCCTGACTTCCATATCAGACTTCTCCAGATAGCACAATAACATTATTATAAAATAATGATATTAAAACAGTTTTTACAGACTATGATATTCTAACACAAAATTCAACATTGAAGGGTGGAAGATTTAGATGTAAAGTGTACTACTTTATAGAAAATGTAATCGATAAGTGGAACTATGTTCAAGCAAAGGTGGTAGGGACAAACACAGCAAAGGAAATCAAGTATGTCTGGAGTATGTATTAGGGTGTTGTGAGGATGTATTAGTTAGATGGGCAGGCTAAATTGACCTATTTGTTCTTACCTGCCATTAAATGTATGTTTCTTTGTAAATAAAAATATCTACAATGGGATCCAATAGTGATTAATACAAGCACTTAGCACAATCTCTACATTTTTAGGTGTATGATGTTGGAAACTTATTGAAAAGGATTTCCATAAAATATTTAGTAAGGACACAGGAATAAAAAGTGGACATTTAGAATTGATTAAAAACAGGCCTTGCCACTATTTATTTGGCTATGCAATGTTATTATAGTTGGTATACTTCCATAATCGGTGAGTTTACATTTCTACTTGGACACACAGTTTAGGCATGTATAGTACCCATACTCCCAACGAGATGGACTGCCAATATCTACTCTGTATAACACTGACAGTGGTTTTAAAATGGTTCAAAATAACTTGGATCCCATATTTGAAAAATGTTAGAAACCGGTTATGAAAAACTACTTTTTAGATATAGATTTAGATATGTAATATATAGTTAATCATTCTAGAGCAGGCTTGTAAAATTGGAGTGATGCGGAGGGATGCATAGGCGCATGTACTCCTAAAGATGGCTGCATTAAAAAAGTTAGGCCTAAGTGCCAAAACTACCATTTTGTCATTTCTGACCCAGTGACAGTAATTGCTTTTTCCACACTGCTGTCCCCTAATTAGAGTTTATCAGAAGTGAATGACGGCTTTACATTGTTTTAACTAAACAGGAACTAAAAAAAAAATATTTGTATTTTTTTAATATCCTTATATTAGCTCAATACTCAATACAATATTATTATTATGATCATGCTATAATTTAGTCCAGATTACTATTACTCCCATTGAGAGTCTTATTCTATTGCCTACAAAATCTTATCAAAGATTTTTTCCAACAAAAAAATCCCCATGAATTAGTTGTAGTTTTAGAGATAATCCATACCAAAACTTAGACGCCTTTAATTCCAGAGTTGGGCAGTAAAGTAAGTGCTTGTTATCACTCTTACCGTATTGGAAGTATCGAGCACTGGGTCTCCGGCCAACTGGTACCATGTTGGGCAACACCTGATTATGGTTCTTGTATGGGTTTCTGGGGTCATCGCCAGCCATCATCTGCACAGCAGGAGGAGACCCCACTGGCTGGACTCTTGGGGGTCTTTCCCAAGGCACCTCATTAGGACTAGCAGGCAAGCTTGTTCTCTGTGTTACATTTCTTCTCTGTGAGATTTCACTTCTCTGTGTAGGAATACGCTGGGTGACATCACTTCTCTGTGTAGGAATACGCTGGGTGACATCACTTCTCTGGGTGACATCACTCCTCTGTGCAGGAATACGCTGAGTGACATCACTTCTCTGGGTGACATCACTTCTCTGTGTAGGAATCTGTTGTGTAACATCACTTCTCTGTGTAGGAATCCGCTGAGAGACATCACTTCTCTGGGTGACATCACTTATCTGTGTAGGAATCCGCTGAGTGACATCACTTCTCTGGGTAGCATCACTTCTCTGTGTTGGAATCCTCTGGGTGACATCACTTCTCTGTGTAGGAATCCGCTGAGTGACATCACTTCTCTGGGTAGGAATCCGCTGAGTGACATCACTTCTCTGGGTAGCATCACTTCTCTGTGTTGGAATCCTCTGGGTGACATCAACTCTCTGTGGGAATTCACTTCTCTGTGTAGGAATCCGCTGAGTGACATCCTTTCTCAGTGTAGTAATCTTCTGAGTGACATCACTTCTCTGTATAGGAATCCTCTGAGTGACATCACTTCTCTGGATGATATCACTCCTTTGTGTGACATCATTCCTCTGTGTAGGCATTCTCTGAGTAACATCACTCCTTTGTGTGACATCACTCCTCTGTGTAGGAATCCTCTGAGTGACATCACTTCTCTGTGTGACATCACTCCTCTGTGTAGGAATCCTTTGGTTGGTATCACTCCTCTGTGTAGCAATTCTATGGGAGACATCACTCCTCTGTGTAGGAACTTTATGTGTGACATCATCCCTATGTGTGACATCACTTATCTGAGTAGGAATTCTCGGAGTAACATCATTTCTGTGTGTGCTAGTTCTTTCTAGCTCACTCTGCTGGGTAGACATTTTTGGTGTGATATCATTCCATGTGGTAGGATTTCTTTGTGTGACCTGACTCTTTGGAGTGGGAAATTTAAATGTAACATAATTTCTTGCATAATTTTTTGGTGTGGTGGTCATCTGACTGACCTCACGTTGTTGCTCCAAGTTTCCAGCCTTCACTTCAATGGGACCATGTCCTGGTCTTACCCTCAGATTCCCCCCTGGGGCTGCATGCTTGCGGATCTCAGAGAGATAGAAAGTCCGAGCTTTGTGGTCAGAACCCAGGCTCTGCAGACTAAACACTCGCCCATTACTCTCCCAGCGGAACCGGCGGCGCCAGGCCCCCCGTAGACCCTCCTGCTGAGTTCCTTGGGGGAGGATGAGGAGGAACAGAGGTAGAAAGAGCAGGCGTGAGAGGAGCATTTCGGCAATGTTGGGGTGCAGGGCTGGAGAATCAGGCCGTTCTGTGAATAATATGGACACTGCTACCTTACTGGTTCTGGCTGCTTGGAGTCACTGGTGCTACTGGTTTATGGCCACTATTTCTTTACTGGAGTCAGTCCCAATGGCTGCTGGTCTTTTACTGGTCACTGTATCTTTCACACTGATCCATTACAGGCTTCTGGTTCCCTCTGGGTCTGTTATTCCTGGTTTTGTTTGTAGTCCATTGGTTTCCTCTCTTTGGGCGCTTGTTGTGGTCACTTCTACTTGTCCTGGTCACATCAGCGGCTAATGCACATCAGTGCTCTCTTTTCTCTCTCTCTAGATCTATAGATCAGTCCAGTAAGTGCCAGCTCCTCTCCCCCAGCCCCTCCCAACACCTCAGGAAGCCCTCCTCTCTTCAGGAAAACTTCACACATTGGTAAAGCAAAATTACAAGTGTTTGACCCCTGTTTCGTCTATTCTGGAGACAAAGACCCTGTATGTGTTTATACTGTAATATATAAATATGTGTATATGCCCACACAGATTACACTGTAATATACAGAGGATACAGATACAATACAGAGAGGAATCCTGCCCTGTACAGATTACACTGTAATATACAGAGGATACAGGTACAATACAGAGAGGAATCCTGCCCTGTACAGATTACACTGTAATATACAGAGGATACAGGTACAATACAGAGAGGAATCCTGCCCTGTACAGATTACACTGTAATATACAGAGGATACAGGTACAATACAGAGAGGAATCCTGCCCTGTACAGATTACACTGTAATATACAGAGGATACAGGTACAATACAGAGAGGAATCCTGCCCCGTACAGATTACACTGTAATATACAGAGGATACAGGTACAATACAGAGAGGAATCCTGCCCCGTACAGATTACACTGTAATATACAGAGGATACAGGTACAATACAGAGAGGAATCCTGCCCTGTACAGATTACACTGTAATATACAGAGGATACAGGTACAATACAGAGAGGAATCCTGCCCCGTACAGATTACACTGTAATATACAGAGGATACAGATACAATACAGAGAGGAATCCTGCCCCGTACAGATTACACTGTAATATACAGAGGATACAGATACAATACAGAGAGGAATCCTGCCCCGTACAGATTACACTGTAATATACAGAGGATACAGGTACAATACAGAGAGGAATCCTGCCCCGTACAGACTACACTGTAATATATAGAGGATACAGATACAATACAGAGAGGAATCCTGCCCCGTACAGATTACACTGTAATATACAGAGGATACATGTACAATACAGAGAGGAATCCTGCCCTGTACAGATTACACTGTAATATACAGAGGATACAGGTACAATACAGAGAGGAATCCTACCCTGTACAGATTACACTGTAATATACAGAGGATACAGGTACAATACAGAGAGGAATCCTGCCCCGTACAGACTACACTGTAATATACAGAGGATACAGATACAATACAGAGAGGAATCCTGCCCTGTACAGATTACACTGTAATATACAGAGGATACAGATACAATACAGAGAGGAATCCTGCCCCGTACAGATTACACTGTAATATACAGAGGATACAGGTACAATACAGAGAGGAATCCTGCCCTGTACATATTACACTGTAATATACAGAGGATACAGGTACAATACAGAGAGGAATCCTGCCCTGTACAGATTACACTGTAATATACAGAGGATACAGGTACAATACAGAGAGGAATCCTGCCCTGTACAGATTACACTGTAATATACAGAGGATACAGGTACAATACAGAGAGGAATCCTGCCCCGTACAGATTACACTGTAATATACAGAGGATACAGGTACAATACAGAGGGGAATCCTGCCCCGCACAGATTACACTGTAATATACAGAGGATACAGATACAATACAGAGAGGAATCCTGCCCTGTACAGATTACACTGTAATATACAGAGGATACAGATACAATACAGAGAGGAATCCTGCCCTGTACAGATTACACTGTAATATACAGAGGATACAGGTACAATACAGAAAGGAATCCTGCCCCATACAGATTACACTGTAATATACAGAGGATACAGGTACAATACAGAGAGGAATCCTGCCCTGTACAGATTACACTGTAATATACAGAGGATACAGGTACAATACAGAAAGGAATCCTGCCCCATACAGATTACACTGTAATATACAGAGGATACAGATACAATACAGAGAGGAATCCTGCCCTGTACAGATTACACTGTAATATACAGAGGATACAGGTACAATACAGAGAGGAATCCTGCCCTGTACAGATTACACTGTAATATACAGAGGATACAGGTACAAAACAGAGAGGAATCCTGCCCCGTACAGATTACACTGTAATATACAGAGGATACAGATACAATACAGAGAGGAATCCTGCCCTGTACAGATTACACTGTAATATACAAAGGATACAGGTACAATACAGAGAGGAATCCTGCCCCGTACAGATTACACTGTAATATACAGAGGATACAGGTACAATACAGAGAGGAATCCTGCCCTGTACAGATTACACTGTAATATACAGAGGATACAGGTACAATACAGAAAGGAATCCTGCCCCATACAGATTACACTGTAATATACAGAGGATACAGATACAATACAGAGAGGAATCCTGCCCCGTACAGATTACACTGTAATATACAGAGGATACAGGTACAATACAGAGGGGAATCCTGCCCCGCACAGATTACACTGTAATATACAGAGGATACAGATACAATACAGAGAGGAATCCTGCCCTGTACAGATTACACTGTAATATACAGAGGATACAGGTACAATACAGAGAGGAATCCTGCCCCGTACAGATTACACTGTAATATACAGAGGATACAGGTACAATACAGAGAGGAATCCTGCCCCGCACAGATTACACTGTAATATACAGAGGATACAGATACAATACAGAGAGGAATCCTGCCCTGTACAGATTACACTGTAATATACAGAGGATACAGGTACAATACAGAGAGGAATCCTGCCCCGTACAGATTACACTGTAATATACAGAGGATACAGGTACAATACAGAGAGGAATCCTGCCCCGTACAGATTACACTGTAATATACAGAGGATACAGATACAATACAGAGAGGAATCCTGCCCTGTACAGATTACACTGTAATATACAGAGGATACAGGTACAATACAGAAAGGAATCCTGCCCCATACAGATTACACTGTAATATACAGAGGATACAGGTACAATACAGAGAGGAATCCTGCCCTGTACAGATTACACTGTAATATACAGAGGATACAGGTACAATACAGAAAGGAATCCTGCCCCGTACAGATTACACTGTAATATACAGAGGATACAGATACAATACAGAGAGGAATCCTGCCCTGTACAGATTACACTGTAATATACAGAGGATACAGGTACAATACAGAGAGGAATCCTGCCCTGTACAGATTACACTGTAATATACAGAGGATACAGGTACAATACAGAGAGGAATCCTGCCCCGTACAGATTACACTGTAATATACAGAGGATACAGATACAATACAGAGAGGAATCCTGCCCCGTACAGATTACACTGTAATATACAGAGGATACAGGTACAATACAGAGAGGAATCCTGCCCCCATACAGATTACACTGTAATATACAGAGGATACAGATACAATACAGAGAGGAATCCTGCCCTGTACAGATTACACTGTAATATACAGAGGATACAGGTACAATACAGAGAGGAATCCTGCCCTGTACAGATTACACTGTAATATACAGAGGATACAGGTACAAAACAGAGAGGAATCCTGCCCCGTACAGATTACACTGTAATATACAGAGGATACAGGTACAATACAGAGAGGAATCCTGCCCCCATACAGATTACACTGTAATATACAGAGGATACAGATACAATACAGAGAGGAATCCTGCCCCGTACAGATTACACTGTAATATACAGAGGATACAGGTACAATACAGAGAGGAATCCTGCCCTGTACAGATTACACTGTAATATACAGAGGATACAGGTACAATACAGAGAGGAATCCTGCCCCGTACAGATTACACTGTAATATACAGAGTATACAGGTACAATACAGAGAGGAATCCTGCCCTGTACAGATTACACTGTAATATACAGAGGATACAGGTACAATACAGAAAGGAATCCTGCCCCGTACAGATTACACTGTAATATACAGAGGATACAGGTACAATACAGAGAGGAATCCTGTCCCGTACAGATTACACTGTAATATACAGAGGATACAGGTACAATACAGAGAGGAATCCTGCCCCGTACAGATTACACTGTAATATACAGAGGATACAGGTACAATACAGAGAGGAATCCTGCCCCGTACAGATTACACTGTAATATACAGAGGATACAGATACAATACAGAGAGGAATCCTGCCCCGTACAGATTACACTGTAATATACAGAGGATACAGGTACAATACAGAGAGGAATCCTGCCCCGTACAGATTACACTGTAATATACAGAGGATACAGGTACAATACAGAGAGGAATCCTGCCCTGTACAGATTACACTGTAATATACAGAGGATACAGATACAATACAGAGAGGAATCCTGCCCGTACAGATTACACTGTAATATACAGAGGATACAGGTACAATACAGAGAGGAATCCTGCCCTGTACAGATTACACTGTAATATACAGAGGATACAGGTACAATACAGAGAGGAATCCTGCCCTGTACAGATTACACTGTAATATACAGAGGATACAGATACAATACAGAGAGGAATCCTGCCCCGTACAGATTACACTGTAATATACAGAGGATACAGGTACAATACAGAGAGGAATCCTGCCATGTACAGATTACACTGTAATATACAGAGGATACAGATACAATACAGAGAGGAATCCTGCCCCGTACAGATTACACTGTAATATACAGAGGATACAGATACAATACAGAGAGGAATCCTGCCCCGTACAGATTACACTGTAATATACAGAGGATACAGATACAATACAGAGAGGAATCCTGCCCCGTACAGATTACACTGTAATATACAGAGGATACAGGTACAATACAGAGAGGAATCCTGCCCTGTACATATTACACTGTAATATACAGAGGATACAGGTACAATACAGAGAGGAATCCTGCCCTGTACAGATTACACTGTAATATACAGAGGATACAGGTACAATACAGAGAGGAATCCTGCCCTGTACAGATTACACTGTAATATACAGAGGATACAGATACAATACAGAGAGGAATCCTGCCCCGTACAGATTACACTGTAATATACAGAGGATACAGGTACAATACAGAGAGGAATCCTGCCCTGTACAGATTACACTGTAATATACAGAGGATACAGGTACAATACAGAGAGGAATCCTGCCCTGTACAGATTACACTGTAATATACAGAGGATACAGGTACAATACAGAGAGGAATCCTGCCCTGTACAGATTACACTGTAATATACAGAGGATACAGATACAATACAGAGAGGAATCCTGCCCCGTACAGATTACACTGTAATATACAGAGGATACAGGTACAATACAGAGAGGAATCCTGCCCTGTACAGATTACACTGTAATATACAGAGGATACAGGTACAATACAGAGAGGAATCCTGCCCCGTACAGATTACACTGTAATATACAGAGGATACAGCTACAATACAGAGAGGAATCCTGCCCCGTACAGATTACACTGTAATATACAGAGGATACAGGTACAATACAGAGAGGAATCCTGCCCTGTACAGATTACACTGTAATATACAGAGGATACAGATACAATACAGAGAGGAATCCTGCCCCGTACAGATTACACTGTAATATACAGAGGATATAGATACAATACAGAGAGGAATCCTGCCCTGCACAGATTACACTGTAATATACAGAGGATACAGGTACAATACAGAGAGGAATCCTGTCCCGTACAGATTACACTGTAATATACAGAGGATACAGGTACAATACAGAGAGGAATCCTGCCCTGTACAGATTACACTGTAATATACAGAGGATACAGATACAATACAGAGAGGAATCCTGCCCTGTACAGATTACACTGTAATATACAGAGGATACAGGTACAATACAGAGAGGAATCCTACCATGCACAGATTACACTGTAATATACAGAGGATACAGGTACAATACAGAGAGGAACCCTGCCCTGTACAGATTACACTGTAATATACAGAGGATACAGATACAATACAGAGAGGAATCCTGCCCTGTACAGATTACACTGTAATATACAGAGGATACAGGTACAATACAGAGAGGAATCCTGCCCTGTACAGATTACACTGTAATATACAGAAGATACAGGTACAATACAGAGAGGAATCCTGCCCTGTACAGATTACACTGTAATATACAGAGGATACAGGTACAATACAGAGAGGAATCCTGCCCTGTACAGATTACACTGTAATATACAGAGGATACAGGTACAATACAGAGAGGAATCCTGCCCTGTACAGATTACACTGTAATATACAGAGGATACAGGTACAATACAGAGAGGAATCCAGCCCCGTACAGATTACATTGTAATATACAGAGGATACAGATACAATACAGAGAGGAATCCTGCCCCGTACAGATTACACTGTAATATACAGAGGATACAGGTACAATACAGAGAGGAATCCTGCCCTGTACAGATTACACTGTAATATACAGAGGATACAGCTACAATACAGAGAGGAATCCTGCCCTGTACAGATTACACTGTAATATACATAGGATACAGGTACAATACAGAGAGGACTCCTGCCCCGTACAGATTACACTGTAATATACAGAGGATACAGGTACAATACAGAGAGGAATCCTGCCCCGTACAGATTACACTGTAATATACAGAGGATACAGGTACAATACAGAGAGGAATCCTGCCCTGTACAGATTACACTGTAATATACAGAGGGTACAGATACAATACAGAGAGGAATCCTGCCCCGTACAGATTACACTGTAATATACAGAGGATACAGGTACAATACAGAGAGGAATCCTGCCCCGTACAGATTACACTGTAATATACAGAGGATACAGGTACAATACAGAGAGGAATCCTGCCCTGTACAGATTACACTGTAATATACAGAGGATACAGATACAATACAGAGAGGACTCCTGCCCTGTACAGATTACACTGTAATATACAGAGGATACAGGTACAATACAGAGAGGAATCCTGCCCTGTACAGATTACACTGTAATATACAGAGGATACAGGTACAATACAGAGAGGAATCCTGCCCTGTACAGATTACACTGTAATATACAGAGGATACAGGTACAATACAGAGAGGAATCCTGCCCTGTACAGATTACACTGTAATATACAGAGGATACAGGTACAATACAGAGAGGAATCCTGCCCTGTACAGATTACACTGTAATATACAGAGGATACAGATACAATACAGAGAGGAATCCTGTCCTGTACAGATTACACTGTAATATACAGAGGATACAGGTACAATACAGAGAGGAATCCTGCCCCGTACAGATTACACTGTAATATACAGAGGATACAGGTACAATACAGAGAGGAATCCTGCCCCGTACAGATTACACTGTAATATACAGAGGATACAGGTACAATACAGAGAGGAATCCTGCCCTGTACAGATTACACTGTAATATACAGAGGATACAGGTACAATACAGAGAGGAATCCTGCCCTGTACAGATTACACTGTAATATACAGAGGATACAGATACAATACAGAGAGGAATCCTGCCCCGTACAGATTACACTGTAATATACAGAGGATACAGGTACAATACAGAGAGGAATCCTGCCCTGTACAGATTACACTGTAATATACAGAGGATATAGGTACAATACAGAGAGGAATCCTGCCCTGCACAGATTACACTGTAATATACAGAGGATACAGATACAATACAGAGAGGAATCCTGCCCCGGACAGATTACACTAGCATATATACAGAGGAGACAGGTACAATACAGAGAGGAATCCTGCCTTGCACGGATTACACTGTAATATACAGAGGATACAGGTACAATACAGAAAGGAATCCTGCCCCGTACAGATTACACTGTAATATACAGAGGATACAGATACAATACAGAGAGGAATCCTGCCCTGTACAGATTACACTGTAATATACAGAGGATACAGGTACAATACAGAGAGGAATCCTGCCCTGTACAGATTACACTGTAATATACATAGGATACAGATACAATACAGAGAGGAATCCTGCCCTGTACAGATTACACTGTAATATACAGAGGATACAGGTACAATATAGAGAGGAATCCTGCCCTGTACAGATTACACTGTAATATACAGAGGATACAGGTACAATACAGAGAGGAATCCTGCCCTGTACAGATTACACTGTAATATACAGAGGATACAGATACAATACAGAGAGGAATCCTGCCCCGTACAGATTACACTGTAATATACAGAGGATACAGGTACAATACAGAGAGGAATCCTGCCCTGCACAGATTACACTGTAATATACAGAGGATACAGGTACAATACAGAGAGGAATCCTGCCCTGTACAGATTACACTGTAATATACAGAGGATACAGGTACAATACAGAGAGGAATCCTGCCCTGTACAGATTACACTGTAATATACAGAGGATACAGGTACAATACAGAGAGGAATCCTGCCCTGTACAGATTACACTGTAATATACAGAGGATACAGGTACAATACAGAGAGGAATCCTGCCCCGTACAGATTACACTGTAATATACAGAGGATACAGGTACAATACAGAGAGGACTCCTGCCCTGTACAGATTACACTGTAATATACAGAGGATACAGGTACAATACAGAGAGGAATCCTGCCCTGTACAGATTACACTGTAATATACAGAGGATACAGATACAATACAGAGAGGAATCCTGCCCTGCACAGATTACACTGTAATATACAGAGGATACAGGTACAATACAGAGAGGAATCCTGCCCTGTACAGATTACACTGTAATATACAGAGGATACAGGTACAATACAGAGAGGAATCCTGCAATGTACAGATTACACTGTAATATACAGAGGATACAGGTACAATACAGAGAGAGGAATCCTGCCCTGTACAGATTACACTGTAATATACAGAGGATACAGGTACAATACAGAGAGGAATCCTGCCCTGTACAGATTACACTGTAATATACAGAGGATACAGGTACAATACAGAGAGGAATCCTGCCCTGTACAGATTACACTGTAATATACAGAGGATACAGGTACAATACAGAGAGGAATCCTGCCCTGTACAGATTACACTGTAATATACAGAGGATACAGGTACAATACAGAGAGGAATCCTGCCCTGTACAGATTACACTGTAATATACAGAGGATACAGGTACAATACAGAGAGGAATCCTGCCCTGTACAGATTACACTGTAATATACAGAGGATACAGGTACAATACAGAAAGGAATCCTGCCCTGTACAGATTACACTGTAATATACAGAGGATACAGACACAATACAGAGAGGAATCCTGCCCCGTACAGATTACACTGTAATATACAGAGGATACAGGTACAATACAGAGAGGAATCCTGCCCTGTACAGATTACACTGTAATATACAGAGGATACAGGTACAATACACAGAGGAATCCTGCCCTGTACAGATTACACTGTAATATACAGAGGATACAGGTACAATACAGAGAGGAATCCTGCCCCGTACAGATTACACTGTAATATACAGAGGATACAGGTACAATACAGAGAGGAATCCTGCCCCGTACAGATTACACTGTAATATACAGAGGATACAGGTACAATACAGAGAAGAATCCTGCCCTGTACAGATTACACTGTAATATACAGAGGATACAGGTACAATACAGAGGGGAATCCTGCCCCGTACAGATTACACTGTAATATACAGAGGATACAGGTACAATACAGAGAGGAATCCTGCCCCGTACAGATTACACTGTAATATACAGAGGATACAGGTACAATACAGAGAGGAATCCTGCCCCGTACAGATTACACTGTAATATACAGAGGATACAGGTACAATACAGAGAGGAATCCTGCCCTGTACAGATTACACTGTAATATACAGAGGATACAGGTACAATACAGAGGGGAATCCTGCCCCGTACAGATTACACTGTAATATACAGAGGATACAGGTACAATACAGAGAGGAATCCTGCCCCGTACAGATTACACTGTAATATACAGAGGATACAGGTACAATACAGAGAGGAATCCTGCCCTGTACAGATTACACTGTAATATACAGAGGATACAGGTACAATACAGAGAGGAATCCTGCCCTGTACAGATTACACTGTAATATACAGAGGATACAGATACAATACAGAGAGGAATCCTGCCCCGTACAGATTACACTGTAATATACAGAGGATACAGGTACAATACAGAGAGGAATCCTGCCCTGTACAGATTACACTGTAATATACAGAGGATACAGATACAATACAGAGAGGAATCCTGCCCTGTACAGATTACACTGTAATATACAGAGGATACAGATACAATACAGAGAGGAATCCTGCCCCGTACAGATTACACTGTAATATACAGAGGATACAGGTACAATACAGAGAGGAATCTTGCCCTGTACAGATTACACTGTAATATACAGAGGATACAGATACAATACAGAGAGGAATCCTGCCCTGTACAGATTACACTGTAATATACAGAGGATACAGGTACAATACAGAGATGAATCCTGCCCTGTACAGATTACACTGTAATATACAGAGGATACAGGTACAATACAGAGAGGAATCCTGCCCCGTACAGATTACACTGTAATATACAGAGGATACAGATACAATACAGAGAGGAATCCTGCCCTGCACAGATTACACTGTAATATACAGAGGATACAGATTACAGGTACAATACAGAGAGGAATCCTGCACTGTACAGATTACACTGTAATATACAGAGGATACAGATACAATACAGAGAGGAATCCTGCCCCGTACAGATTACACTGTAATATACAGAGGATACAGGTACAATACAGAGAGGAATTCTGCCCTGTACAGATTACACTGTAATATACAGAGGATACAGGTACAATACAGAGAGGAATCCTGCCCTGTACAGATTACACTGTAATATACAGAGGATACAGGTACAATACAGAGAGGAATCCTGCCCTGTACAGATTACACTGTAATATACAGAGGGTACAGATACAATACAGAGAGGAATCCTGCCCCGTACAGATTACACTGTAATATACAGAGGATACAGGTACAATACAGAGAGGAATTCTGCCCTGTACAGATTACACTGTAATATACAGAGGATACAGGTACAATACAGAGAGGAATCCTGCCCTGTACAGATTACACTGTAATATACAGAGGATACAGATACAATACAGAGAGGAATCCTGCCCTGTACAGACTACACTGTAATATACAGAGGATACAGGTACAATACAGAGAGGAATCCTGCCCCGTACAGATTACACTGTAATATACAGAGGATACAGGTACAATACAGAGAGGAATCCTGCCCTGTACAGATTACACTGTAATATACAGAGGGTACAGATACAACACAGAGAGGAATCCTGCCCCGTACAGATTACACTGTAATATACAGAGGATACAGGTACAATACAGAGAGGAATCCTGCCCCGTACAGATTACACTGTAATATACAGAGGATACAGGTACAATACAGAGAGGAATCCTGCCCTGTACAGATTACACTGTAATATACAGAGGGTACAGATACAACACAGAGAGGAATCCTGCCCTGTACAGATTACACTGTAATATACAGAGGATACAGGTACAATACAGAGAGGAATCCTGCCCCGTACAGATTACACTGTAATATACAGAGGATACAGGTACAATACAGAGAGGAATCCTGCCCTGTACAGATTACACTGTAATATACAGAGGGTACAGATACAACACAGAGAGGAATCCTGCCCCGTACAGATTACACTGTAATATACAGAGGATACAGGTACAATACAGAGAGGAATCCTGCCCTGTACAGATTACACTGTAATATACAGAGGATACAGGTACAATACAGAGAGGAATCCTGCCCTGTACAGATTACACTGTAATATACAGAGGATACAGATACAATACAGAGAGGAATCCTGCCCAGTACAGATTACACTGTAATATACAGAGGATACAGGTACAATACAGAGAGGAATCCTGCCCCGTACAGATTACACTGTAATATACAGAGGATACAGGTACAATACAGAGAGGAATCCTGCCCCGTACAGATTACACTGTAATATACAGAGGATACAGATACAATACAGAGAGGAATCCTGCCCTGTACAGATTACACTGTAATATACAGAGGATACAGGTACAATACAGAGAGGAATCCTGCCCCGTACAGATTACACTGTAATATACAGAGGATACAGGTACAATACAGAGAGGAATCCTGCCCCGTACAGATTACACTGTAATATACAGAGGATACAGGTACAATACAGAGAGGAATCCTGCCCCAGTACAGATTACACTGTAATATACAGAGGATACAGATACAATACAGAGAGGAATCCTGCCCCAGTACAGATTACACTGTAATATACAGAGGATACAGGTACAATACAGAGAGGAATCCTGCCCCGTACAGATTACACTGTAATATACAGAGGATACAGATACAATACAGAGAGGAATCCTGCCCCGTACAGATTACACTGTAATATACAGAGGATACAGATACAATACAGAGAGGAATCCTGCCCTGTACAGATTACACTGTAATATACAGAGGATACAGGTACAATACAGAGAGGAATCCTGCCCTGTACAGATTACACTGTAATATACAGAGGATACAGGTACAATACAGAGAGGAATCCTGCCCCGTACAGATTACACTGTAATATACAGAGGATACAGGTACAATACAGAGAGGAATCCTGCCCCGTACAGATTACACTGTATTATACAGAGGATACAGGTACAATACAGAGAGGAATCCTGCCCCGCACAGATTACACTGTAATATACAGAGGATACAGGTACAATACAGAGAGGAATCCTGCCCCGTACAGATTACACTGTAATATACAGAGGATACAGATACAATACAGAGAGGAATCCTGCCCTGTACAGATTACACTGTAATATACAGAGGATACAGGTACAATACAGAGAGGAATCCTGCCCCGTACAGATTACACTGTAATATACAGAGGATACAGGTACAATACAGAGAGGAATCCTGCCCCGTACAGATTACACTGTAATATACAGAGGATACAGGTACAATACAGAGAGGAATCCTGCCCTGTACAGATTACACTGTAATATACAGAGGATACAGGTACAATACAGAGAGGAATCCTGCCCCGTACAGATTACACTGTAATATACAGAGGATACAGGTACAATACAGAGAGGAATCCTGCCCCGTACAGATTACAGTGTAATATACAGAGGATACAGGTACAATACAGAGAGGAATCCTGCCCTGTACAGATTACACTGTAATATACAGAGGATACAGGTACAATACAGAGAGGAATCCTGCCCTGTACAGATTACACTGTAATATACAGAGGATACAGATACAATACAGAGAGGAATCCTGCCCTGTACAGATTACACTGTAATATACAGAGGATACAGGTACAATACAGAGAGGAATCCTGCCCTGTACAGATTACACTGTAATATACAGAGGATACAGATACAATACAGAGAGGAATCCTGCCCCGTACAGATTACACTGTAATATACAGAGGATACAGGTACAATACAGAGAGGAATCCTGCCCTGCACAGATTACACTGTAATATACAGAGGATACAGGTACAATACAGAGAGGAATCCTGCCCCGTACAGATTACACTGTAATATACAGAGGATACAGGTACAATACAGAGAGGAATCCTGCCCTGTACAGATTACACTGTAATATACAGAGGATACAGATACAATACAGAGAGGAATCCTGCCCCGTACAGATTACACTGTAATATACAGAGGATACAGGTACAATACAGAGAGGAATCCTGCCCTGTACAGATTACACTGTAATATACAGAGGATACAGGTACAATACAGAGAGGAATCCTGCCCTGTACAGATTACACTGTAATATACAGAGGATACAGGTACAATACAGAGAGGAATCCTGCCCCGTACAGATTACACTGTAATATACAGAGGATACAGGTACAATACAGAGAGGAATCCTGCCCCGTACAGATTACACTGTAATATACAGAGGATACAGGTACAATACAGAGAGGAATCCTGTCCTGTACAGATTACACTGTAATATACAGAGGATACAGGTACAATACAGAGAGGAATCCTGTCCTGTACAGATTACACTGTAATATACAGAGGATACAGGTACAATACAGAGAGGAATCCTGCCCTGTACAGATTACACTGTAATATACAGAGGATACAGATACAATACAGAGAGGAATCCTGCCCCGTACAGATTACACTGTAATATACAGAGGATACAGGTACAATACAGAGAGGAATCCTGCCCCGTACAGATTACACTGTAATATACAGAGGATACAGGTACAATACAGAGAGGAATCCTGCCCTGTACAGATTACACTGTAATATACAGAGGATACAGGTACAATACAGAGAGAGGAATCCTGCCCCGTACAGATTACACTGTAATATACAGAGGATACAGGTACAATACAGAGAGGAATCCTGCCCCGCACAGATTACACTGTAATATACAGAGGATACAGGTACAATACAGAGAGGAATCCTGCCCCGTACAGATTACTCTGTAATATACAGAGGATACAGGTACAATACAGAGAGGAATCCTGCCCCGTACAGATTACACTGTAATATACAGAGGATACAGGTACAATACAGAGAGGAATCCTGCCCTGTATAGATTACACTGTAATATACAGAGGATACAGGTACAATACAGAGAGGAATCCTGCCCTGTACAGATTACACTGTAATATACAGAGGATACAGGTACAATACAGAGAGGAATCCTGCCCCGTACAGATTACACTGTAATATACAGAGGATACAGATACAATACAGAGAGGAATCCTGCCCCGTACAGATTACACTGTAATATACAGAGGATACAGGTACAATACAGAGAGGAATCCTGCCCTGTACAGATTACACTGTAATATACAGAGGATACAGGTACAATACAGAGGGGAATCCTGCCTTGTACAGATTACACTGTAATATACAGAGGATACAGGTACAATACAGAGAGGAATCCTGCCCTGTACAGATTACACTGTAATATACAGAGGATACAGGTACAATACAGAGAGGAATCCTGCCCTGTACAGATTATACTGTAATATACAGAGGATACAGATACAATACAGAGAGGAATCCTGCCCCGTACAGATTACACTGTAATATACAGAGGATACAGGTACAATACAGAGAGGAATCCTGCCCTGTACAGATTACACTGTAATATACAGAGGATACAGGTACAATACAGAGAGGAATCCTGCCCCGTACAGATTACACTGTAATATACAGAGGATACAGGTACAATACAGAGAGGAATCCTGCCCTGTACAGATTACACTATAATATACAGAGGATACAGGTACAATACAGAGAGGAATCCTGCCCTGTACAGATTAAACTGTAATATACAGAGGATACAGATACAATACAGAGAGGAATCCTGCCCTGTACAGATTAAACTGTAATATACAGAGGATACAGATACAATACAGAGAGGAATCCTGCCCTGTACAGATTACACTGTAATATACAGAGGATACAGGTACAATACAGAGCGGAATCCTGCCCCGTACAGATTACACTGTAATATACAGAGGATACATGTACAATACAGAGAGGAATCCTGCCCTGTACAGATTACACTGTAATATACAGAGGATACAGGTACAATACAGAGGGGAATCCTGCCCCGTACAGATTACACTGTAATATACAGAGGATACAGGTACAATACAGAGAGGAATCCTGTCCTGTACAGATTACACTGTAATATACAGAGGATACAGGTACAATACAGAGAGGAATCCTGCCCCATACAGATTACACTGTAATATACAGAGGATATAGGTACAATACAGAGAGGAATCCTGCCCCGTACAGATTACACTGTAATATACAGAGGATACAGGTACAATACAGAAAGGAATCCTGCCCCGTACAGATTACACTGTAATATACAGAGGATACAGGTACAAAACAGAGAGGAATCCTGCCCCGTACAGATTACACTGTAATATACAGAGGATACAGGTACAATACAGAGAGGAATCCTGCCCTGTACAGATTACACTGTAATATACAGAGGATACAGGTACAATACAGAGAGGAATCCTGCCCTGTACAGATTACACTGTAATATACAGAGGATACAGGTACAATACAGAGAGGAATCCTGCCCTGTACAGATTACACTGTAATATACAGAGGATACAGGTACAATACAGAGAGGAATCCTGCCCCGTACAGATTACACTGTAATATACAGAGGATACAGGTACAATACAGAGAGGAATCCTGCCCTGTACAGATTACACTGTAATATACAGAGGATACAGGTACAAAACAGAGAGGAATCCTGCCCTGTACAGATTACACTGTAATATACAGAGGATACAGGTACAATACAGAGAGGAATCCTGCCCCGTACAGATTACACTGTAATATACAGAGGATACAGATACAATACAGAGAGGAATCCTGCCCTGTACAGATTACACTGTGTAACGGATCTACTGGCACCCCGACCGGGTACCTCCGTTGATAGACGCGTCCTAGTTTGCGTCGAGGCCTACAAGCACCGCACCGGACACCAAAACCACCACAGACTCCAAGGAGGACACATCAGGAACAAGGGTTCAGTAGTTACAGCTCAAGGGAGTATGCAAAAGCATAGCAATCCCCAGTATGATAGCGATCCCCTCAAATAACGAGACAAGGCTACGTTTTGAAGGGTCAAGAAGAACTATATTTTAATGACAGGGAATCTCCTTTTATGCAATGTTGCCCTCTGAAGGGCTACACCCACATAATTATCACAACAGCCAATTATCTGCATGGTTCAACCCCCACGTCTCCTCCCCTCAGATAACAGGTAACACAATTAAAACAGACACAATTTTAACCACATTCTGGATGTACCCCAAATACAGGGGGTACACCTTTAAGTCCCGCACCATTCAATATCTCTCACCCTGCACATATCCCCCACACAATACACATATAGGACAATAGGTGAGTCACACCTCCCTGGCAACTTGGATACAATCAGACATTAATTAGATCATTCTTATCAGAGAATGAAAACACTTTGGAAAATGCAAGGATCCTTTACAACTTTCTTATCTCTTGAATCTCTGTAACAGGATTATCTATTAGCCTAGGTCTGCAAACGTCTGGCTAATATTCTGAGCCAATATATTCTGTAGAACATCAACCAACATATATATAGTAGGATCATATTTTAACCATAATAATCATAAAACAGGGTAAAACAGTGATGGGTTCCGCTACACACCTCCCCCGTGACCATAAGCCGGCATACACGGTCTGATCCCAACGGATCGGCCTGGGGATGTCCGGACAAAAGTATTTGTTGGTCAATTCTCTAGTTTGACAACCCATCAGCATTACTGCAATTCACATTTACTCACATTTCCCATATCCCCAGATAGCTGGGATCTGAGCGCACAAAACCATCGAATAGCGCTCAGATCCTCTTCACACAGTTCAATTGCCATGTAGCTAAAGTCTTTCCCATAGTCTTTCATTATATGAATGGGCTTCATGGCACAGTTATCTGGGGTATCATGGTTCACACAGGGCAAGTACAGAATGACCCCCCTGTATGTAAAGGGCCAGAATGAGTGACTTACACTCTGGTATGGCCGAACACTGGTCCCAAAGGGCAATATGTACCAGGGCCATAGTCGCAGGGCAGGAGGCTGGCAAACAGTCCTCTCCAAGCCAAAGTGGCGAAGGGCACTTCGTCACACATCTCCCCTTTGGGGGGAAGTCTAACCAGGCACCTGGATATTTTGCTGTGGTGATGGGGCAACACGCTGAGGGGACTTGAGGGGCAGAGGCCAGCGGCACTCTGCCCTGATGCCAGCTCTTCTGCTGGTATAACCTGCAGGACATCTTGCTCTGTACAAGGGACATATTCCGGCTCAGTAGCCAGGGAAACGTGGGGGTCAGTGGGGGTTAACATTTCCTCTGTTAACCCTGGGGCCACATTAGAAGTTAGCTGGGGAGGGGAATTTGTACTTACCCCCTCCTCCGGTTGTCCCAGTGACGGTAGTTGGGGATCTGGACAAGCTGTGGGCGCAGAGACCACGGTCCCATCTGCGCTGTCTGGGAGATTGGTGTCTCCCCTGGTTAGGGTAAACTGTCGCTGGGGGGGGGAAGGACGACACCTTCTGCTCCCTGGGGTTCACACTGCCGCTGAGGGGGAAGGACGACACCTTCTGCCCCCTGGGGTTCACACTGCCGCTGGGGGGAAAGGACGACACCTTCGGCCCCCTGGGGTACACACTGTCGCTGGGGAGGAAGGACGACACCTTCAGCTCCCTGGGGTACACACTGCCGCTGAGGAGGAAGGACGACCCCTTCGGCCCCCTGGGGTACACACTGCTGCTGGGGAGGAAGGACAACACCTTCAGCTCCCTGGGGTACACACTGCCGCTGGGGAGGAAGGACGACATCTTCGGCTCCCTGGGGAACACACTGCCGCTGGGGAGGAAGGACGACACCTTCAGCTCCCTGGGGTACACACTGCCGCTGGGGAGGAAGGACGACACCTTCGGCCCCCTGGGGTACACACTGCTGCTGGGGAGGAAGGACGACACCTTCAGCTCCCTGGGGTACACACTGCCGCTGGGGGGGAAGGACGACACCTTCTGCCCCCTGGGGTTCACACTGCCGCTGGTGGGGAAGGACGACAGCTTCTGCCCCCTGGGGTTCACACTGCCGCTGGGGGGGAAGGACGACACCTTCTGGCCCCTGGGGTTCATACTGCCGCTGGAGGGGAAGGACGACACCTTCTGCCCTCTGTAGGGCCGGTAGAGAGACCTCGGTCCCATCTCTACCTGCCATCTGGAGGTCATCCCAGGACCAGTCAATGAAGTCTGGTTCTGCTTGTCGAGTAGGTTGGGGCTGCACAAGGCTGAGCAGGTGTTGGTAGTCCTGCTCCAGCTCCCACTCTCTCGTTACCAGGTGGGTCATGTCTTTGCTCACCTCGCCTTCGTCATCCCAGACATACATGCCCATCCGGTAGTCGTAGATGTCCCAAAACCTAGACCCCTCCGTGCTGCCAAGATCAATATCGGCCTCCAAGGCATCCCATAATAAACCCGGGCCATCATAATCATCCCCCTCCGGTAAGTCGTGTTCAGACGTCCAGGGGGTAAGTCGAACGTTATGCCACCAGAGGGCCTGGTATGCGTTGTCTAGCCAAAGCTCTCGCCATACCAGGGTCTCTAGTCTTGTCACCCACTCATCCAGGGGCTGCTCTCCCAATAGATACATCCGCATCGCCACACGCTTCTGTAGCCGCTGCTCATCACTGGGGAGACTCTCACCTCGCCGCCATTGGGCATCTTCCAGGGCATCATACCAGAGTTCCTTTCTGTCTGCATCCCTGTAGTCAGCGGCCGCCTCCTCCTCCTCATCATGAAACGCTGTCTGAAAACTAGCCGGTTCCATCCTGCTGTAGCCAGGGGCGCTGTACGGATACTAGCGTTGCCCTCAATTTGTAACTCCAAACGTTACCGGTGTCTCCGTGCTGCTTTTCCTCTTACTAGGACGCCATCCCACCGCTGCCACCAATGTAACGGATCTACTGGCACCCCGACCGGGTACCTCCGTTGATAGACGCGTCCTAGTTTGCGTCGAGGCCTACAAGCACCGCACCGGACACCAAAACCACCACAGACTCCAAGGAGGACACATCAGGAACAAGGGTTCAGTAGTTACAGCTCAAGGGAGTATGCAAAAGCATAGCAATGCCCAGTATGATAGCGATCCCCTCAAATAACGAGACAAGGCTACGTTTTGAAGGGTCAAGAAGAACTATATTTTAATGACAGGGAATCTCCTTTTATGCAATGTTGCCCTCTGAAGGGCTACACCCACATAATTATCACAACAGCCAATTATCTGCATGGTTCAACCCCCACGTCTCCTCCCCTCAGATAACAGGTAACACAATTAAAACAGACACAATTTTAACCACATTCTGGATGTACCCCAAATACAGGGGGTACACCTTTAAGTCCCGCACCATTCAATATCTCTCACCCAGGGGAACAACATATACAAAAATGGCATGAATCAGACCAGGCTTCAAAAGTTAGTAAAAGTATGTTTTTACACTTAACACACAGACATTGCACATATCCCCCACACAATACACATATAGGACAATAGGTGAGTCACACCTCCCTGGCAACTTGGATACAATCAGACATTAATTAGATCATTCTTATCAGAGAATGAAAACACTTTGGAAAATGCAAGGATCCTTTACAACTTTCTTATCTCTTGAATCTCTGTAACAGGATTATCTATTAGCCTAGGTCTGCAAACGTCTGGCTAATATTCTGAGCCAATATATTCTGTAGAACATCAACCAACATATATATAGTAGGATCATATTTTAACCATAATAATCATAAAACAGGGTAAAACAGTGATGGGTTCCGCTACACACTGTAATATACAGAGGATATATAATACAGAGAGGAATCCCGCCCCGTACAGATTACACTGTAATATACAGAGGATACAGGTACAATACAGAGAGGAATCCTGCCCCGTACAGATTACACTGTAATATACAGAGGATACAGGTACAATAATGAGAGGAATCCTGCCCCGCACAGATTACACTGTAATATACAGAGGATACAGGTACAATACAGAGAGGAATCCTGCCCCGTACAGATTACTCTGTAATATACAGAGGATACAGGTACAATACAGAGAGGAATCCTGCCCCGTACAGATTACACTGTAATATACAGAGGATACAGGTACAATACAGAGAGGAATCCTGCCCTGTATAGATTACACTGTAATATACAGAGGATACAGGTACAATACAGAGAGGAATCCTGCCCTGTACAGATTACACTGTAATATACAGAGGATACAGGTACAATACAGAGAGGAATCCTGCCCCGTACAGATTACACTGTAATATACAGAGGATACAGATACAATACAGAGAGGAATCCTGCCCCGTACAGATTACACTGTAATATACAGAGGATACAGGTACAATACAGAGAGGAATCCTGCCCTGTACAGATTACACTGTAATATACAGAGGATACAGGTACAATACAGAGGGGAATCCTGCCTTGTACAGATTACACTGTAATATACAGAGGATACAGGTACAATACAGAGAGGAATCCTGCCCTGTACAGATTACACTGTAATATACAGAGGATACAGGTACAATACAGAGAGGAATCCTGCCCTGTACAGATTATACTGTAATATACAGAGGATACAGATACAATACAGAGAGGAATCCTGCCCCGTACAGATTACACTGTAATATACAGAGGATACAGGTACAATACAGAGAGGAATCCTGCCCTGTACAGATTACACTGTAATATACAGAGGATACAGGTACAATACAGAGAGGAATCCTGCCCCGTACAGATTACACTGTAATATACAGAGGATACAGGTACAATACAGAGAGGAATCCTGCCCTGTACAGATTACACTATAATATACAGAGGATACAGGTACAATACAGAGAGGAATCCTGCCCTGTACAGATTAAACTGTAATATACAGAGGATACAGATACAATACAGAGAGGAATCCTGCCCTGTACAGATTAAACTGTAATATACAGAGGATACAGATACAATACAGAGAGGAATCCTGCCCTGTACAGATTACACTGTAATATACAGAGGATACAGGTACAATACAGAGCGGAATCCTGCCCCGTACAGATTACACTGTAATATACAGAGGATACATGTACAATACAGAGAGGAATCCTGCCCTGTACAGATTACACTGTAATATACAGAGGATACAGGTACAATACAGAGGGGAATCCTGCCCCGTACAGATTACACTGTAATATACAGAGGATACAGGTACAATACAGAGAGGAATCCTGTCCTGTACAGATTACACTGTAATATACAGAGGATACAGGTACAATACAGAGAGGAATCCTGCCCCATACAGATTACACTGTAATATACAGAGGATATAGGTACAATACAGAGAGGAATCCTGCCCCGTACAGATTACACTGTAATATACAGAGGATACAGGTACAATACAGAAAGGAATCCTGCCCCGTACAGATTACACTGTAATATACAGAGGATACAGGTACAAAACAGAGAGGAATCCTGCCCCGTACAGATTACACTGTAATATACAGAGGATACAGGTACAATACAGAGAGGAATCCTGCCCTGTACAGATTACACTGTAATATACAGAGGATACAGGTACAATACAGAGAGGAATCCTGCCCTGTACAGATTACACTGTAATATACAGAGGATACAGGTACAATACAGAGAGGAATCCTGCCCTGTACAGATTACACTGTAATATACAGAGGATACAGGTACAATACAGAGAGGAATCCTGCCCCGTACAGATTACACTGTAATATACAGAGGATACAGGTACAATACAGAGAGGAATCCTGCCCTGTACAGATTACACTGTAATATACAGAGGATACAGGTACAAAACAGAGAGGAATCCTGCCCTGTACAGATTACACTGTAATATACAGAGGATACAGGTACAATACAGAGAGGAATCCTGCCCCGTACAGATTACACTGTAATATACAGAGGATACAGATACAATACAGAGAGGAATCCTGCCCTGTACAGATTACACTGTGTAACGGATCTACTGGCACCCCGACCGGGTACCTCCGTTGATAGACGCGTCCTAGTTTGCGTCGAGGCCTACAAGCACCGCACCGGACACCAAAACCACCACAGACTCCAAGGAGGACACATCAGGAACAAGGGTTCAGTAGTTACAGCTCAAGGGAGTATGCAAAAGCATAGCAATCCCCAGTATGATAGCGATCCCCTCAAATAACGAGACAAGGCTACGTTTTGAAGGGTCAAGAAGAACTATATTTTAATGACAGGGAATCTCCTTTTATGCAATGTTGCCCTCTGAAGGGCTACACCCACATAATTATCACAACAGCCAATTATCTGCATGGTTCAACCCCCACGTCTCCTCCCCTCAGATAACAGGTAACACAATTAAAACAGACACAATTTTAACCACATTCTGGATGTACCCCAAATACAGGGGGTACACCTTTAAGTCCCGCACCATTCAATATCTCTCACCCTGCACATATCCCCCACACAATACACATATAGGACAATAGGTGAGTCACACCTCCCTGGCAACTTGGATACAATCAGACATTAATTAGATCATTCTTATCAGAGAATGAAAACACTTTGGAAAATGCAAGGATCCTTTACAACTTTCTTATCTCTTGAATCTCTGTAACAGGATTATCTATTAGCCTAGGTCTGCAAACGTCTGGCTAATATTCTGAGCCAATATATTCTGTAGAACATCAACCAACATATATATAGTAGGATCATATTTTAACCATAATAATCATAAAACAGGGTAAAACAGTGATGGGTTCCGCTACACACCTCCCCCGTGACCATAAGCCGGCATACACGGTCTGATCCCAACGGATCGGCCTGGGGATGTCCGGACAAAAGTATTTGTTGGTCAATTCTCTAGTTTGACAACCCATCAGCATTACTGCAATTCACATTTACTCACATTTCCCATATCCCCAGATAGCTGGGATCTGAGCGCACAAAACCATCGAATAGCGCTCAGATCCTCTTCACACAGTTCAATTGCCATGTAGCTAAAGTCTTTCCCATAGTCTTTCATTATATGAATGGGCTTCATGGCACAGTTATCTGGGGTATCATGGTTCACACAGGGCAAGTACAGAATGACCCCCCTGTATGTAAAGGGCCAGAATGAGTGATTTACACTCTGGTATGGCCGAACACTGGTCCCAAAGGGCAATATGTACCAGGGCCATAGTCGCAGGGCAGGAGGCTGGCAAACAGTTCTCTCCAAGCCAAAGTGGCGAAGGGCACTTCGTCACACATCTCCCCTTTGGGGGGAAGTCTAACCAGGCACCTGGATATTTTGCTGTGGTGATGGGGCAACACGCTGAGGGGACTTGAGGGGCAGAGGCCAGCGGCACTCTGCCCTGATGCCAGCTCTTCTGCTGGTATAACCTGCAGGACATCTTGCTCTGTACAAGGGACATATTCCGGCTCAGTAGCCAGGGAAACGTGGGGGTCAGTGGGGGTTAACATTTCCTCTGTTAACCCTGGGGCCACATTAGAAGTTAGCTGGGGAGGGGAATTTGTACTTACCCCCTCCTCCGGTTGTCCCAGTGACGGTAGTTGGGGATCTGGACAAGCTGTGGGCGCAGAGACCACGGTCCCATCTGCGCTGTCTGGGAGATTGGTGTCTCCCCTGGTTAGGGTAAACTGTCGCTGGGGGGGGGAAGGACGACACCTTCTGCTCCCTGGGGTTCACACTGCCGCTGAGGGGGAAGGACGACACCTTCTGCCCCCTGGGGTTCACACTGCCGCTGGGGGGAAAGGACGACACATTCGCCCCCCTGGGGTACACACTGTCGCTGGGGAGGAAGGACGACACCTTCAGCTCCCTGGGGTACACACTGCCGCTGGGGAGGAAGGACGACCCCTTCGGCCCCCTGGGGTACACACTGCTGCTGGGGAGGAAGGACAACACCTTCAGCTCCCTGGGGTACACACTGCCGCTGGGGAGGAAGGACGACATCTTCGGCTCCCTGGGGAACACACTGCCGCTGGGGAGGAAGGACGACACCTTCAGCTCCCTGGGGTACACACTGCCGCTGGGGAGGAAGGACGACACCTTCGGCCCCCTGGGGTACACACTGCTGCTGGGGAGGAAGGACGACACCTTCAGCTCCCTGGGGTACACACTGCCGCTGGGGGGGAAGGACGACACCTTCTGCCCCCTGGGGTTCACACTGCCGCTGGTGGGGAAGGACGACAGCTTCTGCCCCCTGGGGTTCACACTGCCGCTGGGGGGGAAGGACGACACCTTCTGGCCCCTGGGGTTCATACTGCCGCTGGAGGGGAAGGACGACACCTTCTGCCCTCTGTAGGGCCGGTAGAGAGACCTCGGTCCCATCTCTACCTGCCATCTGGAGGTCATCCCAGGACCAGTCAATGAAGTCTGGTTCTGCTTGTCGAGTAGGTTGGGGCTGCACAAGGCTGAGCAGGTGTTGGTAGTCCTGCTCCAGCTCCCACTCTCTCGTTACCAGGTGGGTCATGTCTTTGCTCACCTCGCCTTCGTCATCCCAGACATACATGCCCATCCGGTAGTCGTAGATGTCCCAAAACCTAGACCCCTCCGTGCTGCCAAGATCAATATCGGCCTCCAAGGCATCCCATAATAAACCCGGGCCATCATAATCATCCCCCTCCGGTAAGTCGTGTTCAGACGTCCAGGGGGTAAGTCGAACGTTATGCCACCAGAGGGCCTGGTATGCGTTGTCTAGCCAAAGCTCTCGCCATACCAGGGTCTCTAGTCTTGTCACCCACTCATCCAGGGGCTGCTCTCCCAATAGATACATCCGCATCGCCACACGCTTCTGTAGCCGCTGCTCATCACTGGGGAGACTCTCACCTCGCCGCCATTGGGCATCTTCCAGGGCATCATACCAGAGTTCCTTTCTGTCTGCATCCCTGTAGTCAGCGGCCGCCTCCTCCTCCTCATCATGAAACGCTGTCTGAAAACTAGCCGGTTCCATCCTGCTGTAGCCAGGGGCGCTGTACGGATACTAGCGTTGCCCTCAATTTGTAACTCCAAACGTTACCGGTGTCTCCGTGCTGCTTTTCCTCTTACTAGGACGCCATCCCACCGCTGCCACCAATGTAACGGATCTACTGGCACCCCGACCGGGTACCTCCGTTGATAGACGCGTCCTAGTTTGCGTCGAGGCCTACAAGCACCGCACCGGACACCAAAACCACCACAGACTCCAAGGAGGACACATCAGGAACAAGGGTTCAGTAGTTACAGCTCAAGGGAGTATGCAAAAGCATAGCAATGCCCAGTATGATAGCGATCCCCTCAAATAACGAGACAAGGCTACGTTTTGAAGGGTCAAGAGGAACTATATTTTAATGACAGGGAATCTCCTTTTATGCAATGTTGCCCTCTGAAGGGCTACACCCACATAATTATCACAACAGCCAATTATCTGCATGGTTCAACCCCCACGTCTCCTCCCCTCAGATAACAGGTAACACAATTAAAACAGACACAATTTTAACCACATTCTGGATGTACCCCAAATACAGGGGGTACACCTTTAAGTCCCGCACCATTCAATATCTCTCACCCAGGGGAACAACATATACAAAAATGGCATGAATCAGACCAGGCTTCAAAAGTTAGTAAAAGTATGTTTTTACACATAACACACAGACATTGCACATATCCCCCACACAATACACATATAGGACAATAGGTGAGTCACACCTCCCTGGCAACTTGGATACAATCAGACATTAATTAGATCATTCTTATCAGAGAATGAAAACACTTTGGAAAATGCAAGGATCCTTTACAACTTTCTTATCTCTTGAATCTCTGTAACAGGATTATCTATTAGCCTAGGTCTGCAAACGTCTGGCTAATATTCTGAGCCAATATATTCTGTAGAACATCAACCAACATATATATAGTAGGATCATATTTTAACCATAATAATCATAAAACAGGGTAAAACAGTGATGGGTTCCGCTACACACTGTAATATACAGAGGATATATAATACAGAGAGGAATCCCGCCCCGTACAGATTACACTGTAATATACAAAGGATACAGGTACAATACAGAGAGGAATCCTGCCCCGTACAGATTACACTGTAATATACAGAGGATACAGGTACAATACAGAGAGGAATCCTGCCACGTACAGATTATACTGTAATATACAGAGCATACAGGTACAATACAGAGAGGAATCCTGCCCTGTACAGATTACACTGTAATATACAGAGGATACAGGTACAATACAGAGAGGAATCCTGCCCCGTACAGATTACACTATAATATACAGAGGATACAGGTACAATACAGAGAGGAATCCCGCCCCGTACAGATTACACTGTAATATACAGAGGGTACAGGTACAATACAGAGAGGAATCCTGCCCCGTACAGATTACACTGTAATATACAGAGGATACAGGTACAATACAGAGAGGAATCCTGCCCTGTACAGATTACACTGTAATATACAGAGGATACAGGTACAATACAGTGAGGAATCCTGCCCCGTACAGATTACACTGTAATATACAGAGGATACAGGTACAATACAGAGAGGAATCCTGCCCTGTACAGATTACACTGTAATATACAGAGGATACAGGTACAATACAGAGAGGAATCCTGCCCCGTACAGATTACACTGTAATATACAGAGGATACAGGTACAATACAGAGAGGAATCCTGCCCCGTACAGATTACACTGTAATATACAGAGGATACAGGTACAATACAGAGAAGAATCCTGCCCCGTACAGATTACACTGTAATATACAGAGGATACAGGTACAATACAGAGAGGAATCCTGCCCCGTACAGATTACACTGTAATATACAGAGGATACAGGTACAATACAGAGAGGAATCCTACCATGCACAGATTACACTGTAATATACAGAGGATACAGATACAATACAGAGAGGAATCCTGCCCTGTACAGATTACACTGTAATATACAGAGGATACAGGTACAATACAGAGAGAGGAATCCTGCCCCGTACAGATTACACTGTAATATACAGAGGATACAGATACAATACAGAGAGGAATCCTGCCCTGTACAGATTACACTGTAATATACAGATACAATACAGAGAGGAATCCTGCCCCGTACAGATTACACTGTAATATACAGAGGATACAGGTACAATACAGAGAGGAATCCTGCCCCGTACAGATTACACTGTAATATACAGAGGATACAGGTACAATACAGAGAGGAATCCTGCCCCGTACAGATTACACTGTAATATACAGAGGATACAGGTACAATACAGAGAGGTATCCTGCCCTGTACAGATTACACTGTAATATACAGAGGGTACAGGTACAATACAGAGAGGAATCCTGCCCCATGCAGATTACACTGTAATATACAGAGGTTACAGGTACAATACAGAGAGGAATCCTGCCCCGTACAGATTACACTGTAATATACAGAGGATACAGGTACAATACAGAGAGGAATCCTGCCCCGTACAGATAACACTGTAATATACAGAGGATACAGGTACAATACAGAGAGGAATCCTGCCCTGTACAGATCATACTGTAATATACAGAGGATACAGGGTCCTGATGGAATACATCCAAGGGTACTAAGGGAACTGGGTTCTGTAATAGCCAAACCATTATATTTAATTTTTCAAGATTCACTCAACACAGGGTCTTTACCAGATGACTGGAGAAAAGCTGATGTGATACCTATATTTAAAAAGGGAGCAAGAGCAAATCCGGGGAATTATAGACCAGTGAGCCTCACTTCTGTAGTGGGGAAGCTTTTAGAAGGGTTAATAAGGGATAATATACAAGAATATGTCTATTTGAACAGGATTATAAGTAGGAGTCAACATGGGTTTATGAGGGATAGGTCATGTCAAACAAATCTAATTAGTTTCTATGAGGAGGTTAGTAGGAACCTGGATCAAGGCAACTCAGTGGATGTAGTCTTTTTGGATTTTGCAAAGGCTTTTGATACAGTGCCACATGGGAGACTATTGGGCAAACTAAGGGATACAGAAATTGCAGTAAATATCTGCTCATGGATTGAGAGCTGGCTAAAAGACAGGAAGCAAAGGGTTGTTGTGAATGGAACATACTCCGATTGGACTAATGTGGTAAGTGGGGTTCCTCAGGGTTCAGTATTAGGTCCTCTCCTTTTTAACATATTTATTAATTACTTAGAGGTAGGATTGGAGTGTGGGGTCTCCATTTTCGCTGATGACACAAAGTTGTGCAAGGTAATTAAATCAGAAAATGATGTGCTTTCCCTCCAAGGGGATTTACATAAAATTGAGGAATGGGAATCTAAATGGCAGATGAGATTTAATACGAATAAATGTAAGGTTATGCATCTGGGAAGGAAAAATAGCCATGCAATTTATAATCTTAATGGAGCAAATCTAGGTGTATCAGATATTGAAAGGGATTTGGGAGTGCTTGTGGACAACCACCTAGGTAACAGTGCTCAAAGCCAAGCAGCAGCTGCAAAGGCAAATAAAATATTAGCATGTATTAAGAAGGGTATAGAAGCCAGGGAAGCAAATATAATTCTGACACTATACAAATCTCTAGTACGCCCTCATTTGGAATATGGAGTACAATTCTGGGCACCACTTCATAAAAAGGACATTTTAGAGCTGTAAAAGGTACAGAGAAGGGCAACCAAACTAATAAGGGGAATGGAGGGGCTAAGTTATGAAGAAAGACTAACCAAATTAAACTTATTTTCTCTAGAAAAAAGGCGACTAAGAGGAGATATGATTACCTTATATAAATACATCCAGGGTCAGTATAAAGATTTGTCGGGGGAGCTTTTTTTGCCAAGAGGTTTTCAACTGACAAGAGGACATCCCTTGAGGTTAGAAGTAAAAAGATTCCACCTCAAAGAAAGAAAAGGGTTCTTCACAGTAAGGGTGGTTAATCTGTGGAATTCTCTACCAGAGGAGGTGGTGACAGCGGATTCGATAGATAACTTTAAAAGGGGACTGGATTTATTTCTAATTAAAAAGGGAATTCAGGGTTATCATGGATAATTAGAGAGACAGTAATGATCCAACTTTTTAACATTTCCTCTTTAGACAATTGGCTAAGTCTCGCTTGTTTTTTTTTTTCTTTTTCTATTTGCCTTCCTCTGGACTAATTAATAATAATAAAAAAACAAAAAAAAACAAAACAAAACAAAAAAAAAACATTAAATAATTGATTAATAATTAATTAACAACTAATGAATTAATAGTTAATCCGCATATTGCAGATCAAAGGAGATCTTAAAAGGTTGAACTTGATGGACTGAAAGTCTTTTTTCCACCTTAAATACTATGTAACTATGTAATACAGAGAGCAGAATCCTGCCCTGTACAGATTATACTGTAATATACAGAGGATACAGGTACAATAGAGAGAGGAATCCTGCCCCGTACAGATTACACTGTAATTTACAGAGGATACAGGTACAATACAGAGAAGAATCCTGCCCCGTACAGATTACACTGTAATATACAGAGGATAGAGGTACAATACAGAGAGGAATCCTGCCCCGTAAAGATTACACTGTAATATACAGAGGATACAGATACAATACAGAGAGGAATCCAGCCCCGTACAGATTACACTGTAATATACAGAGGATACAGGTACAATACAGAGAGGAATCCTGCCCTGTACAGATTACACTGTAATATACAGAGGATACAGGTACAATACAGAGAGGAATCCTGCCCTGTACAGATTACACTGTAATATACAGAGGATACATGTACAATACAGAGAGGAATCCTGCCCTGTACAGACTACACTGTAATATACAGAGGATACAGGTACAATACAGAGAGGAATCCTGCCCCGGACAGATTACACTGTAATATACAGAGGATACAGGTACAATACAGAGAGGAATCCTGCCCCGTACAGATTACACTGTAATATACAGAGGATACAGGTACAATACAGAGAGGAATCCTGCCCCGTACAGATCACACTGTAATATACAGAGGATACAGGTACAATACAGTGAGGAATCCTGCCCCGTACAGATTACACTGTAATATACAGAGGATACAGGTACAATACAGAGAGGAATCCTGCCCTGTACAGATTACACTGTAATATACAGAGGATACAGGTACAATACAGAGAGGAATCCTGCCCTGTACAGATTACACTGTAATATACAGAGGATACAGGTACAATACAGAGAGGAATCCTGCCCCGTACAGATTACACTGTAATATACAGAGGATACAGGTACAATACAGAGAGGAATCCTGCCCCGTACAGATTACACTGTAATATACAGAGGATACAGGTACAATACAGAGAGGAATCCTGCCCCGTACAGATTACACTGTAATATACAGAGGATACAGGTACAATACAGAGAGGAATCCTGCCCTGTACAGATTACACTGTAATATACAGAGGGTACAGGAAACCTGTATATAAGTATTTATTCATTTGGTTTTCAAATGTACAAATGGCCAATGATCTATCACCAAAGTACATGACTTTCAAATTCTCCAAAACCTCATTCTCTAGAAAGCCCATAGGGCTGCTTTTCTTAAAACGAGTGGGTATCAAGTTCTTCTGGAGAACAAGCCCAAACACTGTCCACAAGTCACCTATGTTTGGAGAACCTTAAGTATAGGAGAACCAATCCTATTTGAGGAAAGGTGCCAAACAAGCTAGGTGCTTGATCCAAGAAAGCCATAATGCCAATGAAGGGGAAGCACTTAGTACACTGCCAACTTGCTCCCTTTACCAACCTGGTCAATCTTGAACCGTCACAGCCACCTCATCACCTGATCACCATGAATTCCAACACTGAGAACCTGAGGTCACCATCGTTGTCTGTTTACCAACTATTCTCTCGCTCCAAGAAGAGCAGCAGAGAAGAGTGATGGCTGCACAGATCTGCAAGGCTTCCAGATATCACAGACCTCTTTCCAGAACAGTGGCATCCATGGCCCCTTGGGAAAGGCTTTCAGTCGCCTGCCATCCCATTTTTGCAGTACCTCTTGTTAAACCTGGCACCAAAGTTCCCCCAGTTATTCATTTGTCAGGTCCAATTAACCTGGCTAGTTTTAGAAAAGCCAAGGCTGCTACCTAGCACCCCACCTTAGGGGGATGACTCTCCATGCCTTAGGTTACTCAGCAAGATCCCCATCCGTGTACCATCCATGTCTACTCCATCTTGTATGGAAGCTGCGTAGATGTGAGGAATTGACTCTGCTGGGTTTTGAACCCTGGTCCCCAGGCTGCTGATCCTCTTCCCTACCACTGCGCCAGCCTGCCTTTGTGAAATTCCTGGAGATCTGATAACCTTGACGCTGCTAGCAATAGCATCAGTGACTAAGTCTCTTCAGCTGTGTCTGGTTAGGTGTCTGGTCCTTGGCCTATATAAGGCACTTCCTGTCAATGTACCTTGCCAGATTATTGTGGTTCCTGATCCCTTTAAATAAAGCTTGCTCCGGTTTCACCTACAAAGTTGCTGAATTGGATTATTGCTGACCTAGGCTGCTGGTCTCCAAAACCTTGTGATACCTATATCATTACAGTAGATGAAGTCAAGGAATGCCTCACTAACCATGCTTATTCTCAGCTCTAGATACCTACACTTGTCCCAAGTGATCATAACTGCCCATCCTATACTATGGCTAGCAGCCTGAGTTGAGTAGATTAAAAGAATTAGTTTGCAATCTTGTGCATGGAACCTAGAACCTGCTTCCCCTTACCCAAAACATTCATAGTACCGGGAGGGATGATGCTAACAGGGAGTTTGCAGCCTGCACTATAGCCGTATTATCTGAATGAAAATGATTTTCTTATCCTGCAAGCTGCCTCACCGACTAGCAGTGCCGAAACTTAGAAATATCTCCTGAGCGAAGTACCTAGAAATATTAGACAGGCACTTGAATTCGTATACTTGCGCCCGAAAAAAAACGCTTACTTAAATACAGCTCATGAAAAGAGGAGGCATCCGGGAAAAGGTTAGGGATGGCAAGATAACAAACTTTGAAAAATCGATGGAACCCTCAATCATAAAAGCGATACAATTGACACCGCCCTAGAAACATGATTATTTTCCACCATCACAGCTGGCATGCATACATGTGTAACTAGAGGCCCAACCGCATAGACACACACATCCTCCCATAAGAACTTTCTACCGTGTAAGCCAAGAGTGTATGAGGTGCGAAACATAACCGAATGGCCTAGATACTAAAACACACTACATAGGAGGCCTCACTGTCAGAAAACACTCCCCGGATGGCTACTTAGCTACCACTCCACAAAGATTAGAATTGCAACTCCCATCGCAAAGCCACTGAATGTATGAGCCCCACACTGGCAGTGCTCCACTTTAGCTGGCACGCACGCCCTATGCCCCCAGATTGCAAACCACCTTAAGTGTACAAAATATGGCTAACCTGTAACTTTAGCAACCTGTGGTATCCTATGGAATGGAGAAGAATTAAACATAAGTCGGTCGCCAGAAACCTTCTTGGCAGGACTCTGATGCCCTGCCTGCCCTCCATTGAACACCACTGCAGCACTGGAATGCTCCTTGGTGCAAGCACATTTGGGCCTGGTACCACACCTTACTGTTCATACTGACGATCTGCAGAAGCAAGAGGAACAATTATTTTCCCACCCTCACCTGTAGCTTCGCTCTTGTAATCCATTACCATTTTAACCATGGCTTCCTTTAAGCATCTGCCTATATATTACCCAGCTTGATCAAAGCTCAGGATGGATTATTCCAAGGCTAGTAATCCAACCACATACAGCTGTTTCAAGGTTACTGCCTCTCAACAGCGTAGTGGTGGTGGGGGTGCAGTTACCCTAATGTATTGGTGACAAGACCTCACACTCTGTATACTCACTCCTTGTAATCTAACGTTAACTGGCCCTCCTAACCGTAGGCCAGCAGCTCACTTGGCAAAATTGCATCCATTATTCATTAAACACAGCTGCCTACCCAATGCCAGCCCAGCAGAAAGACCGATTCTGGGCAAGGGTGTCCGTATTAATAGGTCCTCTATCCCCGTTTACCTAACCTCCAGCTAATGCTCACCCCCAGTTGGGGCAGTATTGTTCTAACCAGGGATGTAATTATGGGCTTCTGAGCCAGCTGAGGAACTGTAGCAGCAGCTAACAGAAGAAAAGAAGGCCCACCGGCACCGCTGAACCCCCGAGGCTGTATTATGTTGAAATACGTCTATAGATCCATAAGACATATCTGCCTACCCACTGCCAATAGAAGGACTTATGCTGGGCAAAGGTGCCTGTATTAATAGGTCCTCTATCCCCATTTCCCATCACACTAATCTAAGACCCATCCCCAGTTGGAGCATTATCCTGCTAACCTGGGCATGATTATTATGGTGCTCAGGTGGTGGATCTTATAGATCAGACTGAAGCTAACAAAAATGGGGTAATTTATTAAAAACGTGTTGTGCTTGGTGCACCCTAATACACTTTATTAGAATACTGTATAATACTATATGAACTTAAAACCTACATTTTTATTTTTGAGTAGGGAGGGGGGGGGGGTAACAAGGGGTTAACATTAGCAATTGCCAGTGGGGGATTACTATTTGTTCCCTAACCCCTTCACTGGCAGTCTGAGAGCTGTATGCTCTCCCTGTTCTGTATGTGTATTTTTATTTTTTTTTTCCTTTTTTTGTTAGAATTTATAACACCTCATAAGAGATGATATTTTTAGTAAACACTCACCCATCATCTAAAAATTCGCCCTGACATTCGTTTTTTTAAAGAAAACGTTATTTTCTTGTTGATATTTGCATATTGAAAATGCCACAGAGTTGTCCATGGGCAAATACTAGTTCTTCTAAAATTAGGCCAACAGAGTTAAACGTTTGTCCTTAGAATTTATTAATAGTCATTGCAAATGCCATAATAATGGGAAATTGTCTCCTTTGAAGTACAAAATGCAAGCTAATCTCACTTGGAGCCAAATCTATTCTTGGTATGACAACTGCTTTACCTTTATGGGTACCATTCAGAATTTCTGCATGTATGAATGATCCTGAACAATTAATCTTGTCCCATTACAAAGTCCTTTTTTTGGGTTCATATTTCTCAGTAACATGACAATTGTTCCCTTTTTGAGTTGCAAAACATGGGGTGGCATTCCAGATGGAGTGAATGAATTTATAAATTCAGTGGTAAAATTAGATTCACTCTGTTTGTCATCAGCTAGAACAGAATCTGCAATGGGATCATTTTTTTGTGTGCCATCAACTAATTTCCAGATTTCATTATTGAGATCCAAAGCATCTTTATTTTTGGATGTTAATATTACTTTCTGCGCCAGCTCTGAGGAATGTTCTGTAGTTATTCCATTTGGGAATATAGCTGATATGAGTGAATCTTTACAAATCATGTCCGCTGGGATTTCAACAGTATCATCAGGTAAATTAGTTATTTTGTCGTTTTTTCCTTTGCCAATTTGAATTAGCCAATCATTGAATTTTGGAATTTTGGCCATCAGATCGCATATTTTTTTCTAATCAAAGGTGTGTAACTTCTTTCCATAGTGGACTTGACTTTATACATATTTCCACAATGTCTGTGCGATTTCCACGTACAACCACATGTAAGGTTTATCTGAAATCTCCACTTAACATGACTGTTTCACCAAAAGGCAAATCATTACCCATGACTTCACGCAATAAACAATCAATACATTGCAGAGTTGCCTCATCTATGATAACCAATTTTGCTTTTTTAAACTTATTTGCTTGAGATTATTTCATTATAATATCCTAGAGAAAAAAGGAGGACAGAGAAAGACACCCATAATAGTCATCTTAAATTATCTCAAAACATGGTAGAAAGAGTAAAATCTAGAGTCAAACTGATTAATTTAAAATATAACTTTTCCACAAAAAATACAATAATAAGACACTTAAAAACGTTATAAAATATATGCCGTTGCTATCTTTGGTTGGAATCTGGTAACAATTGAATCTATTAATCTACTATGATGTAGTTCATAGGGAAATTGGACAGTTTCAGATGAAAATAAATAACAAATACATAGATATATAATATTGGCCTTTAAAGTGACAAGTGTTTAGTAATAAAAATAAAGTGACAAGTACCAAAAAAGTGACAAGTACAAAAAAGTGCATATGACTGTAAATGATCTGATAAGATCTATGTCATGACCTAAAGGACAAAGTGCATAGAGATACAAAGTGCAGCATATATCATACAGATCATATACATGGAGACAAGTTGAATACTAATGTCCCTATAGAAATAAATAGGACAGTACTGGAGCCAGCCACAAACTCCTGGGGAACTAACTAAACTGCCCTGCCTAGTCAAAAAACATCTATCTATCTATCTATCTATCTATCTATCTATCTATCTATCTATATAGATGTGGCAAATGGGGATACACCACTTCCGCCCCTAGTGACAACAAAAAAAAAAAAGAAAAAAAAAGTGGGAGTGAGTATACTACTCACCTACAAAAACATAAAAAAGGAAAAGAAAAAAAAATACTAATAATTAAATGAAAAAAAGAAATAAATATTATCAACAAATCACATATTATATGTGTGAAACTGCGATTTGTCATCATGTTTGCGAGCCTTGTGAAGCATGGTGAGCTGTTAATGCATGAAAGCCTTCTGAGCTTGGAGCACTTAGCCGAGGAGCGCCGAAGGCGCTCATCGCCATGAGAGCCTCGCAAAGCGAGTCGAGCAGTCTAGGCATTGAAACACGCAGGAGGTCTCTGCGAGCAATCTCTGGAACAGCAGTCTTCTGACTGCAAACAGCTTTCTCTGCGAGCAATCTCTGAAACAACAGCTTTCTCTGCGAGCAATCTCTGAAACAACAGCTTTCTCTGCGAGCAATCTCTGGAACAACAGCATTCTCTGCGAGCAATCTCTGGAACAACAGCGTTCTCTGCGAGCAATCTCTGGAACAACAGTTTTCTCTGCAAGCAATCTCTGGAACAACAGCTTTCTCTGCGAGCAATCTCTGGAACAACAGCTTTCTCTGTGAGCAATCTCTGGAAAAACAGCTTTCTCTGCGAGCAATCTCTGGAACAGCAGTCTTTTGACTGCAAACAGCTTTCTCTGCGAGCAATCTCTGGAAGAACAGCTTTCTCTGCGAGCATTCTCTGGAACAACAGCTTTCTCTGCGAGCAATCTCTGGAAAAACAGCTTTTTCTGCAAGCAATCTCTGGAAAAACAGCTTTCTCTGCTAGCAAACTCTGGAACAGCAGCCTTCTGACTCTCAATCCAAATCACACATTAGATTAGAGATCCAAACAGGAACAGTCAGCAAGCTTCTCTCTGTAGCTTGATCTTTGCTGCTAACAGCAGCTCACCAACAGGAGCAGATTTCACACACTGGCCACACTGCTTAGGCCCAAGCCTAAGTGAGAGACTCCACCCATCTCTCTGCTGTTGTCTTAAAGGCAATTCACAGCTGGGCTTTAATTAGGCTCTGATCACTGCCCGGAGTTAACTCTTTCTTTCTCCAGAGAAATCTTCCAGCCTCTTTAATTAAACCCACCTCTAGGGACATTCTTTGCTTCACTCTGTTACAATATATATCTCATGAGTTAGACATGCCAATTTTTATAATGAACAAATAGCCAATACTTACTGTATGGTACTCTCTTTTAGAGTATAAAAGTATATTTGTGCAACAAATCTATTTTTTGGCCTTGTTTATTTTCACATTTAGTTGTCAATACTTAATTTTTGCTCACTTATCATAGTTAATTTAGTGAATTTTTTATTCACTTTTATTTTTTATTCAATGAATATCAATAAGTATCACACATACTCACCTGTATTTTTAGGCACTTCTGAATGCCTTACAGTTTTCGGTTGTGTGTTACCTATAGTTTTAAAGTATGCCATATTTGGAACTTCTCCGTAAGTAATTAAACATTAACTTAAAGGTACAGTCAATTTCACTTACACTTATTTATCTGCCCACAGCCTTTTGCCAGGGATGGATCTGAAGTACCTTTTGTGTCTATATTCAAACAGACAAGGCATATCTGATGCAATATATACAAGGGAACTTCAGGTTCTTTCTAGCATGACTATAAGAACAAATAGAAAAAGATGTTCAATCTTTTTTAATGAAAGAGGAAATGTCACTAAAGGTGTGCAATATATATATGAACCTTGAAGACACAATTATTTCATGTATTCATTTCTTTAAATCAGTGATTACACTCATTCAGCAATGCAAAATTATACACTCAGACTCAGGATCCCAAACTGGAGTGTGTAATTTATTCCAAGTCCCACAAACTACTTCACAGGGTCCAGGAAATCCCTCAAATTACCTCATAAACCCTCTCTAGGACCCAGTGGTAAAGCTAGTGAATGGAGGGCCCCGGTGCAAATAAATATTTGGACTCCACCAACACCATGGTGCCAACTCATATATGTATAATATATATATATATATATATATATATATATATATATATACACACACACACAATATAAATGCGTGACCACATATCTACATCTATTATATACATGTGTGCATATATTGCATACACACACACATATATATAATGTGCCATAGCTGCATAATGCCCCTGGAAATCAAGAGGTCACACCAACCTGAAGCCATGCAGGGTTGGGCCTGGCCAGTACTTGGATGGGAAATCACCTAGGAATACCAGAAGGAACTGGCAACCCATGAATACCAATTGGATCATGGATTGGAGATGACTGAGTGACACACACACACAAAAAAGGAAACAATGCTCTTTGCAGCTGTGACAAGCATTTGTTATACAATGTTGTGTCCAGCAGATGGCACCATAATCTCACAGTGTGTGTACAGAAGCCACTGTACATACTGGTGAATAATTGTGGGTATCACCTGGAAGGAATAGTGTTAAACAGGTCAAATAAGTAGTCATTGCATTAATACATACACATACATATAAAAAATGTTCAAATATACAGACAGATATTTAGAGTTTGTTCTGCCCTAGAAGATATGAATCTGGGTTTGAAGGTGGATCAGAAAACTTTAATGTTAACTTACCATAGGGAAATTGATTTTTTTTAACTAACATTCAACTGAGTATTTGTTATTACCTATGATTTTAAATTCTACCATATTTGGCATCTCAATTGTGTCACATTTTCTAAACATATTTTTTTTTCATTGATAGAATTGTAAATAAGCTGCAGTCAGAAATTCATTAACTTTTTCCCTCGAATTAAGGATCTAGCTCATTGGTACTGAAGAGATAGCCAGGATGAATGATCTCCATACTAAACTAGATAACCTTCTATCACAACATCAAAGTGACCCCTCTACCGCCATTTTTAAGCAGATAAAATATTTTAAACAATATATTCAGACATTGGAGATCCACAAATGGACAGGATAACAGTAAGGGAATGAAGACCATAACCTCTTGCCCTAATAAACGCTGACTAATAAGTAATTTGCTAACCAGCTGACACATTTGATACCTAAACTGGTGGGCCCTGATCAGCAGGCTTCATTAAAGGGAGAAAGGTGGGTGGCAAGAGAACATGAATCATCAGCCTCATTCAGCACCAGCATCATCGCTACACTGGACTGGTGGTCCTTAATTGGATACCAAGAAAGGGTCAATTGCAGCTATGTAGCTCAGAACTTTTGGCTTTGGAGGCTTGTTTTTGAGAAACACCATGGCAATATATAAAACCTTGATATCAGAGTTGGATCCACCACTATTCCAGTCCACAACGGAACATGACCGGATTTACCCCTTTACACCCCATAGGAATTAAGCACCATAAATTGTCACTGTTCGCCAATGATGTAATTTTAACTTCTTTTTAAAATTTGCATATCTATGTATATCCAAACTTAAATCACTTTCAATATATATTTTAAAATATTTAAAACTTTCTAAATTAGCCATGTGCCATAAATTTACAACAATTTCTAGATTTGGAAATATAGCCATGCCAATTTTTTAAAAATATGCCTTCTTTTGTATTGAAATTCCCACAAGGAATTGGGCAACCTTTGTCCACAAACAGATCTCACGTTTATGGAACTGGATAAACCAAGATAGATTAATGTCTTGGGCAGAGTTCGGCAATCAGCTTCCAGAACTCAGTCTGGATGTTGTGTTCTTTTTACAGTGTAGAACCTTACTCCCAGTTGAGGAACTACTCTGTCCAAAGGCTTAAGTCTTTTGAATTAATGTGAAATGTTTTTTTGTCTAGACCCAAAACCAAGTTAAATCCTGGGAAGAAGGATTTTGGGAGAAGTGGACAAAAAGATGAGTGGAGAGATATTTGTGATGTGATGAAATCAATCTCTATTAATACTATGATCAAAGAGAACAGTAAACTGTAAGATGATTATCCAGTGGTACTGGACTCCGGAAAGATTGAATGAAGTTAACCAAAAAAATGACCCTATTATCTTGGTCCTGCTGTGAACTTGTAGGCTCACTCCTACACATATTATGGACATGTCTGTACATTGCTTATTTCTGGGATACAATCTTCTTCAATTATGGGTCTACATATCCCCAAAGAACCAGCCAACACTCTCTTCTCCCTCCTCCCAGGTGATTCCCCCAACTAGCCATTTTCACACCTCCTTTTAATAGGTGGTGGTGGGTCGAGCCTGACTGGATGACAAGTGTGGTAGGCAGGCACAAAACAGCTTCTATAAACATACATACAGATACTGAAAATCTGGTGGGGGGATTGTCCACTCAAAATAGCTTCTATACCAGGGGCGGCCCGTCCATTGGGGCGTCAGGGCAAACGCCCCCCCAAATATTTTCTTCACCCTGCAATAAAAAAAACACAACAATGTATTAGTATAACCCAAAAACAAATAAATATAAGGTGTACATCATCATTTCAAGTCTAAATAGTATTAAAATGAATTAAAGTTAGAAAAGGGACACTGTCACTTTAAAATAACCCTTGCGCTACATTAACTCTAATGCTGTGTATCTATCGCCCCCTGCCTGCACCCTGTGTGATCAAATTACAATAGTTACACTGTGTACACTAACCTTTAGACTCTTCTCTTCTCTTTAATGAGTCCTGGCCTGGCCCACTGACCGTTAATGCATGCCGCCCACCATCACAGTGACGATATGCATGGGCGGTCATAAATGTATCAATTAATAAATGACAGTCTTCCATCATTGACCAATCAATGATGGAAGGCTGTCCAGTTACTAAGTGATCAATCTAAACCCACCCAGACCGTTAGCCCTGAGCGCCCGCCAGCAAATAGAGCCTCGAGTTTGATTTTGATTGACTGATACAGTCAATAAAACCACCAGTTCCCTGTCCCTTCCCCCTTTCTGTTTCCTGACCCTGGTCACGCTGAGACTGAGAGACCTCCCTGGCTGAATCTACTCATCTGCTCTGCCTGCCTAACACAGTAAGTCTACACCTGCCTCTGCCTGGCACCTGCCCCTGCCCCTGGCCAAACCAAAACCCCTAGTAGCCCCTAATAAAAGTTAGGGGTGACCAGTTACCCCCAGTACCCCACTATGCCTGCCTGGCCTGCCAGTGCCACCTACCCAGCCACCCACCAACTACCACCGTCGACCCTAGGCCTACAATGCCTGGTGCCAGTGCCATCCCCAGCCATCACCCCCATGTGGCCTGTGCCACCCCCGATCAGGCCTGCCCTATGCTAGCCTAGCTATGCCATCATGCCACCACCGGATTACACCGATCACGGGATCGGGGTAGTCGGGTGGTGAGCGGGGTGGCACAGGCCCACATGGGGGTGATCGGATCACCCCCTTGATGAGGCCTGTGCCACCCCTGATGACCTCCATGTATGCCACCCTGCCCGAGGCCCGATCACCACCGGGCCCCCGGCACCACCCCGATGCGGCCTATGCTACCCCGGGTATTCGGGCAGTGAGCGGGGTTGACCAGGCCACATGGGGGTGGATGTTCACCCCCATGAGGCCTGTGCCACCCCTGGTCGTGGCCTATGGGCGACCGATGGGCGCCTGACCGTGACCGACCCCACCCTGGATGAACCAACTACCTACCCCCCCCCCCCCCCCCCCCCCTATTTTTATTCCATTTTTAGAAGTAACAGGCATGTATATGTGCATGTCACTTCTAAAGATAAAATAAAAATAAGGGAAGGGAAAAAAAAAATACAGTAACAACATTATTACAATTAAACACACAGTAAGCAAACACATTGTTAGTACAGTTAGTAACACAACACATTGTATACAAAAATAAACAGCTTTAAACAAACATTAATAAAAAATAAAATAAACAGCACATACACACATTGTTAGTACAGTTAGTAACACAACACATTGTATACAAAAATAAACAGCTTTAAACAAACATTAATAAAAAATAAAATAAACAGCACATACTTACCTGTAAAATTGACCCCTCCAGCGTTGGCCTTCTGTCCTCTCTGGATATAGTCATGATGAAAAATAAATAATCCATGTTGATTGAAGCCAATGATCAAAAATTAAATAATCCATGTTGATTGAAGCCAATGATCAAAAATAAAATAATCCATGTTGATTGAAGCCAATGATCAAAAATAATCCAATCTTGATTGAAGCCATTGTCCATCCATCCATTCTGGCCCATTGAAAGAGGCCTCCAAAAAAAAAAACGACGCTCTAAAAAAAAAAAAACAACACACTAAAAAGAGCTCCTCCTACAAGGAGCCCCTCTCGCGATTAATTGTTTTTTTCCCACGGTCTGCTATATATACTAATTTTTGAAGGACTCTGATTGGCTGAAATTTTTGATTGACATCGATTTCAACCAATGAGAGTCTTCAAAAAATTAGCAAATCAGCAAGCAGGTATGGAAGCCTGTAAGGGTAAAAAAGGTTAGTGTGAACTTGTTTGACCCTGTATGTATTATACATATTACAGGGCTATTTTATGTGATATACATGTTACAGGATAATATCCTGTAACATGTATAGCCAAAAAATAGCACTGTAATATGTATAACAAATAAAGTGTAATAGAAATGCATGAACAATATAATATACCAAGTAATAAAGAACATCAATTAATCAAATAATAAATATCAATTAATATATATTGTTGTATGTATATGTTTATGTATATTTATGTGTATTTTTTATGCGTATATATATATATATATTTGGATATATATATATATATATATAAAAATTAATATCAATATATCACAATAAATAAATATATATATATATATATATATATATCAATTTGATATATATATATATATTTATTTATTTATTGTGATATATTGATATCAATTTTTATATATATATATATATATATATATTTATTTATTGTGATATATTGATATACATTTTTATATATATCTATCAATATATATATATATATATATATATCAATATTTATATATTATTATTTTTTTTTTTTTGGGCCTATATGTTATTTAAGGTTTTTAAGGTGCGGTTGGGGCCTATATGGTCAAAATTGGTTATTTAAGGTTTTTAAGGTGCGGTTGGGGCCTATATGGTCAAAATTGGTTATTTAAGGTTTTTAAGGGGCGGTTGGGGCCTATATGGTCCCAATTTGTTATTTAAGGTTTTTAAGGTGCGGTTGGGGCCTATATGGTCCCAATTTGTTATTTAAGGTTTTTAAGGTGCGGTTGGGGCCTATATGGTCAAAATTGGTTATTTAAGGTTTTTAAGGTGCGGTTGGGGCCTATATGGTCAAAATTGGTTATTTAAGGTTTTTAAGGTGCGGTTGGGGCCTATATGGTCAAAATTGGTTATTTAAGGTTTTTAAGGGGCGGTTGGGGCCTATATGGTCCCAATTTGTTATTTAAGGTTTTTAAGGTGCGGTTGGGGCCTATATGGTCCCAATTTGTTATTTAAGGATTTTAAGGTGCGGTTGGGGCCTATATGGTCACACTTGCTCTTTTAAGGTTTTAAACGTTACGGTTTGGGTCTTAAACGTTCTAATGTTTTTTTTTGTTTTCTATCACTTCCCAGGTGCAAACTATCTGTGGAATCAGATTTGTTTGGACTCGTTGGTTGACTTACTGGACGTGAATACCCCGAGAAGGAGAGTCAACTGTTGGTGAGTATATGGTCACACTTGGACTTTTAAGGTTTTTAAGGTGCAGTTGGGGCCTATATGGTCACACTTGGTCTTTTAAGGTTTTAAAAGTTACGGTTTGGGTCTTGAGATTTCTAATGTTTTTTTTTTTGTTTTCTATTACCCCCCAGGTGCTGTTTGAGGCCTATATGGTCACACTTGGTCTTCTAAGGTATGTTTGAGGCCTATATGGTCCCACTTGGTCTTCTAAGGTATGTTTGGGGCCTATGGTCACACTTGGTCTTCTAAGGTATGTTTGAGGCCTATATGGTCACACTTGGTCTTCTAAGGTATGTTTGGGGCCTATATAGTTCCACTTGGTCTTCTAAGGTATGTTTGGGGCCTATGGTCACACTTGGTCTTCGAAGGTATGTTTGGGGCTTACATAGTCACACTTGGTCTTCTAAGGTATGTTTGGGGCCTATATAGTCACACTTGGTCTTCTAAGGTATGTTTGGGGCCTATATAGTCACACTTGGTCTTCTAAGGTATGTTTGGGGCCTATATAGTCACACTTGGTCTTCTAAGGTATGTTTGGGGCCTATAGTCCCACTTGGTCTTCTAAGGTATGTTTGGGGCTTATATAGTCACACTTGGTCTTCTAAGGTATGTTTGGGGCCTATATAGTCACACTTGGTCTTCTAAGGTATGTTTGGGGCCTATATAGTCACACTTGGTCTTCTAAGGTATGTTTGGGGCCTATATAGTCACACTTGGTCTTCTAAGGTATGTTTGGGGCCTATAGTCCCACTTGGTCTTCTAAGGTATGTTTGGGGCCTATATAGTCACACTTGGTCTTCTAAGGTATGTTTGGGGCCTATGGTCACACTTGGTCTTCTAAGGTATGTTTGAGGCCTATATGGTCACACTTGGTCTTCTAAGGTATGTTTGGGGCCTATATAGTTCCACTTGGTCTTCTAAGGTATGTTTGGGGCCTATGGTCACACTTGGTCTTCTAAGGTATGTTTGAGGCCTATATGGTCACACTTGGTCTTCTAAGGTATGTTTGAGGCCTATATGGTCCCACTTGGTCTTCTAAGGTATGTTTGGGGCCTATGGTCACACTTGGTCTTCTAAGGTATGTTTGGGGCCTATATAGTCACACTTGGTCTTCTAAGGTATGTTTGGGGCCTATATAGTCACACTTGGTCTTCTAAGGTATGTTTGGGGCCTATATAGTCACACTTGGTCTTCTAAGGTATGTTTGGGGCCTATAGTCCCACTTGGTCTTCTAAGGTATGTTTGGGGCTTATATAGTCACACTTGGTCTTCTAAGGTATGTTTGGGGCCTATATAGTCACACTTGGTCTTCTAAGGTATGTTTGGGGCCTATATAGTCACACTTGGTCTTCTAAGGTATGTTTGGGGCCTATAGTCCCACTTGGTCTTCTAAGGTATGTTTGGGGCCTATATAGTCACACTTGGTCTTCTAAGGTATGTTTGGGGCCTATATGGTTCCACTTGGTCGTTTAATGTTTTTTAAGTATGGTTTTGTTCTTGAATGGTCTGATTGATTTGCTTGTTTTCTTTCAACCCCAGGTGCAAACCCTATGTGGCTGCAGATTTGTTTCTACTCATTGGTCAACTTAATGAACGTGAATACCCTGAGAAGAAGAGCCGACTAATGGTAGGTGTCACTCCTTTAATTTTTCTGTTAATACGTATAGGTGCAATTATGATATTGCTGTAGTCTTGTCACATGAGTTTTTTCAATCTATATTGTATACCAATGAATTTAACACATTGTTACTTTACTTCTTGACATTTCTGCATTGCAGATCATGTATTTCAATGGGCTTTACAAGCATAAGGTCATTGGGCGGGGCTTATAAAGGTCATTATGACGTCAGGGGGAGGAGTTATAAAAATGAGTGTGGTTTGAAAAAGGGGGAGTGGCTATGTTTCGCCCTGTCGCCCCTCCAACTTGAAAAGTCACCAGCCGCCACTGTTCTATACTGAGCAATAAGAGGCGCAAAATAAAAGTTGTATGCCCAAATATATTTCACTAAAATGTTTATAAAAAGTATGGAAGAAACATATTTTGGACCTTTGGCTTTAACTATCCGCACAGACTGTGTTCGCTGCGGTTGAACCCTGCCCTGCGCCACACTCTGAAAAAGAGGTAGTGGAGGCAAAAAAGTATTCCCCCTCCGACGTGATGCAACTTGATGACGCTGAATCGATAGAAAGGCCATCAATATGGTCGGCGCAGGCACTCAGCCCTCGAGGGCCTCAGGCGCGCCTCTCATAGCTCAAGGCCTCTTCTGTTGGCACGCCTTATGTGGCATGTCGGAGTGGGGAATCATTTTTTGCCTGCACTACCTCGTTTTCACCACTAGGTGGTTCAACCGCAGCGATCACAGTCTGTGCGGATAGATAACGTGAAAGGACCCATATTTTGAGTCAATGTAGAGATTTTTTTACATTATTCAGTGGTTCTTAAAATATAGACTTGTTGTTTTACCTTATATGTGCAATTATGTTGCAGTGGAAACATTCTAGTTTCAGATGATCAGCTTCCTGAAGTGGGAGGAGACTTTTATTGCACATGAAGCTTCTATCACTGCAAGAATATAGCATCTAAAACTTCCAGTGCTTTCATTTGGAGTAATAAACAATTTATTAGTTTACAAGGATACACCATCCAGAGAAAGTAATAGTAAGAATCAGCTGAGGAAAGGAACCTTGAAGTAGAAAATATTTGCATATAAAACATGAACATTTTAAAGTTGTGCTTGTTTATTTATTCATGTATGTTTGCTATGTAAAATAATCTATCTATTGTTAATTAATAAACACCATATAGAAACAATCTGACCATTGTAGTGCTTTATGTTGCTGGAAATGTCACACGTTCAGAGGAGGTAAGTGTTGTATATTTGTGACTTATCATTAGAAAAGTGCCTACCTTATCAGAATATATTTTAAACTTTTTTAATACATTTATTTATTTCGTTTATCTGCTGTCTAGAGGTAACTACAAAAAAACAGTATACACACATTTTTTATAAATAAGTGTACATCAGACATATGATCAAAATCTTTATTAACCCGATGGTGTGAAATGTGAGCTGTGGCTGCACACTGTGAGTCTATATAGATATATATATATATATATATGGAGTTCTGCCAGTCATTTGACCACAGGCTTCTGACTCCAATAAGACTGCATAGAACCGGAGTCCAGTCTGGATATTTATAGAGCACTGATAGTGGTGTGACAGAGAGGGAGTGACTCATATAGCATGACACAGGGACATCAAGGAAAAAAGAATGTCACACCCAGCGGACAGACAGGGAGACACACTGTACAGCATGGATAGACTAGGAGTAGGAATGATCATATTGCACTACACTGGATAATGATGATTACTACCTATACCCTAAGGTAGGAAATGTACAAATGGCACAATTAATAAGAGGAATAGGGGTATTAAAGGGACATTGAAAGCATATTTTTCTAAGTTGTATCTAAAAGACGGTATTTGATAATGTACAAATGTGCCTTTCCTTTTTCAAATCATGCTCTCAACGCAGAACAAAAAATATTCAAATGTTTAACTGATCTGGGTCTTGCCCCGATCATCCAATGAACAGTAATATAACTGTATGACTTATACACTTGTCTGCCAATGGGATCTACAGATGTAAGTGCTCTGTGCATTTCCTTTTATTTTCATGTGAAGATCAAACAGGTTTAGTGAACATTTTTTTCATGCAAAACACAACTTTGATAATGTTTAAAGCGTGCTCTTTTAAATACAGCAGATGGAAAGCACTGGGCCCCACACCAGTGTAAGGCCCTCTGCATCCCTCCTAATTTATTAAACAAGCGCAGATCATCACATATATAGTTGTCAGTGTGGGGAACGCTTACGATGTTGGTCACACTTCACAAGCCCAATTGCACTGTGAGCATCCCAAAGCGAGGCGAGCAGTTGAGGCACGCGGGACTTAGCGAGGCGAGCAGTTGAATCATGCGGGACTTACGACCCGTACGACTTAGGACCAAAACTGGCACATGCACTGTGTGCCTCGGAAAATTACGATTTTAGACGGCCAAACCACAAAACTGAAAAGACATGAAAACAATAACAAATATGCCTCAAATTAACTTACACACACACAGCATAGTGGGAGAGACAGGTTGCAAGTTAATTTGAGGCATATTTGCTGTTTTTTCACAATTGAAAATCGCCTAAACGAGAAAAAAATGACTGCGGAAAAATTGTGAAACGCCGAAAACGTGGCCCAAGGACGTAAAACTAGCCCGAAGGACGTAAAAAATAGCACTAAGCAGTAACACTTACCGAAAGCCAGTAACACTTAATCCAAGCCACTAACATTTAACACAAGGCAGTAACACTCAAGCACCAGACCTATAAGCTACACAGGGGGAGGGGCTTGCAATGAGCGCCAAAGGCGCTCATTGTGAGCCACGCAATGAGCACCGAAGGTACAGCATTCCCAGCCTTAACATTTTATTCCCGTCATTTTTGACGGGCAAGTAGCTAGTTTTTAAATAAATGTGATTTGATCACAGTATGGACGATGTGGCTAACTCTGATATCTGTGGGGTGTATAGAGATGTGCAAGGTGGCCCCCAATTTTTTTTGCACAAGGGCCCTCCACTCACTACGGCCACCACTGCATTCAGGATCAATATAAGGCTTTGTCTTTTTTTGCTTGGTGAACTTTTTTGTTATATTAACATTTTTTTACAGGATTTCCCCTTAGAGAAATAAAGTTTTTTTTTTTCAGAAGGGGCAGCCAAATTGTTATAACTCACTACCAAAAGAGCTTCTGACAACAGATAACTTTATAAAATGAATTGGATATATTTTTAAATAAAAGGGCATCAAATGCTATGTGGATAACTAGAATTGGAGGGGTATTGATCCAAAGATTATGTTTCAAAGAACATTTTGTTTACCTCTTTATCAATTAACAATTCAAAGGGGTTATGTAAAAAGGTTTAGCCTGATGAAGTCTTTTTTTTAAACCTCAGTTACTTTGTTACTATATTACTAATATTGAACACGGTGCACTTATATGTGCCAATAATGAATGTATTGCACTGTATAAAGATTGTGAGCATCTATAACTGACAATGATTACAATGCATATTATAAAGAGAGAGGAGGCAGAGAGGGAGGGGGAGAGAGAGGCAGAGAGGGAAGCCTAATACATCAAAACAATATAATTAGTGTAATAGTGGGTAGTGCTACAGAGCTAGGATGTCCACCTTCATCACATGGTGCCACTTAATATCAACAGTGAAGGCGTTCCTGAAAGCAGTAGAGGCAGTGGTCTGAAAAGAGGCTTCAGAGGAACCCCACATGTCTTTGCTACTTATCTGTTACCCCAAAATGATTGTGCTAGCCACTTGATTCTAAAGTGTGTCATTTATGAGTTAATCAGTTTTTTTCTGCTGGATTCTTATGCAAATGAGTGGCTCATGAATAGTAATTATCTGCTTTCATGTGCCCGTCAGGATTACAGTCTGTTTCTGTTTCTCGATTCAATATTTCCTCATGTGTTAAATCAAGGTAGAACTTTTTCATGACACTGAAAAATGCTAATTTTTAAAATGCTAATAGTTTGGAAACAATAACAAACTTAAGGGTTTAAAAAAATAACAAATTAAGTAACTGACCTTGGTGTTTTTCTCTTAACTGTGACCAGGGATGGGATCTCTTGTTAGCTGTCTTACAAGTGGATCTACCTTACAAGTAAAGGCTGATAAACTGCAGAGAGCACTAATTGTGCCCAGATGAGAGGGGTGTGGCTTGACTGTTAAACTTGTATAAAAGGTTTGTGAGCTGGTTTGGGGCCTGTTTACAAATGGATTTACCTTACAAGTAAAGGCTAATAAATTGCAGAGTGCACTAATTGTGCCCAGGTGAGAAGGCAGAAGTTAATATAAACAGGAGAAGGGGAACTTGTGAGCTTGCGAACATTTTCAGTATCAAGTGCAATTCTAGTAAAAACCTAGGAGTTTAAAGAAAAGGAGGGACTTCAAAGAAAAGAGAGGGTAGATTTATAGTGCAAAGGAGGAAAACTTAATATAAATATATTATTTTATATTCTTTATTTTTCCCACTGAAATTTTGTAGACAATAATAATAATTATGAGTCAGTCCAGTGGCAACCTTATTCAGTGTACATCCTGTCATATATATGCAATACTGGAACAGATGATCCAGGGTCTATACCTCTGTGAGAGGTGTGAGCATGTTGCCTCCCTGGAAGCTCAAATTGGAGATCTGGAGAGGAGAATTGCAGCACTTAGTGATATTGCTACACTGGAAAGGGGGTTGGTGCTCACTGAGCACAGTTTAGCTGGGCCTAGCATGGAGGGTGGAGCTGGGGCTAGTGAGGATGTCAAGAGAGGCAGCTGGGTTACAGTTACAAGGGGAAGCAGGGGGGACAGGAGGAGGCAGGCCAGTTCTGAGTTGGCAAACACCAACAGATTTGCCGGATTGAGTGAAACTGTTGGGGATGTCCATTCAGGAATGGCAATGCCAGATAGAGCTGTTCCCTCTAACAGCCGGGCGAACAGCTCTACTGGAGGAGAGGGAGGGCAGAATAGGCAGAACAACAGACAGGTTTTGGTTGTAGGGGACTCTATTATTAGGAAGGTAGACAGGGTGATTTGTCACCCAGATCCCAGCAATCGAACAATTTGCTGTCTCCCGGGTGCTCGGGTTCGTCATGTTGTGGATCGGGTAGACAAATTATTGGGAGGGGCTGGAAATGAACCAGCGGTCTTGGTACATATCGGTACCAATGACAAAGTTAGTGGAAGATGGAGTGTCCTAAAGAATGATTTTAGAGAACTAGGTAATAAGCTGAAGGCAAGGAGCTCCAAGGTAGTATTTTCTGAGATACTACCAATGCCACGTGCTAGCCCAGGGAGGCAGAAGGAGATTAGGGAGGTTAATGCGTGGCTAAAGATGTGGTGCACTAAGGAGGGGTTTGGCTTTTTAGAGCACTGGGCTGACTTCTCACTTCGGTACTATCTTTACAGTAGGGATGGATTGCACCTTAATGATGAGGGAGCTTTTGTACTAGGGGATAGGATGGTAGAAAGACTGGAGGAGTTTTTAAACTAGTAGGTGGGGGGGGGGGGGGACTAGATATAAGTAATGGGGTAGAAAGTGTAGAGGGTATAAGGGGTGAATTAACAACTCATAGGGGAGGAGATGGGGGGAGGGGTAGTATAGTCAATAGGGAGGTAGTACTAAGTAAGTCAAGTACAGTGGCAGGCACTTCAGAACTACAGACTCATAACATAAGGTGTATGCTTGCTAATGCCAGAAGCTTGGGAGAGTTAGAATTATTAGCAATTAATGAAAAATGGGATTTAATAGGCATTACCGAAACGTGGTGGGATGAATCTCTTGACTGGACTGGTAATCTGGATGGTTATAACCTATTTAGGAAAGATAGAGGCAATGGTAAACGAGGAGGAGGGATTTGTCTGTATGTTAAGCCTGAATTTAAGGCTATAGTCAGAGAAGATATTTATGGTGGACCTAGTGATAAAGTTGAATGTTTGTGGGTAGAGTTAAATAGCGGAGCAGCAAATTCCAAAAGAATATTAGTAGGAGTATGCTATAAACCCCCAAATATAGCTGAAAGTGAGGAAATACAATTATTGTTACAGATTGGAAATGCAGCTAAGCACGGGCAAGTTCTAATAATGGGAGATTTTAATTACCCTGAAATAAACTGGATAAATGAGACCAGCAGTTCAGCTAAGGGGAGCAGGTTCTTGAGTACACTCAGGGATCATTATCTGGCCCAGGTTATACAGGAGCCTACTAGAAATGAAGCTATCTTAGATTTACTCATCACAAATAATATTGATATAGTATCAAATGTTGAAATAGGGCAACCTTTGGGAAACAGTGATCACAACACAGTCTCATTTGAGATTGAATTAAAAAAAACAACATTTTAAGGAGCCAACAAAAACTCTTAATTTTAAAAGGGCGGATTTTAACGGTCTAAGGGCAGCAATACAAAGTATAGACTGGGACAGAGAACTGATAGGTAAAAACACTGAACATAAATGGACAACATTTAAATCCTTACTAAATATACATACACATCGGCATATACCGTGTGGGAATAAAAGTAAAAGGAGTAAATCCCATCCAATGTGGCTTAACAATGATTTAAAGATGAAGATACAGAGTAAAAAACAGGCATTTAAATTATACAAACAGGAGGGGACAGAGACTGCTTTTCGGGAATACAAGGAAATCAACAAGGCTTGCAAAAGCGCGATTAGACTGGCTAAAATAGAAAATGAAAAATTTATTGCAAAAGAGAGTAAGACTAACCCTAAAATATTTTTTAAGTATATTAATGGGAAGAAGGCGAGGAAGGAAGCTAAAGGAACATTAGAATGTGAAACAGGCTGTCTGAAAATTAGTTACCAGGAAAAGGCATATGAGCTAAATAGGTTATTTTCTTCGGTATACACAAGGGAGGTACAAGTGGTTGGGACAATGCAACATAATGGGGCTACACTACCTTTGCCAAATAATTGGTTAAGACAGGAAGTAATCCAAAAGAGGTTGGAAAAAAAAAAAGTTAATAAAGCCCCGGGTCCTGATGGAATACATCCAAGGGTACTAAGGGAACTGGGTTCTGTAATAGCCAAACCATTATATTTAATTTTTCAAGATTCACTCAACACAGGGTCTCTACCAGATGACTGGAGAAAAGCTGATGTGATACATATATTTAAGAAGGGAGCAAGAGCAAATCAGGGGAATTATAGACCAGTGAGCCTCACTTCTGTGGTGGGGAAGCTTTTAGAAGGGTTAATAAGGGATAATATACAAGAATATGTCTATTTGAACAGGATTATACGTAGGAGTCACCATGGATTTATGACGGATAGGTCATGTCAAACAAATCTAATTAGTTTCTATGAGGAGGTTAGTAGGAACCTGGATCAAGGCAACTCAGTGGATGTAGTCTTTTTGGATTTTGCAAAAGCTTTTGATACAGTGCCACATGGGAGACTATTGGGCAAACTAAGGGATACAGGAATTGCAGTAAATATCTGCTCATGGATTGAGAGCTGGCTAAAAGACAGGAAGCAAAGGGTTGTTGTAAATGGAACATACTCCGATTGGACTAATGTGGTAAGTGGGGTTCCTCAGGGTTCAGTATTAGGTCCTCTCCTTTTTAACATATTTATTAATGACTTAGAGGTAGGATTGGAGTGTGGGGTCTCCATTTTCGCTGATGACACAAAGTTGTGCAAGGTTATTAAATCAGATAATAATGTGCTTTCCCTCCAAGGGGATTTACATAAAATTGAGGAATGGGCATCTAAATGGCAGATGAGATTTAATACGAATAAATGTAAGGGTATGCATCTGGGAAGGAAAAATAGCCATGCAATTTATAATCTTAATGGAGCAAATCTAGGTGTATCAGATATTGAAAGGGATTTGGGAGTGCTTGTGGACAACCACCTAGGTAACAGTGCTCAAAGCCAAGCAGCAGCTGCAAAGGCAAATACAATATTAGCATGTATTAAGAAGGGTATAGAAGCCAGGGAAGCAAATATAATTCTGCCACTATACAAATCTCTAGTACGCCCTCATTTGGAATATGGAGTACAATTTTGGGCACCACTTCATAAAAAGGACATTTTAGAGCTGGAAAAGGTACAGAGAAGGGCAACAAAACTAATAAGGGGAATGGAGGGGCTAAGTTATGAAGAAAGACTAACCAAATTAAACTTATTTTCTCTAGAAAAAAAGGCACCTAAGAGGAGATATGATTACCTTATATAAATACATCCAGGGTCAGTATAAAGATTTGTCAGGGGAGCTTTTTGTGCCAAGAGGTTTTCAACTGACAAGAGGACATCCCTTGAGGTTAGAAGTAAAAAGATTCCACCTCAAAGAAAGAAAAGGGTTCTTCACAGTAAGGGTTGTTAATCTGTGGAATTCTCTACCAGAGGAGGTGGTGACAGCGGATTCGATAGATAACTTTAAAAGGGTACTAGATTTATTTCAAATTAAAAAGGGAATTCAGGGTTATCATGGATAATTAGAGAGACAGTATTGATCCAAATTTTTTACATTTCCCTTTGAGACAATTGGCTAAGTCTCGCTTGTGTTTTTTTTTTTCTATTTCCCTTCCTCTGGACTAATTAATAATAATAAAAAAAAAAATTAAATAATTGATTAATAATTAATTAACAACTAATGAATTAATAGTTAATCCTCATATTGCAGATCAGAGGAGATCTTAAAAGGTTGAACTTGATGGACTGAAAGTCTTTTTTCAACCTTAAATACTATGGGCCTCATTCTATTATCGGCCGTAAATCGGCCGCAAAGCTGCAATTCCTTGCGGGGCTCCCGTTACCTTGCAATTCAATTATACGGCGCCGCAAGGATATCCCCTTACGGCTGGCCGTATATCTTGCAACCGGCCGTAAGCTCAGAAATCTTTAAAAGCAAAAATAAATTCAAGACGGCACTGTAAAGCTCTGTAAATGCTAGGAATCATAATGGGGGACATGAGGATTAATAGCAACCCCCTCTCAAGCTTGCACATCAGCCCAAATCAGAGATTACATTAACTGTTTATTTTCCGTCCGCAGCGTGGGCGGGTCTGAGGTGCTCCAAGCCCTCTGGACTTTTTACATGGATATGTGACATAAATTAAAAGAACATTTTATTTACGGATTTGAGTGTAGGGGAATGTTGTGCTATTAATGCTAACACCTACAATCACTTTATAGTCTCCTCAGAGTGCAGGATGTCTTTATTATGGCTTTATAATGTGCTTAAATGTGTGCCTGCGGGACCTTTTTGCTGCAAGTAAGCTGCGGCTCGGTTTTAGCCTTGCAGAGAGGGTTCCCGGAGCAATTGAATAGCAACCAGGATTTTCTTGCGGCCGAAACGCTTGCGGCCGTTTAAGATCAAAGGCTTTCCTCCGGCGCCGGCCGCAAGCCTGCCGAAATCCCCGGCCGGAAGGGAATAGAATAGGCAAATAGCTTGCGGCCGGTCCTTGCGGCCCTGCATCTCCTACGGACGATAATAGAATGAGGCCCTATGTAACTATCTCAGCCTTAATAATCGGTATAACGCGTTCTGTAACCTAATGATCATTGGCTTTGGCATGTCCTTTAAGTTGTTTAACATTTAATCATTCTGTGTATTTAAAGCAGAGTATGATTTGGTCTTGTGATTTAGGAGCATCCGAATAATTGATTCCCATGTTGTATTACAACATACTCCAGCAGCACCTCTCTCCCTGTTATTACATAGAATGACCAGCACCAGCTTCCCATTTAAAGGGAGGGCGACTGAGAGTGGTGACTGGGTGATGCTAAAGCTTCATTACATGTGATCCAAGTATCATCCTCTGAGAGCAGCGGTGTTATGTTCTGGATATGCCAGGCCAAGCATGCAGTCTAAGTAAATATAGTCTGCTCTCTCTATACCTGCTTGCACTTGCTCTAACTGGCTCCAAGATCACAGTCTCAGCTTATTCACTTCCAGATGTAATCATGTAACATTATCAGAGCCAACTGGGCCTTGAGTCTGGAAAACCTTAGATGTATTTTCTTGCTGTGACTCCTGCCTAATGTATATATCCTTACACCAAAAAAAAAAAAAGAAGCTTTTGAATGCATTTCCTCTAGTAACAGCAAGAAAAGTAATGTCTGTTATAACTGGTACCATCACATAGACAAGTATCATCCCACCATCATTATGCTGTTCAGCCATGGTGATCCAGTGGTTAGGATTCGCTGCTTTTACCGCTGCTTTCAGTCAGGGAACCAAGAGGTCACACCACCCTGAAGTCATCCAGGGTTGGGCCTGGTCAGTACTTGGATAAGAGACCACCTAGGAATACCAGGAGCTGTATGCTGTGGCCCACTGGAGAAGGAACTGGCAAACCACTCCAGTCTATCTGCCATGAAAACCAAGTGGACCAGCATGACCATGTACATTAAGATGTGCCTGATGTGTTATGGTCCATGAGGTCATTGAGTGTCGAACAAGACTGAACGACAAAACAACAACATGATGTATGTGTTAAAGGTTTTCCTTTCTTTCAGACCTTGCTAGATGAAGGGTTTCCATGGCTAATACTGTACCACTCCATTACTTATATCCCATAATTGCAAGAAAAAGCTTACAGAGCTAATTTCATTATTCAAAGTAATATAATAAGAGTTGTTCAACTTAAGGATAAGGGGCTACAATGTGGCCTGCACTGAACACTACCGTATGTGTCTAGAAACATTTAACAAGCCAGAACCAGCATACAACATCAAATTCCTGGTGGAAAGCTCTGCCCCTTCTGGTGACCCCCAAGATAAGTGTCCTTTCAAACTATTTTATAAATACATGAAATGTTTTTCAGTGGTCGGAAACACAGAATAACTGTGCAGGGCATTTACTATTATTATCCAGTGGCGGCTGGTGAACTTTCAAGTTAAAGGGGCGCCAGAGCAAGACTTGGCTCCTCCCCTTACACAGACCCCACCCATTTTAAACTGCTCCTCTGTTGTCATATTGACCTTTATATGCCCCACCCAATGACCTTATACTTGCCCCGCCCATTGAAATAGACTCCACCTACTAATTTTTTAATACTGTTCAAAAATTCTGGAAAATAAAGGCAAATAAAAACATTTCTCTTCTGCATGAATATAATGACACTGACCAACAGTTGACTCTCCTTCTCGAGGTGTCTTTAAGGGTTGTAGTCCAAAATAGTCTGCAGCGTGTTTGGACCTGAGCGTGATATAAAACAAGCAAACAAATCAGAGAGTGCAAGACCCCAACCGTACTTAAAAAAACACTTATGAAACCAAGCAAGACTATCTAGGCCTCAACCATACCTAAAAAAAACATATTATACAAAGCAAGACTATATAGGCCACAATCAGACCTTAAAAACCCACAATACACCAAGTACTTTATAGGCACAAACTGTACCTAAAAAACTTTAAAATACCAAGCGGGACTATATAGGCCCCAACCGTACCTAAAAAAGCATAACATACCCAGAAGGACTATATAGGGCAAAACCGGACCTTAAAAACCCACATTACACCAAGCGGGACCATATATGCCCCAACCGGACCTTAAAAACCCACATTACACCAAGCGGGACCAAATAGGCCCCAATTGTACCTTTAAAACCTTAAAATACCAAGAAGACCATATAGGCCCCAACCGGACCTTAAAAACCACATTACACCAAGCAGGACCATATAGGCCCCTACCCTACCTTTAAAACCTTAAAATACCAAGCGGGACTATATAGGCCCCAACTGGACCTTAAAAACCCACATTACACCTAGTGGGACCACATAGGTCCCAACCGGCACTTAAAAACTCACATTACACCAAGCGGGACCATATAGGCCCCAACTGGACCTTTAAAACCTTAAAATACCAAGCGGGACTATATAGGCCCAAACGGGACCTTAACAACTCACATTACACCAGACGAGACCATATAGGCCCCAACCGGACCTTTACAATCTTAAAATACCAAGCGGGACCATATAGACCCAAACCGGACCTTAAAAAACCACATTACACCAAGCGGGACCATATAGGCCCAAACCGGACCTTAAAAATCCACATTACACCAAGCGGGACCATCCCCCCCTCTACCTCTCCCCCCCTCTACTTTACTGGCCTTGCAATCAACTCCTTTGGCGCTCATCACGCGCCTCGCAATGAGCACCTTTATTGCTCATTGCGAGTCTCTCCCCCCTTCCTCTGTGTCTCTTCCCCCCCTCCTCTGTGTCTCTTCCCCCCTCTCCGCCTCCTCTGTGTCTCTTACTCCCCTCCTCTGTGTCTCTTCCCACCCTCCTCTGTTTCTCTTCCTCCCCTCCTCTGGGTCTCTTCGCCCCCTCTCCTCCCTCCTCTGTGTCTCTTCCCCCCTCTCCCTCCCTTCTCTGTATCTCTTTGCCCCCTCCTCTGTGTTTCTACCCCCCTCCCTACCTTGTATTTCCTTCCCCCATATCTCCCCCTCTGTGTCTCTTCCCCCTCCCTCCCTTGTGTTTCCTTCCCCCATCCCCCCATGTCTCTCCCCCTCCTCTCCCTCCTGTGACTCTCCCCCCTCCTCTCCCTCCCCTGTGTCTCTTCCCCCTCCCTCCCTTGTGTTTCCTTCCCCCATCTCCCTCCCCTGTGTCTCTTCCTCCCTCTGTGTCTCTCCCCCCATCTACCTTTCCTGTGTATCTCCCCCCCCCCCTCTGTGTCTCCCCCCACCCTCTCCTGTGTCTATAGGAATAAAGAAGCCTCCACCATGCAGAGTACAGAGACAGATACTACATACACATGATCACAGGCTCGCAAAGCAAGGGCCGCAGTTGCTGGCAAGGAGCGCCAAAGGTGCTCCTTGCGCTGGTGGAGATGAGTGCCCTATGACTTTCGGACCGTTAGTGCGGACCCTCGCGAAGCGAGGGGCCGCATTTGCGGAGGTAGAGGCTCTACGGTGCCTCACAACCGTTACAAAGGCCCAAAACACGCAATGACGAACTACGGACTTACACAAAAAAATACGAGCCGCCGGACTTAGGAAAAAAAACAATTGCGTCCTTACAACAACAACAATACAACCCGTAAAAATATTACGGACTCGCAAAAATACGGACTTAACGGACAAGTCATGCACAGCGGGAAATACTCCAAACACAAAAAATAAACACCAAAAAAATCCCAAAAAACATTACCCACAGCAAGGGGGGACACCCAGGACGTCTGCAAGGCAGGTTACACCTCCATTTCACTAACATTTCCACATTTTACACACTCGAAAATCCCCAAAGCGACAGAAAAAATGGCTGCGAAAAAAATTAAAACAAGGCTAAGGACGTAAAATTCATAAACGAACTCGCAAACCAGAACCAACACTCAAGAACACTTCATGCGGCACGTAACACACATTATGCGGCACGTACCACAGAGAAATTCGCCACCATTTCACATGCAACAAATAACTATTAGCCGCAAAATGGCGGCTGGAACGCAAATTGACGGTTGGAACGCAAATATTGCATGCGTATTGCGTTCTAACGGTTTCTACTTCACCTCCAAGTCTATAAATACTGCACACTTTCCAGAAATTTCTACATTTCTCCTCAGGTGATGAACAGTATGACTGGACATTTCACTGGTGGCGTTAATTCAGAAGCTAATTCCTTACCGATTTTCTAGTTTAGAATCTGAAAATTACAACAAAGAGGTAAGCTATAATACATTTAATTAATTAAGAAATCCAGAAACCAAAAAAAAAAAAAAAAATGTGATTTCAAATATTGCCAACAACTGGATTCATGTATACTAACATTTCCAACACACAGCTATGTGTATGTGCCCTACAATAAGCTGAATTTAAACAAAACAAATAGATAACATAGATTTTATTCATATCTATTTAAAAAAAAAATAGAGACACATATATATTTATCCTGCATTTCAATATTTCCCTTTTCTTCACATTTCCAACAGACTCTGCATCAACAGCGTCACTGAAGAATTTGCAGCGTGGACTGTGAAATCTCAACAATTTTACACAACACAAAAAAAGAAGAACAGGTAATATACACAAATACATTAGATTCAGAAAAAGACCATGCTGTTGTTACAAAAACCCAAAAAATAAAATAAAATAAACAATTTCTCTTTCTCTTTTTCAACAGACACTGTCTGAAGAGTGTTGCAGGAACATTGGCAGCAGGGGACCCTCTGTCATTGATACACAACTAATACTTCAATCAAGGTATAGTATAACAAATAAAATAAAAAAAATACACCTATCCTGTTTGCTGTGCGCCAATGTCAAAATGATAAATAAATAAATAATAAGCCCCTACTACCAATTATGGTGCACACAAAACACGATACTTCAACAAATATTGTTGACATATATAAAATGGAACAATGAATTCTGTTTTGTCTGCACCAACCTCTAAGCCTAACCCATAAGCTAAATCTATCATCCCAAACGTGGCGTACAGAAAACAGGATAGTATAACAAATATTGGTCATGTTGATATATGTTCTCACAATTGTTCTTTACTTAAGTCTTTAGCAGTAGAGGTTCATAATTGTGGTGAGATGAAAATTGTCTGTCAGTTTTGTGGGGCTTATCATTTCAAACAGGAAAGACCCAGAGATGGCGAGTCTGTTAGTTGCTGTCAAAAAGGCAAGGTAAAACTTCCAGAAAGACAACAATTCCCAACATATTTACAAAGCATTATGACTGAGCCTGCTTTCACCAACTACCAAAATTTCAAAACAAACATAAGATCTTACAATAGTACCATATACTTTGCATCTATGGGTGCAACATTAGCTGCTAATGTGCCAGGACATGGCCCTTACTGCTTTAAAGTAAAAGGACAAATTTACCATCGTACTTCTCATTTACATCCAGACCAAGGTCAGGAAAGAAAATTTGCTCAACTATATGTCCTAGATACAATGGAAGCTGTTGACCAACGTATGCAGCTTCAAGAAAATAAAAAAAGCTTACCCATTGTTTTTATACAGCTTGATAAAATTATGGACAATAACCCCTACACTCAAGCTTATAAAAAATTGGCAGAAGTAGAAAAGGAACAACAAATTCATGCAGAAAGACGTCAATTGCCAATCCCAAAGGTGAATATGGTCCTTAAAAGAGATCGACATACTGATAAACTCCGTTATAACTTACCAACATCAAATGAGGTTGCAATGGTCTTTCAAAATGACGAAGGAGAACCACAATTTCAGAAAGACATTAGAATATATCCGAGAAATGAGGAGCAACCTTTCATTAATATAAGTATCTTAAGTACCAATTTGGATCCAATGACATATCCCATATTTTTTCCACATGGGGAAGCAGGTTGGCAACCCAAATTAACCCTTCAGAGTTACCCAAATTCAAAAGTACATGTGCGAAATAATATTTCAATGCTTGAATTCAAAGTGGCTCAAATTGCCATTCGACATGGATTCAATCCCATTTTATGTGGCGGAAAACTTACACAACAAGTTGAGGCAAATAATCTAAACTTCCTCAAATATCAACAAGATAAACTATGTGTAGAACAGTATTGTGGATTGATGGATTATGTCGCTGAGGTTGCTACAACCAGAGAGCTGACAGCTGGCAAAGCCATCATTTTACCATCTTCTTTCCAGGGATCTCCTCGCAATAGGCGAGAAAGATACAATGATGCCATGGCTATTGTAACAAAATTTGGCAAACCAGATTTATTTATTACATTTACATGTAATCCACAATGGCCAGAGATTACACACATTTTGCAAATTAGACAAACTGCTTCCGATAGACCAGATTTAGTGGCAAGAGTCTTTAAAATCAAATTAAATTAATTAATACGTGACAAAACCATAACTCAGTTATTTGGCAAATGTCTGGCTTATGTTTATACCATTGAATTTCAAAAAAGAGGACTTCCACATGCACATATTCTTACAATCCTTCAAGAAAAAGATGTTAGATACTGGTGACAAAGTGGATTCAGTAATTATTGCTGAACTACGAGATCCAGAAATACATGGTAGACTATATGAGATTGTAACTCATCGTCTGATTCATGGACCGTGTGGAGATATTAATCCACAGTCACCATGTATGGAAAATAAGAAATGTACTAAAGAATTTCCAAAAGATTATGGAGACAAAACTTATGCTAATTGTGATGGCTATCCATTATATAGAAGAACAGAAGGAGAAACTGCCATTATTCGGGGCAAAAAGGTAGACAACAGATATGTGGTAACATACAATCCAAGCCTGCGCTTCTATAAAATCCATTAAATATGTCTACAAATATATTTACAAAGGCTATGATGCAGCTACTGTTGTGGTCAAAAGTGCTGAAAATAATGAACCCAGTGAGTTAGTACATGATGAACTGCATCTCACATAGATGTTCGCTATGTAAGTGCGCCAGAAGCAATGTGGCGTCTTCTAAAATTTTAAATGCACGATCGCTCACATGCAGTATATTGATTAGCTGTACATTTGCCACAAAGACATTTAGTGTATTTCCATGCTGGAAATGAAACAAATGCTTTGGCACAAAGTGAGCATCGCCAAACTACACTAACTGCATGGTTTCAATTAAATTCTACTGACTTAGAGGCAAGGGAATTGTTATATATTGACATTCCATACCATTATGTTTTCGTTAATGGATTATGGCGAAAACGAAAAAGTTGTGGAAATAAAATAATACCAAGAATTTACACTGTAAGTCCAAGTGACCTTGAATGTTTCTGCTTACGATTACTACTTTTAAATGTTCCTGGTGCACAAAGTTTTGAACAGTTAAGAACTGTTAATGACATAGTTTATGAATCATTTCATTTAGCTGCGCGACACAGAAACTTCCTAGCCGATGATACAGAATGGGAAAGATGTCTAGAAGAAGCAGCACCATGTCAAATGCCACTGCAGATGAGGGAACAATTTGCATTAATTTGTATCTTCTCAAATGCTCCAAATGCATTAGCTTTGTGGGACAAATTTAAAACAAATCTGGCTGAAGACTTTTTGCAACGATACAATGAGCCTATTGCACAATTAAAAGCATTAATTGAAATCCAAGAGGTCTTTTTAACTCATGGATTAAGTTGTGCAAGTATTAATCTGCCAGATCCAGATCTCATAGACGACATAAACTTTGAAGACTATGACACTCAACTACAAAGAGAAAGAACAGAAGAAAGACTTGCAACTTTAAATACATTACAATTGGAAGCATTTAATGCAATCAAAAATGCCCTAGATGATGACATGGTCAAAGAGCGTTATTTCTATCTGGATGGACCTGGTGGATCAGGAAAAACATGTCTATATAATTTATTGATGAGTTTTGTATGAGCACAAGGTCAAATAGCGCTGGCATTTGCAACCACTGGAATTGCCGCACTTTTGTTAGACGGTGGAAGGACTGTGCATAGTGGATTTAAACTGCCAGTTCCTATTTTGGAAACTTTAGTGTCGGATATTCGAATAACATCATTACAAGCAAAAAAAAATAAAAAAGGTAAATGAATTATAATAGATGAGGCTACAATGATGTCATGCCATGCCCTACAATGTATTGACCGTTTGCTTCGTGAAGTCATAGATAATACTTTGCCATGTGGTGGAAAGGTAATGTTGTTAGGTGGCGATTTTAGACAAACATTACCTGTCGTTATACATGGAAATCGAACCAACATTGTCGAAACATGTATAAAGTCAAGTACACTATGGAAACTATTTACCCATCTTCAATTACAACAAAATATGAGATCAGAAGGAGAAAATGATTTCAATGATTGGCTCATTAAAATTGAAGAAGGAAAAACAGAGTGAATACAAAATTTACCTGATGACACTGTGCACATCCCAGCTCATTTGATTTGCAAACAGGATCTTATATTGGCTATATTTGAAAGTGTAGCGGAACCCATCACTGTTTTACCCTGTTTTATGATTATTTAATTATTGGTTAAAATATGATCACATTGCTGTACTGTAGATATGTTGTTTTATGTTCTACAGAATATATTGGCTCAGAATATTAGCCAGACTTTTGCAGACCTAGGCTAATAGATAATCCTGTTACAGAGATTCAAGAGATAAGAAAGTTGTAAAGGATCCTTGCATTTTCCAAAGTGTTTGCATTCTCAGATAAGAACAAAGAAATGTAATTGAATCAATGTCTGATTGTATCAAAGTTGCCAGGGAGGTGTGACCCCCCTATTGTTCTCTTTATGTGTATTGTGTGTGGCCAAATATGGGCATGTGTATTACCTGTGGCCAAAGAGATGTATAAATATTTCTGCAATAACAAAATAAAGTCAGTATTCATTTGACTCCCAAATTGTGTGTCGTCCAATATGGGAGGTCGGGGATGGTGAAACTGTAGTGCCTCTTGGGTATTTTATCGTATACCAGCGGAGATTTTGGACTGCGTGTTCCTGCTCCGTTACATTTGTTGGCAAGTGGCGGGATTGTTCCCACGGTCAGAAGTACAGCTACAGGAGACACCATTCCGTGGAGTACAAATTGAGGGCAACGCTAGTATCCGTACAGCGCCCCTGGCTACAGCAGGATGGAACCGGCTAGTTTTCAGACAGCGTTCCATCATGAGGAGGAGGAGGCGGCCGCGGACTACAGGGATGCAGACAGAAAGGAACTCATGGTTACAGTACCTCGTATTACCCCACAGAATGAGTTTGGAAGAGAACTCCAAAGCAGACTGGCCTTTTTCCCAGGTACGCTTCCCATGAAAACCTTGGAATGGTTAATGACAGATGTCCACAAATCCATAATGGAAAAGCAGCGGGCACGGGAGCGGGCCATCTTGGGAGCTGCTAACCCACCTCCCACCATTAACCCCCCCCCCAGCACTGCGTCCGGGTGGTGGGAACTACCAAACCCCTCCACGGTACATCAGGTGCCACACGTGTAACCAGCAGGGCCACATGCAGAGAGACTGTCCCAGAAACAGAAACCGCTCCACGTGGAATACTCCAACTAATTCCACCTCCCAGCAGCAGTGTGTACCCCAGGGGGCCGAAGGTGTCGTCCTTCCCCCCCAGCGACAGTGTGTACCCCAGGGAGCTGAAGGTGTCGTCCTTCCTCCCCAGCAGCAGTGTGTACCCCAGGGGGCCGAAGGTGTCGTCCTTCCCCCCCAGCGGCAGTGTGTACCCCAGGGAGCTGAAGGTGTCGTCCTTCCTCCCCAGCGGCAGTGTGTTCCCCAGGGAGCCGAAGGTGTCGTCCTTCCCCCCCAGCGGCAGTGTGTACCCCAGGGAGCTGAAGGTGTCGTCCTTCCTCCCCAGCGGCAGTGTGTTCCCCAGGGAGCCGAAGGTGTCGTCCTTCCTCCCCAGCGGCAGTGTGAACCCCAGGGGGCAGAAGGTGTCGTCCTTTCCCCCCAGCGGCAGTGTGAACCCCAGGGTGCAGAAGGTGTCGTCCTTCCCCCTCAGCGGCAGTGTGAACCCCAGGGGGCAGAAGGTGTCGTCCTTTCCCCCCAGCGGCAGTGTGAACCCCAGGGGGCAGAAGGTGTCGTCCTTCCCCCTCAGCGGCAGTGAGTACCCCAGGGAGCTGAAGGTGTCGTCCTTCCTCCCCAGCGGTAGTGTGAACCCCAGGGGGCAGAAGGTGTCGTCCTTTCCCCCCAGCGGCAGTGTGAACCCCAGGGGGCAGAAGGTGTCGTCCTTCCCCCTCAGCGGCAGTGTGTACCCCAGGGAGCTGAAGGTGTCGTCCTTCCTCCCCAGCGGTAGTGTGAACCCCAGGGGGCAGAAGGTGTCGTCCTTTCCCCCCAGCGGCAGTGTGAACCCCAGGGGGCAGAAGGTGTCGTCCTTCCCCCTCAGCGGCAGTGTGAACCCCAGGGGGCAGAAGATGTCGTCCTTTCCCCCCAGCGGCAGTGTGAACCCCAGGGGGCAGAAGGTGTCGTCCTTCCCCCTCAGCGGCAGTGTGTACCCCAGGGAGCTGAAGGTGTCGTCCTTCCTTCCCAGCGGCAGTGTGTACCCCAGGGAGCTGAAGGTGTCGGCCTTCCCCCCCAGCGGCAGTGTGAACCCCAGGGGGCAGAAGGTGTCGTCCTTCCTCCCCAGCGGCAGTGTGAACCCCAGGGGGCAGAAGGTGTCGTCCTTTCCCCCCAGCGGCAGTGTGAACCCCAGGGGGCAGAAGGTGTCGTCCTTCCCCCTCAGCGGCAGTGTGAACCCCAGGGGGCAGAAGGTGTCGTCCTTCCCCCCCAGCGGCAGTGTGTACCTCAGGGAGCAGAAGGTGTCGACCTTCCTCCACAGCGGCAGTGGGTACCCCAGGGGGCCAAAGGTGTCGTCCTTCCCCCCCAGCGGCAGTGTGAAACACAGGGGGCAGAAGGTGTCGTCCTTCCCCCCCAGCGACAGTTTACCCTAACCAGGGGAGACACCAATCTCCCAGACGGCGCAGATGGGACCGTGGTCTCTGCGCCCACAGCTTGTCCAGATCCCCAACTACCGTCACTGGGACAACCGGAGGAGGGGGTAAGTACAAATTCCCCTCCCCAGCTAACTTCTAATGTGGCCCCAGGGTTAACAGAGGAAATGTTAACCCCCACTGACCCCCACGTTTCCCTGGCTACTGAGCCGGAATATGTCCCAAGTACCCCAGCAGAAGAGCTGACAGCGGGGCAGAGTGCAGTCGGCCTCTGCCCTCCCTTTGTCCCTTGTACAGAGCAGGAGGTCCTGCAGGTTATACCAGCAGAAGAGCTGGCATCAGGGCAGAGTGCCGCTGGCCTCTGCCCCTCAAGTCCCCTCAGCGTGTTGCCCCATCACCACAGCAAAATATCCAGGTACCTGGTTAGACTTCCCCCCAAAGGGGAGATGTGTGACGAAGTGCCCTTCGCCACTTTGGCTTGGAGAGGACTGTTTGCCAGCCTCCTGCCCTGCGACTATGGCCCTGGTACATATTGCCCTTTGGAACCAGTGTTCGGCCATACCAGAGTGTAAGTCACTCATTCTGGCCCTTTACATACAGGGGGGGTCATTCTGTACTTGCCCTGTATGAACCATGATACCCCAGATAACTGTGCCATGAAGCCCATTCATATAATGAAAGACTATGGGAAAGACTTTAGCTACATGGCAATTGAACTGTGTGAAGAGGATCTGAGCGCTATTCGGTGGTTTTGTGCGCTCAGATCCCAGCTATCTGGGGATATGGGAAATGTGAGTAAATGTGAATTGCAGTAATGCTGATGGGTTGTCAAACTAGAGAATTGACCAACAAATACTTTTGTCCGGACATCCCCAGGCCGATCCGTTGGGATCAGACCGTGTATGCCGGCTTATGGTCACGGGGGAGGTGTGTAGCGGAACCCATCACTGTTTTACCCTGTTTTATGATTATTTAATTATTGGTTAAAATATGATCACATTGCTGTACTGTAGATATGTTGTTTTATGTTCTACAGAATATATTGGCTCAGAATATTAGCCAGACTTTTGCAGACCTAGGCTAATAGATAATCCTGTTACAGAGATTCAAGAGATAAGAAAGTTGTAAAGGATCCTTGCATTTTTCAAAGTGTTTTCATTCTCAGATAAGAACAAAGAAATGTAATTGAATCAATGTCTGATTGTATCAAAGTTGCCAGGGAGGTGTGACCCCCCTATTGTTCTCTTTATGTGTATTGTGTGTGGCCAAATATGGGCATGTGTATTACCTGTGGCCAAAGAGATGTATAAATATTTCTGCAATAACAAAATAAAGTCAGTATTCATTTGACTCCCAAATTGTGTGTCGTCCAATATGGGAGGTCGGGGATGGTGAAACTGTAGTGCCTCTTGGGTATTTTATCGTATACCAGCGGAGATTTTGGACTGCGTGTTCCTGCTCCGTTACAGAAAGTACTATAAGTAACAAGGACTATGCAGAGCTTGCCAACAAAGTAATACTAACATGCAAAAATAAGGATGCATTACTCCTCAATAATGAAATATTAAAAAAAATAAATGCACCACAAAAAAAATATCACAGTGCTGATTCTGTACTTGATGACAAAGAAAGTCAGACAAACTTTTCAACTGAGTTCATAAACTCATTAACTTCTTCTGGAATGCCACCACATATTTTGCAGCTAAATAAAGGTGCAATTGTCATGTTACTGCAAAATATGAACCCCAAAAAAGGCCTATGCAATGGGACCAAATTAATTGTTCAAGAATTAAAGGACTATTTCATACATGCTAAAATTCTAACTGGTACCCATAAAGGAGAGAGAGTTTTCATACCAAGAATAGATTTGGCACCAAGTGAAAGTAGCCTCCCTTTTGTACTTCAAAGGAGACAATTTCCCATCATCATGGCATTTGCCATGACCATTAATAAATCACAAGCACAAACTTTCAAATCTGTGGGTATCTTTTAGGAAGAACCAGTATTTGCACATGGCCAGCTGGATGTTGCCTTCTCAAGATGCAAGAATCCACAGGCTATTAAAGTTTACATTGAATACAATGAAAGTCATTTATTAGATGATGGACGCATTTTTACGAAAAACATTGTCTACTAAGAAATACTGTAACTTTAATTCCACCAGATACAAGACATGGCACAGAAACATCAACCAAACAATAACCTCAACAACAAAAAACAACAAAAAACAAAATATAGAGAACAGTGGTTTCAATTTAAGAATGACTTTTTTTGTCACCCAGACTCTTTTTAGAGCACCACTATTTCCATAAGAAACTCTATACAATGGCAAAAAACATAGAGAACAGTGGGTACACCCCGTGGACGAACTTTAATGTCTGGCGTTCTCTTTTTAGAGAACCACTATTTCACATAGGAAACTCTATGTGCCATTTTCACCAATTACAACAATAACAAACAAATGTCAACCATCAAAAATCAACAACAACAAAATAACAGATTACAATTTTATGGAAGTAGCCTTTTTGCATGATTAGCCCCACAAAACACTTTCCTTGCATTTTACAACAATTACAGTTTAAATGTTACTTCATTATGTTACTGTTTATAATGTTACAATTTTTTTTTTTTTATTGCAAAGTTGTTTAATTGCATATATTTCAAAGTTCATGTTAAGAGGAGGAGGACCTTCTGTTATACAATGTAAATGTATCATTCAATGCAAAATATTAATCCAGGGAGTAATCTGATCGCCAGTTAATGGGGTCAGGAAGGAATTATTTTTTTCCTCCCTTTGATACAATTGGCTAAGTTTCAAGGAGGGTTTTTACCTTAATTAAGGGCTTATGGGGGTCTTCATTGACCCCCATGAGAGACCGGGTTAATTAAGGGCTTATGGGGGTCTTCATTGACCCCCATGAGTGACAGGGTTAATTCAGGGTTTATGGGGGTCTGTATTGACCCCCATGAGTGTCCGGGTCAATTAAGGGCTCATGGGGGTCTTCATTGACCCCCATGAGTGACAGGGTTAATTAAGGGTTTATGGGGGTCTGTATTGACCTCTATGAGTGACAGGGTTAATTAAGGGCTGATGGGGGTCTGTAGTGACCCCCATGAGTGTCAGGTTAATTAAGGGATTATGGGGGTCTGTATTGACCTCCATGAGTGACAGGGTTAATGAAGGGCTTATGGGGGTCTGTATTGACCCCCATGAGTGACAGGGTAAATTAAGGGATTATGGGGTCTGTATTGTCCCCATGAGTGACAGGGTTATTTAGGGGCTGATGTATAGAGCTCCATGAGTGTTAGGGTTCATTTTTTTTTATCGCGGGTCCTTTAAGGATCTTTATGGTCCTTTAAGGACAAGGCAGGAAATTTGAATTTTGCTCTTGCGATCGGGGACCCCATGTGAGGGTTAATGTGGGGACCCCCAGCATTGGGGGGTTAATTGTAGGTGCCGATGGGGGGACACGATCGTGAACCCCACTGCAAGGGTTAATGTAGGGGACCCCCAGCATGGGCTTAATGTGGGCACACATCCGGGGTCCGATCGGACCCCCATAGCAAAGGGGTTAATGCGGTGTTCCGAGCTTATCTCGTATCTCTGCAAGGGGTTAATGTGGGGTTCCGAGCTTTTTGTGGATCTCTTGGCTAAGCTGTATGTGGCTGGCAGTGTGTTGCGCGGTCTGGGGTCGTGGAGCCTCGTTTTAATTTTTTTCGGTCGCCATTTTTTTCTAGCTTAGCCGATTTTCGAGTGACAAAACTGTGTCATTTGGGGTTAAATACGTGTCTAACCTCACTTACAGACGTCCTGGCTGTCCCCCGGTGCTATGGGTGAGTGTTGTTTTAATATTATTGTGTTTATTAGTGTGTTTTTGTGTTTGCGCGGTTTGGGGGGTTAGTGCATTGGTTTGGGACATTGGGTATTCTTTTTTTCTAAGTCCTGCGGCTCATATTGTTGCTTGCAGGCAATGAGGGAGAAGAGTAGGGGAAGAAAGACACAGGTGAAGGAGAGGAGGAGGGGAAGAGAGACACAGGGGAAGGAGCAGGGGAAGAGAGACACAGGGGAAGGAGAGGACTAAGTGCTGCGAGTTAACGGTTTTTGTTTGTGTTTTGTGACATAGGTGAGGCGCCGTAGGACTAAGTGCTGCAAGTTAACGGTTGTTGTGGGGTGGTTTTGTTACAAAGTGAGGTGCCGTAGAGCCTCCACCTCCGCAAATGTGGCCCCTCGCTTTGCTTTGAGGGCCCCAGTTCTGGCGAGCTCACTTTGCGAGCTCGCAAAGCGTGACGACGTCTCTCAGTTTGACAACCATTATATGTGATTGCTGCTGGAACTCTTACCTTAAAAAACTTACATATATACTTATATTCAAAATACAAACGGAATTGGAATGAATAAATTAACAAGATCATTAAAAAGAAATAAATACAGAGTATATGAAGAGTATATGAACATTGTCAAAGAACTGTTGAAGCCTCGGTAATACTACTTCTCATAAGTATTGGATAAATATAGGTCAATCTTCAGCCTGACCTAAGATAAGAGATTGCAGTGCACTATTTAAATAAGAGGACCTGAAGCTTGAAAGCCATCTTTTGTTTCTGCTGAGATTTACCAATAATGTTCCAAAAAGCTTTCTGGTGCTGGAACAAATATTATCTTTGTTAAATGATTCTCAGTAACAGGCTTCTGAAAGTTTGTAAAGGAAATTTCCCTAACAAAGGACTCATATATATATATAATATATATATATATATATATATAATATATATATATATATATATATATATATATAATATATATATATATATATATATATATATATATATATATGTATGTATATATATATATATATATATATATATATATGTATCTTTGATCTTGAATAATATCTCTGATGTCCTATTAATAATAATAGAAGTTGTTGTAGAGAATAGATCTATAAACAAAATGAGGTAAGTGAATGTAAGAACTTCCAGCAATTTTTTTTCACCTAAATCAAACATTTATATTTCTCAACCCAGTATTCCATTACAAACAGATCTTTCTTTAGAACGATCAGATATGGGTGAAAAAACCTTATTAGAGCCCCCCCCCCCCCCCCCCAATTTAATAACAGAAGGAATAGATTAACCAATAACTCTAATAAATCTGAACTAACACAGGAGATTTAAAAAAATGCCAGAGACATAAGGAAACCAGAGGAAAAAACAGAAGAATTTGAGATAAAAAATAAGAAATTAATTAGAGATCAAATACTTATAACAAATAATTTAGGAAATATAGAAAAGGAACTGAAAGTTCTTAGAAATAAACAAACACAGAATACTATTGATGAGAAGATTTTTCTAGAAGAAATAATTTGTGTATAAGGGGGATTTATGAGAAAGTGTTAAGTAAAGATCTTGTTTCATATGTCTCAAGTTTTTTATTTTTATCTTTGGTAAAACCGGAATTCCCTGGGAAAGGGAGAATAGACAGAGCCCATAGACTACCACTACCGGTAGGTTTATTAAAAGATACCCCAAGAGACATAATAGTGAGATTACATTCTTTCTCCTATAAAGAGACAATTTTAAGAACTTCAAGAACTAAAGGAAGTTTCCAAACTCCATGCGATAGATTGCTATTTTTTTCTGATTTATCAAGCAATACTTTGAATGCTAAAAACTCTAATAGTATGTGGAGACCTAAACATGTACTTAAGACCCTGAATTGGACAGGAAGTCCTTACTCAACCAGATACATTTAATTCATTAATTACATTTGATATATATGATGCCTGGAGAGCAGTATACAGTAAACCAAGAGACTATACACACTTCTCATATAGACACAAAGGGCCTCATTCAATTGCGATTTGGCCAATTGAATAGGGCTCTAAATAAGCACATAGCATATTTTTTTTAAAGAAGTTTTTAGTTAGTGAAAATCTTGCTTTTGGATAGATATTTACTAACTAAAAACTTCTTTAAAAAACATATGTTATGTGCTTATTTAGACCCCTATTCAATTGGCCAAGTTGCAATTGAATGAGGGCCCTAGTCTACTCCAGATTAGAATATTTCCTTGTAAATGCAAAAACTTCAGAAGCTATTCATAATATTGATATTAAACTGGTTAATTGGTATGATCATGCAATACTACTATTACAAATAGGTGTTAAACCTAAAAGTTATAAAAAATCTATTTAAAAGAGTTAACATAGCTCTACTAAAAGACTTTGAAACAAAAATTAAATTGGAAAAAGAAATTATTGATTTCTGTGAATCATGAATCGTTATCTTCAAACATAACAATCTGAAACTCACATAAGGCATACGTTAGCGGCCTTATGATAAAGTGGGACAAAAAATGGAGGAAACATGGGGGAGCTACTTTGGGGGAATTATATTTAAAATTGGCTAAAAAAGCCATTTGGTTAGCCCAACAAAAACACTACTTTTGGGGCAATAAACCAGGTAGACTCTTAGCAAAAAAAATTGAATAAAAAAGAGATTAAAAAAATAATTGATATGTTAAAGAATAAAAAAGGTAAACAATGCAGGAAAGCAGAAGAAATTGCAGATATATTTTTTTGATATTACAAAACTCTGTATAACTTAAGAGAGGAAGGAGAGGTGGTTAAGCCTAGTAAACAGGAAATAATCAACTTTCTGAATAAAATAAAACTACCTACAATAACAGAACAACAGTTAGAAATAATGAATAGAAAAATATCAATTAAAAAAATACAAATGGTTATATCAGAATTAAAGGTTGAAGAAGCACCTGGCCCAGACGGCTTTCCAAATCAATACTATAAACTGTTTGCTCCCATTTTGTTTGGAAACTTGGAAACGGTATTTAACGGTATTTAAGCTCCTCCAGAAATGCTTTTAGCATCAATAGTTACAATTCCCAAAAAAGGCAAAGATACAACTCAATGTAAAAACTATAGGCCTATGTCGTTAATGAATACCGATATTAAAATGTATTCAAAGATCTTGGCCACAAGGCTGAGTGGTATTTTTCCGGATTTGATTAACCTAAATCAGACAGGATTTGTAAAGAACAGACAGACAACTGACAACACAAGAAGATTTATAGATATACTGTCACAACCAGGTCCATGAACACCCCACTTTTGTCCTTGTCATTAGATGCAGAGAAAGATTTTGACAGGTTCAATTGGGTGTTCATGGACCTGGTTCTACAAAAATATGGCTTTGATAGATCCGCAATAAAAGCATTGTGAGCCCTCTATTGTAATCCGTCAGTTTATGTCACGGGTATAGGATTTGAAACATGAAAAGTCAAAATCCAAGCAGGGGTGCCCTATTTACCCCTTGATATTTAGGGTATTTAGATATCGGATAATATAAATAAATTAATGTTATTTGTGGATGACATTTTGGTTACAGTAACTAATCCGAGAACATCGGTAATCTCATTACATGAAGAACTAGACTTATTTACTAAAATATCTTATTATAAACTTAATATCGAAAAAAATGAACTTTTATGGTTAAATCTAGATAAATATACTATAGAAATATTGAGTAAACAATTTGGACATAAATTACAACAAAACAAGATTTCATATTTAGGGATAATTTTTACACCAAATCTATAATCTAATAAATTGGTTCAGAATAACATTGAAATATTATGTTTGCAGATTAATAATTCCCAAATAAAATGGAAAGATTTACAACTAACTTGGCTTGTAAGAATATCAGCAATCAAAATGTTGATATTGCTAAAAATAATCAGCCTTATGAAATTGCGATTCGGTAAATTTAAAAGGGCTTTATTTAAGCACACAGCATATTTTATTTACAGAAGTTTTTAGTTAGTGAAGACCTTGCTTTTGGATAGAAGGTCACTAACTAAAAACTTCTGTAAAAAAAAAATATGATGTGTGCTTAAATAGAGCCCTTTAAAATTTACAGAATTGCAATTTAATAAGGCTGAATGTATCTAATGAGAGCTATTCCATTAGAAATCCCCAAATTTATATTGAAAAAAATACAAAGCATGTTAGATAAATACAGTATGTTTATAAAGACAAGAATCCACGTGTAAATTATAAAATAGTAAAAAGATATTTATCAAAAGGAGTACTAGCAGCTCTATCTGTATTTTAATATTATGAATAGACCAGACTTTAACAAATATTAGAATGGGTTTTTCGTCCAGCAAAATGATGGTATATCGAAACATCTACAATGATGAATATGAACATTACATTTATAATATGGTATAGAGATATATTATCATTATTAAAACATTCTCTAAAAACTGTTAGATATGGAATAAAGATATAAATGTATAAATTAAATAAAAATATGATCTGTTAACACTTCCTTCTCCTATAACACTGATCGAAGCTATATATGAAAAAAGTGATCTAAAAAAGAGTAGAAAGATTGGAGGAGATAAAATTAAACATATTAGAGATTTATACCTTAGAGAAAATATTAAACAATTAAAAGAGATTGTAAATAGATATTACATATCTGCAAAAGGCTTACATATAATATCTTAATAACTGGTTTCAAAAACTTGGAGTATAGCATGTTTGTAGATAGACCATTAAGTATATTTGATTATGAATAAGTCAAAACAATAAAAAAATCTCAATAACTAAATCTCGAGAAATTATAAAAAATAAAATACTACTAACTAAAACATCTAGAATGGAGGACTGGGAAGTTGAATTAAATATAAACTGCTCTAATAAACAATGGTACCAAGGATTTGAACTTATAAAAAAAAGCAATAAAATGCTCAAACTATAGAGAGATTTTTTTCAAAACGTATACAAAAATGGTACAGAACACCAGTAATAATGAAAAAAATATATCCAGATATATACTCTGAGCTTTGCTGGAGAAACTGCGGCTATAAAGGCACCCATTCTTATATTTGGTGGACTTGTCCCAAGATACAAGAATTTTGGTCCCTGTGCATTACTCAAATTACACATATTATTGGATCTCAATTTGACATCTCTCCTCAATCGATGTTGTTCCACATGTTCCCAATGACAATGAAATATCCAACAAAGGTCTTGATAATCCAAATTTTAATGGCAATAAAATCGTTTATTGCTAGAAATTGAAAAAGTGAATAAATAGCTACATGGCAAGAAGTTGTCTTAGTCGTCGATAGAAATAGACAACTCAAAAAAGACTACTTAATTTTAAATAGACTTCAAAGAAAGACCTTAGATAATTGGTATCCATGGGAACAATGTATGGACAAAAATCTAGTTTCTTGCTAAACTCCACTTTGTATTTGTATCCAATCTGTATTTCTTTTTTTCCTTTCCTTTTTTTTTTTTTGTTTTGTGTTTGGTACTGAATGTTTTTGTATGTTTTTTTCTTCTTTTTAAAGATGTTTTTGATATTTTATGATCAATTCAAATACAATATATGTAACTTTGCTCTAATTCTGATAAAATAAAAATTATAAAAAAGACAAATGTAGAAACTGAACAAATTGTGCATAAAAGATTCCAGAAAAAGATATGTTTGTTACAGAGGATGGAAACAGAGAAACATAGAAGTTTAGACATATTTATAATAGCATCTTTGACATGTAAATTATCAGTATATATGTTTCATAATAAATTAATATAATTCAAAGAGTAAAAAAAAGAAAAGAAACCAGAAAAAAAGAGCCTTTCCCTACCTATTAGATAAACAATTTCTCTCTCCCTGTCACAATGGGTTATGTCTTATTTATACGTATATTCATAATTATAATGTTTCGATAAACACAAGGGGCCTCATTCTATTAACGGCCGTAGGACATGCGTGGTGGCAAGGACCGGCCGCAGGCTATTTGCCTATTCTATTCCCCTGCGGCCGAGGGCACCGGCAGGCTTGCGGCCAGCGCCCTGTTATCCCTTGATCTTACACGGCCGCAAGAGTTTCGGCCGCAAGAAAGCCACGGTTGCTATTCAAATGCTATGTAAACCCTCTCGTCATGGCCGTAATTATCTAAAACCGAGCCGCAGCTTACTTGCACCAAAAAGGTCCCGCTAGCACCAATTAAGCAAGTAATAAAGCCATCCTGCACTTTGATGAGACAATAAAGTGATTGGAGGTGTTAGCATTCATAGCACAACATTCCCCTTCACTCAAATCTGAAAATCCTTTTTAGTTTAATTCATGTCAAATGTCCGTGGACAAAGTCCCAAGGGCTTGGAGCACCTCAGACCCGCAAAGGCTGCGGGATTAGCCTCTGTCAAGTCCGTAAATGGGTAAAATAGACCCACGGGTCGTAAAGGGCTTACTTACAAGTCGTAGCATAGAAAAGCCATCCTGTACTTTTATTAAAAGTGAAAGTGATGTTTGGTTTTAGAATAAATAGCTCAACATTCCCCTACTCTCAAATCCGCAAATAAAGATATTTAACTTCATGTTCAATCTTCGTGTTTTATCTATTATGCAAGCCCGCACGGGTTTGAATAACGAGCTACGGGCTTGAATAAACGAGCTACGGGCTTGATCATTGAAGTCCGTGGGACTTGGACGGATTTTAAAATCAAAGTACAATTTGGCGATGTGCAAGCTTGAGAATGTTTTGCTATTAATCCTCATGCCCCACCATTATGTTCCCCATCATTTACAGTGCTTTGCAGTGCTGGATTGAATATATATTGGCTTCTACAATGCTTTGTTTTCGGCCCTCAACCTCCGAACCTGTACGGGTTTTAACAAGGACGAGCCCGCGGGACTACGGGACGGAAAATAAACCGTAAATAATATATAGGATTTGGGCGATGTGCCAGCTTGAGAGGGTGTTGCTATTAATCCTCATGTCCCCTATTATGATGCCTAGCATTTACGGAGCTTTACAGTGCCATCTTGAATTTATATTAGCATTTAGTTTTCTGACTTTGCGGCCGGAAAACAAGATTTACGGGCGCAGGAAAAACGCTTGCGGCCGTTTGCATGATGTGCGGACGGCCGTAAGGGGTAGAGCAGTAGCTCTACACGGGGCCGGAAGATGGCCGCAAGGAATCGCAGCTTTTTAGCCATTTTACAGCCGTTAATAGAATGAGGCCCAAGATGTTTTTGCCCAGTGTGGAGCAGTCTGGTTACATGTATTAAAGTTAATTGATGAAATATATGTGACCTTTGTCCCAAATTGCATCTTCTATCTTGCTAACCGTCTAACATATGTATAGTGGGCACATCGTACATTGACTTGTTTACTAGACTCAGAAATGTAATTTGTACAAAGGAAAATGATTTAACCCCTCACATGTTAAAAGAGTATACCAACAGACAAACATATAATGTAGGTAATATATGCATATGGTAGACACTATGTATATAGTCTTTTTTTTACCCACAAAAACCACAACAATGACATCAGTAAAACATGAAAGGTGTAACCTGCATTCATAGACTAAGCATTAATAAGTGCCAATAAGTAATATTTGCCGATTGGGCACACAATCAAGAAATCTATAAAATACATTAGATCATCTGTTCTAGTCCATGTGGGTTTCATGATGTGTGTTAACCCCTTGAGTCCCGGGATGGATATTACTCAGAAATAACATTTAAAAATAATATTTGTATTGCATATTTGTGGGTGTGAGACTGTTGTGCAATTAATTATAATGTCTTTGTAACGGATCTACTGGCACCCCGACCGGGTACCTCCGTTGATGGACGCGTCCTAGCTTGCGTCGAGGCCTACAAGCACCGCACCGGACACCAAAACCACCACAGACTCCAAGGATAGTACATCAGGAACAAGGGTTCAGTTGGTACAGCTCAAGGGAGTATGCAAAAGCATAGCAATCCCCAGTATGATATAGCGATCCCCTCAAATAACGAGACGAGGCTACGTTTTGAAGGGTCAAGAAGAACTAGAACTTTAATGACAGGGGATCTCCTTTTATGCAATGGTGCCCTCTGAAGGGCTACACCCACATAATTATCACAGCCAATTAGATACATGGTTCAACCCCCACGTCTCCTCCCCTCAGATAACAGGTAACACAATTAAAACAGACACAATTTTAACCACATTCTGGATGTACCCCAAAAACAGGGGGTACACCTTTAAGTCCAGCACCGTTCAATATCTCTCACCCAGGGGAACAACATATAACAAAATGGCATGAATCAGACCAGGGGTTCAAAAGTTAGTAAAAGTATGTTTTTCACATAACACACAGATATTTCACATATCCCCCACACAATACACAATAGGTGAGCCACACCTCCCTGGCAACTTGATTAAATCAGCCTTCTTTGTTCTTATCTGAGAATGAAAACACTTTATACAAATCGACTCCCTTATCTCTTGAGTCTCTGTAATAGGATTATCTCCCATGCCAAGGTCTGCAAAAGTCTGGCTAATATTCTGCAGAGCATAACCCAACATACATATATTAGGATCATATTTTAACCATAATAATCATAAAACAGGGTAAAACAGTGATGGGTTCCGTTACAGTCTTCCCATGCCTTCTAATGCTTTTAAAGAACAGTATTGTGTGTTTAGTTGCTGCAATATCTCTAAGTGTTTGAAAAAGCCCTTGCAAGTCCTATTTAGTACTCGTAATTTTTTTGACAGAAACGTAATACTTTTTCGAGTTGCAGGTCAGACTTTATTTGTGAGCTAGACCTACGGGTCTAATAGAATATAGATTTTAAGTAACTTTCATTATTTAGCACTTGTAATCTTCAAGCTTTGCTAAAATCAAATTAATTTTCTTTATTGGCTGGCCCGTAGCAATTGTGGGCTGGGAACTCATAATTAGATTGCCAGTAGCTAACAGAATATGTATCAATTTTAAGAGTGGTGTTAAGTGTGTATACATTTCCGATCTGGGCAATAGAATAGGGCTCCTAGATAGTACGTGTATCAAATGTATGGACCCGGGAACCCTGCAAGTTTATAGTTTACTTAATATTGCAGCACTTCTTTCATATCTATATCCTTCCTTAGAAGCTTGACCAATGTATGTTAAAGAGACAAAAGTGCTGAAGTGGGCTATTGGTATTAAAGGTATATAGAAGTATCCTGGGTTTTAAATGTTTACTAACAAACAGCCACTGATTATCAGAAAAAATATGTATTTTATTGAAAAGTTATGTGTACTTAGAGATTTAAAATGTACAGCAGGGGTGCTAATCAAGTGTGGATGTACTGCAGAGAGAGATTATTATATGAAAATACATAGCACCAGGGCCGGATTTACATTTTTGGAGCCCCTGGGCAGTGAACTCCAAGGCGCCCCTGTGCACATGTATTGTGCACTACCATTTTTTGCTTAGGGAATGCTTACATACATCACACACAAACATCACACACACATACATCACACAGCATTTACATTTATTTAGTTACCTAGAGGGCAGCTAGGCAGAATATACATTTACCTTTCTCTTGGAATCCCAGGATCAGGCTCCTGAAGCTCCTGCTCTTCATGGGCAGAGGCAGCTGCTGGAGGAAATGGGAGGAGTGGGGGAGGAGCCAGCTCCCAGCATCTTACTGATGTAAGCTTGGGTACTCTGGGTAAAATGTCCCCTACTCACTTCCTGTGCATGCACACAATGCTGTGTTTAATTCTAGGAAGGGAAATTGAGGCGCCCCTCTCAGACAACCACCTGTAGGCGAGTGCTTATAACGCCTAATGGATTATCTGGCCCTGCATAGCACCTTCTATTATTTCATTAATATTATTTATTTGTAATGCGCCAACATATTCCATAACGCTGTACAGGTGATAAGAACAAGGGAGAATACAATGGTAGCAAACTGCAGACAATGGAGGGCCCTAAATTGAGTTTAGAATCTTTGCAGAAAGTGCTTTTTTTCAAAGCACTCTACAAGATTGAAAACTCGCTACTTACAGTCTAAGGGAGTGGAAGAGGCAGAAACCTCGGCAAGAATAAACAGATAAGGAATAGAAGGGTCAGGAAGGAAGTGACAGTTTACTTAGGTAGGAAGGTGAAAGGAAGGAAGTTAGACTGGTTTTTCATTTAGTAGGAGAGGGAAGAGGTCTGATAGAGTTGTTTGAGATGAATCGCTCTAAAATGTAATATGTTATCTACCCCTTGTGGTCAGATAATATAACCTGCAGGTGTGAATGTCAGGTGAGGGGCCATGGTTAGGAGATAACCGTTGACTGCGAGGGCTCCGTGGATAGCATGCCATAAAAGTCATACTTTGGATCCAAAACCTTGCCTAAACACTCTTCAGGGTGGCAACATGCCCTTATAACACCCTTATATGACACTAAGAATGCTTTTTACCGGCTCTCCGTTGTCTGAATAGCTTGATCAGGGCCTACAGGCAGTGTTGAGGCCTGGGAGTCGGCTGTAGGCCGCATCGCTCACTCCCTCACTAGCAGAGCACAATCAGGACCTGAGAGGACCTAGCACAGAGCCCTGCCGAAGTTTCCACAATGCTGCCATCCGGGGCATCTGTGCCTCAACCTAAGCCTCCGGTGGCTAACTCTGGGCCCTCCGGCCAGAAGCAGTGCCTACTTCAAAGCCCTAATACAAGTGGCTGTGTGCCTACTTCCTTTGGCCTACTACTTATGCTCCATGGGATAACTCCATCACAGCTCTATATTAAGGTCTTTGTATATTCTCTAACACTGACTGCTGAGGACATGGCTTATATTTCTACACACAGTCAGGCAGTGATGTGAACACTTATGCCGGTTTTCCCTGCTATATCACTCATGGAAATGTTTTCAAAATGCTTCTCAAAATGGTCACCTAAGCCATCGCCCTTGTTGTTTATAACATATCTCCGGGGAGTGTCCATTGTAATCTTACCTGCTTGGGGCGCCATCTCCTGTTCACAATTGGTCCCTACATCCTTTTATTACTCATGCTTGGTATCAACCCAGTTAACTTGGACTGAAATCGCCTTATACAGTGCGATATATTTTTGACTCACTCCTTCTGCTTTGCCTGGGTCTCTATCTAAATGCTATAAGCTTATTTTCAGTGTGCCAAAATATTTGGCAATTCCTACAGAATGACTGTGACTATGGCCTGCCCCTGACTTTCCAACATGGGCAAACCTAAGAAGACCCATCATTCTAAGACCATCTCTGACCATTTCAATAGACCTCCTCTAGGTCAAACTCCACCTTCGGAAACAACTGCAATCTCTCCTGCTGGCTCTGACTCAGAGGGGCTTCAAGATTCTACCAAACAGGCTGCTAAATTGACGGACCTCACTCTGCCCCAGTTTAAGGATCTTCTTCAACTACATCTGACAAAGGCGGTTAAGGATATCTGTCAAGATCTATTAGATCTGGGTAAACGTACGCAAGCCTTGGAAACTGTTGCAGATCAATTGGTGGAGTCTCAGGCTGTTGGAGTCTCAGGCTGATATCTTGCATAATACCACACAGATCTTATATCTAGAAAATAAACTAGAGGATCTTGAAAACAGATCAAGATGCCATAATATCCGTTTAAGCTGCATCTCAAGGTCTGTCACGGACCTGCTACCATACCGACACTCAACACTCTCTATTATTCTTCCGACCCACCCTGAGAACTCGTGGGAAGTTGAATGGCCTCACAGAGCCTTGGGTAGTTTGGATAACCAAGATCAACCGAAAGACATCATCATCAGATTTCTGCGCCAGAAGACCAGAGATGATGTTCTGGTAGCTGCCAGGAAACTGACATCAATATCAGGTCCTGATGGCGCAATATTGCAGATTTATGCAGACTTAGCACCTTCTACATTCCTAAGTGCAAAATGCTCAAACCAGCCCTGCTCATCCTGGTGAAAAATAACTTAAAATACAGTTGGGGCTTCCCCTTCAGCCTCCTCTCCCAGATGGGTTCCACTTCTTTTGTTGCACTTACCTTGGAAGAATGCCGCACTCACCTTCTCCATCTGAATTTGATCACAGATTCTGATATGCTTGACTCCACTGAACCACACCCACTTCCAAGACCATCTAAACAATGGACCAAGGTTCAGAGACACCCCAAAAAATCAAAGTCTCAACTCACTTCATCGAGTCCTCCGTTGTCTCCCTCCATCCTCTGGATCTTTGGTGGCTCACTAACTGGTTCGCTGGAACATTGATGGATCTCCTGGGGGACCCGAGAGTCCTAGGACAATTTCTATATGGCATAACATTGTAACCTTTTATATATTCTGTTATCTTGCACTACTCCTTCCTTCTATAATGGATATTTTTAGATGCTATGAGGATAAGCTCTGGTTATTGTGTGCTTTATTTGTAACTTGCCACACTGTTACTAAGCGGGCCCATATTGTGGCTGTTTCTTTAAGCCTTACTATTTTTCTATTATATTACCTTGAAGTTTTTTATGCACACTTTTCTAAGTGTCTCGATTAGGCAAGTTTGGTATTTGAAATGTGACCTTATACATTATTGTTACTTTTTCTATATTCCTCACATGAGAGGAATTTTTGGGGAGTGAATACCAATTGTTCCTTTAGTTCATTTGTGAGGACTATTATGTGCCTAAACCTTCAACTGTTTTGTTCTATACCTTGCTTGTTTGTAATTTACCTAATTTCCCCCCCCTTTTTTGTAGTGTCTCGAACTTACTTGGATGCTCAATACTTCCTCCTGCTCATCCGATTCCTGGGACCTCAGTCAGCCGATTCCTTGACCTCATTTAACCATACTCCCCGAATCACCTTATCGACGCTCTTACTACACATGGATTTCCCCTTCACATTAGAACACAAACATGTAGATAAGGATGGTGTCTTTATTATTTTAACTGGTAACCTGTTAGACGTTAAACGCTCTCTAATAGCATTTTATTTGCCTACTACTAAATCTCATTCCTCTTTCATTCGGCTCTTACAATATCTCGTCAGTTGATGTGGGAAAGGTCATCCTGGGGGGAGATTTAAATTTAACTCTGAATTCACAACTTGATAGATCAACTCAGGGCCGAGGTGACAGGTTCTCTACTAAAATATCCCTGATAGATAAGGAAGACGGGGACCCTGCCGAAGTTAAAAACTACAGGCCCATTTCTCTCCTAAATAGAGAGTTTAAAATTCTAGCCAAACTCATGCCTAATAGAATTAATGACTTTCTTTCCCAGACTAATTCACAAGGATCAGGTGGGTTTTATCACCTTCGAACAAGCAGGAGAAAACATCCGACGACTTCTTAACTCGATTCATTGGGCTAAACAAACTAAGACTCCTGCGTGTTTACTAACATTAGATATTGAAAAGGCTTTTGACTCGCTTGAATAGTCCTATTTAGAAAAAACTCTCACTAAATTTGGCTTCTCTGGGCTCTTTATGAATCTCCTCCAAAAATACTATCGCCATCCTAGACCCTCTCTTAAAATGCTAGGGGATACAATTACGTTTATTGACACCCAATGGGGTACCAGACAAGGTTGCCCTCTTCCCCCCCTGCTGTTTGCATTAGTGATAGAACCGCAAGCCAAGGCAATCAGATCCAATTCTTCTATGCATGGTATAGATGTGGGACATCATCACCTTAAGTGATGTCTTTTTGCGGACAACCTTTTATGCACTTTATCTCAGCCGGTCACCTCAGTTCCAATTCTTATGCAAATTTTAGACCATTTGGAATTTTGGAAAGATCTCTGGTCTGAAAGTAAATCTTGACAAAACGGAAGCTTTGAATTTATCTCTCTCCCCTGAGGCCCTACAGTTTCTACATCTAAAATACCACTTTTCTTGGCCTCCCTCCCACATTAAATATTTGGGTATTAATCTCACACGCCAAGTTAATGATCTACACAAAGCAATTTATACACCATTGTATTCTGTAATTGGGACAGAACTATCTGACTTGGTCCAAAGGTATATATATCTCTTGGCTTGGCCGCATAAATTCGGTCAATATGATTATCTTACCCAGACTTCTATACTTATTCCGCACCCTACCCATAGCAATCAATCTTCTTGAATTAGAGAGATTTCAATGTCTGACATTCAATTTTATCTGGCGCAATAAAGCCCAATGTATCGCAAAAAGCACGATGTTTAAACACAGAGCAAAGGGAGGTTTGTCGTGTCCAAATTTGAAGTTATATTTTAAAGCAGCACAAATCACCTTCATCCCTCAGGCCCGCTCCCCCACACATCAACCTCTATGGATTTTTATTGAAAATGTTCAAATGCATCCTTACTCTTGGAACCCTATCCTTTGGCTTCCCAATCCTTAAAAAACACTAGGGACCAGGCCAAACCCCTCACGCTTACTATCTGGCAATTGCCTCAATGTACCCTTGATTTCACGCCTAAATATTGTAACCTCACTCTGTTATTACCCCACCCACAGCTTACAATTCGGATTTCTTCCTTCTCCCTCAATTGGTGGAAGTCCACGGGCCTTCTTAGTGTTGGCTCTTGGTATAAAGATAATCAGGTCCTTACATTTGAACACCTACATATTCTTTGCCCAATACCACCATGAGAACACTTTAATTATCTTCGCTTTCAACACTTTATCCAGACCCAGTAACTCACACATAGAACACCATTGTCATCTTGGCTTATGAAAGTAAGTCTTAGTTATGACTCAATGTTGACTTAAAATCATTCTAAACTTAATTGTTTGTGCAATTGGGAAAGATGCTTGAATTGTAATTTGACCCAAGATATCTGGGAATCCTCTTGAGTAAATTTAACTAAAGGTGCTTCTAAAAGTAGTGCCCTGGAAACTTTGATTAAAGTTCTTCACAGGACATACTTTACCTCAACAAGCTCTATAGATGTAAATTATCTCCTAACTGTTTTAGAGAATGTGGGAGAGTAGTCTACTTTTTCCATATTTGGTGGGATTGCCCTCGAGTTACATTGCTATGGTATGAAGTGTTTGCGCTTGCCTCAATAAATTTTTGCTCAATAAATCGACCCATCGGCCGAGGTAAGACTTTTGGGCCATTACATCTCATACTTGCACCAAAACAAATTGATGCCATTCATAATGTTGGCCACCAATAGTGCACATTGCACTTCAATGGAAACCTCCTTCCGTTCATCTGCGATTGGTCATCTCTAAACTAAACTATCGCCTACTTAATGAGCGATTCTCCCACATTCAAGGACTCCCTACATGGTTGGCTTCCCCTCAAAGTATTTCCGTTCCCTAACATTTCTACTCATCCCTAAATTGATACTCAACTTGGCTGGCTGAGGATCCCTTTGGAGGTAAGTTTTAAACTATATGGCAATATGTATCTGAGACACACTTTTAAGTTGATTGCACCCTTTTTTCTTTTTGTGGCTTTTCTTTTCTCTTATTATACAATATGTACTTTTGCCATTTAATAACCTATAAACCACAAGTGGTTACCAAGATGGAACCCCTTATATAGAAATAGATGAAGGAAAAGACACAGGAGGGAAATAAGGAAAAACAAAACACAGGGCAGGGAGAGGAGGGCACTCATTACGGACCTTGCGATGGAGTGGCAAAGGCGCTCATTTCAAGCCACGCGATGAGCGCTGAAGGTGATCATAGCAAAGCATGAATGTTGCGGGTTTCCAAGGCCTGCAATGAGCGGCAAAGGCGCTCAGCACGAAAGTGGCGGGTTGTACAACATCTGCAATGAGCTCTCATCACAAGGCCTGTAAACTACACAGGGGGAGAGGCTCGCAATGAGCTCCAAAGGTGATCATTGCAAAACCCGAAAGTTGCGGTTTGCTAAGGCTTGCAATGTATCGAGAGAATCATCCAGTGCAGCAGTGCTGTCCGGTGGAAAATCGGAGCCTTGCATACTACAATAATACCATAATTGTAGTAAGAAGTATGCTGCGGGCTATAGGGGGAGCCATGTCACCAGCACTTGAATCTGGAAACTCCAGGACTTTTTATTGCTTTAAAAAGGACATATACCAGTTCAGACTGTCCACCTCCAAATTCATCCTTTAGGGTTATGTTAAATATCTCTAGTTAGTCTAAATTACTTTTTTATTAGACAAATATATGATTTGTATGCTGAAAGTGTTTAAATTAAGGGTCTAGCTTGGAAAGTAATGGCAACACTTGCCAACATTTCAGGCAACCAACCATCTTTTTTGCTGTAAGAACACCCTACTTGTTTATGGCTACAACTAATTTCTACCTTAAATGTGTTATTTTCAGGGATGGCTTCCTCCCACACCACGGTGCTGGTAAAAAAAGTGGATATTCAAACTGTATTCAGTACAGTGTGAATCATGTTCTCAGCACTGGAGCTACAACGGCAATTGCCGGCAGGTGCCATTAATCATGGAATTGTAGACAGACCTAAAACTTTCCTTATTTAACGGTTATAAGGGTAATTAAAGAAAAACAGATAATTTTAACAAAGAGCACAATATTTTTTTCACACCATGAAGAGCACTTCTGGTGAGGTAACTAGCCCTTTAATATTAATCCATGTAAGACACGTTAAAGATGCAAAAACAAGATCAGTGTAGTAAAAATGCTTTATTACAGTTACATTTAAATTTAAAGTATAAAAAGGGAACAATGCTAGAACGTTTGCTCAGGTTGATACATAGGCATAGAAATTAAGAAGCTATGACATACTTAAATATAAAACAAAGTGATATTGACACTTAATAAGTTACATATTATGTACAGAGTTGTTGACTTAGATGCTCCAGTCCTTCAGGCAGGGTCATGCTGCGTAGATGGCCCCCCTGTATTCTCCAGCCCTGCAAAAGAAAAGCTGGTCAGTGGGTAGAGAAATAACTAAAAGCCCTCTAAGACAGTTTGATTTTAAAGACCTACCTAGGAAGCATTTAACATTCTGTTCTGGATATCCGTGTAAACTTTGTTGAAAATGTCCTCTTTTGACAGAAGACCATCAAGACAAACTGCAGAGGAGAAAAGTTACTTTAATACGGAATTGCGGGAAGATGGAGTAGCAGATTGTTCTTGAAACCCCAAATCCTTTAAAGAATATCAAATTCCTATCAGATTCCTATCTTCAATTTGCACTTCAGAGATAATGTTTAGAGTTTGCAAACCTTTCTTAAAGAGAGTATTAGGAAGATAGTTTTGCATAATATAAGAAACAGTGTCTTAGAGTTCCAGCAGAGATTATTAGAGTCAAATTACAAACTCTGATTAAACTAAGGTGTCAAAAGTGACATAAGTACAGCATTTATAAAGTTAATCTTGATAGTGTAAAATGTTTTTACAGCCTTTCATATACTTTACTTTGGACAGACATTGCCTTGTGAGCTCTATAGGAGGAAGATCTTAGCGCATTAGGTTTACATATATTCTACAAAAGGCACATATTTAAAATCTTCTGGAATTGTAGTCTGCTCTCAACTAGGTGGATCCTACTGTAGCACAGTCAAAAAAAAAAATCAATGACTGAATCCTGAGCCCAGAAACTGAGCTTTTTAGCTATTCTAGTAATTATCAGGAATTTTTTTATTTACTTACCCACACTCACTCCACTTTCTTCCATCTCTCTTCTGTGTTTCAGGTACATGGGCCATACATGACCATCAAACAGGCCAGGGGGGTCTGGGATGGTGTAATTCCGACCACTATGGATAAAGCTTAATCATCAATACTGTACATCCTCAGATCACAAGTTCTGCACTTTCAAAAATTCAGATGTGATAAGGGAGCAGGAAATTAGACCCACCTGCGTCTCATCTTGCACTCTTCATATGGAATGGCTAAGTAGTAACGTTCTGTGCACAGGTCTGCTAGTTGCCTGTAGACAGGGGACAATCAGTTTACAAGTACTGTCAGCTTCAGATGAGTCTTGTGAAGATACATTTTTCCTAATTTATTGCAATACAAAACTATTGTTTGAATGGTTGACAACTCAAGCAATAGGCCCTTCCATAAATGATAGTCCAACCCTCAAGAGGGTTAGCAGTGCCATTACAGAGTTAGGCTTGATATACATCGGGCCTCATTCAATTGCGATTTGGCCAATTGAATAGAGCTCTAAACAAGCACATAACATATTTTTTTAAAGAAGTTTTTAGTTAGTAAACATCTATTCAAAAGCAAGGTTTTCACTAACTAAAAACTTCTTTAAAAAAAAAAATATGCTATGTGCTTATTTAGAGCCCTATTCAATTGGCCAAATAGCAATTGAATGAGGCCCATAGTGTTTTTCCCCCCCTATGTTGAGTGAGGCATGCACATTTATATTAACTTGAGCTTTTGTAGCCCTAATGATTACTTATGCAAGGTTTTAACTTGAGGACCAAAATAGAATGTAATAAGATATCACACATTTTAGTTGTGGTCCAGAAAAATGCAGTTAGAAGGAAAGCAGACTAACTGAGGAAATGTTGTATGTGATAATTTGCAATGCAAAAATTAAAGCATTACTTCTTGTTATAAAGGAGGAATCCCTCTAAAATTAGGATATGTAGATCTTCGTCTGACCCTTCAGGTGGTTTGGAGACGCTGATACCATGGGATAATGCAAACTTTACTGGGTTCTCCAGCCAGGCTGTAACTGTATTCACCATGGCTTCCATGTCTAATGATGTTATCACTGCAGAACAAAGGAAAACAAGGAAGGGTCAGAATGTGAAGCATATAATGTAATAGATATGTGCTACAGTTTATAGTTGTGTATTAAAAGTAAATAAAATAGGTACTTATGATAAACATTGCTGCTTCCTACAGCGAACACTGATCTTACCATCCCATTGTTTAAAGCCGTCTTCGCCGACTTCTATCTGATCTGGCGGCTGAAACATAGTGACCAATAAAACAATGCTGCAAGATGCAGGGAGAACATACAGCCCGATCACAGGAGAGGCTTAGCAAACAACTCATTTAGGGATGTATACAAGATTATGCTTCTACTAGAACCCCCTGCTGCCAGAGGGGACAGTTGGGTCCTGCCTTTTATTACATTAAAGCATTACTAATACTCCTGTTTATTCAGGGTACATTACATGCACATCAAAAATATACAGTAAACAGTAAAGTGTGATTTTAAATAAAAAAAAAAGGGGGGGGGGGGGGAGAGAGAGTATATATGCAGGCAGAACCAACAGCAGAGGAGTTCTTCTCAATTACAAACTATGGAAAGGTAAGCTTTCAGAAGATGATTAACAATTTTATTACAAAAGCAATTTAAAAGGGCACAACAGAAGTTCCAGATATGGCATTAGTTAAATCCATAGGTACCAACAAATAATGGTGAAAGATGTTTTTTATGGTATGCTTACATTGAAATTTGTATATTGTTTAAATTAATTGTTCTGACCCAGTGACACCAGTATAATACTGTATTGGTCCGAATATAAGCAGAACCTTTTTTTCCGATTTTTGAGTTTGCGAGTTACGTGTGCGGCTTGCGACTGCGGTATTGAATAGCGATTTATGGTTTTAGTGATTCTAACATCCTGTAAGGCCTGTAACCATAAAAAAAAAGCTACAGTACTAATTAGAAAGCCTGTTTCTTGCAATGGCTGGTCACTTGCTATCTTTTCCCCTTGAATTTTACAGGTGCAGCTTATAGTCGGACAAGTACGGTGTGTGTGTGTGTATATATATATATATATATATATATATATATATATATATATATATATATATATATATATATATATATATATATAATCCATCCGTTGCTATGTCTAAAACTGTGAAACACAGTAAGCATATGCTTTAAAAGAGCCATGTTTAAAATGGTTTGGATTGACAGAGTGATGGTGCATTATGTGGCCTCATTTGCATGTCCCGCCCAGTTTTCCCCAGACTGCAGTGCATTTACTGTATTTCACAGAAATTTGAGCAGGAAATAAGTTTTTATCAACTTATTTTTAGACATTCAAATGGAGTCACTAATGTACTATTCCTTATTTGTACTAATTTATATATATATATATACACACACAAACATTGTATCAGACTGAAATTGCTTCTGGGTCGGTGACAGAGGAAGGGTGTGGAATCATATCTCTCCAGAAGTGTAATGTCCCTAGCTTTCACACAACTTCAACAAATAGATCACAATATTCAATCTAGGTTGAGAAAATGCAAGGTTGTATAACATTTGATTCATAATTATTTGTTATTACCTACAATTTTAAATGATGCAATATTGAACATATGTTGTGTTCCTTTAGGAATCAGTTAGGTATATAACCCCCAGCTCCTCATAGTACACGCTGGCCTAAATATTAGGCAATAGTTGTGTGATTACATACCAGTCAGTCCTTACTCAATTGTGTCCTTTAGGCATATATTGGGTCAAGTACTCTGCACATTACTCGTACCTACCTTGAAGAAGTCATCCTGGTGAACCACACAGCAGTTTGGGAGAATTTTAAGTAGCCTCCTTGTCAATGTAGTCTTGCCACCATTTGTGACACTGAAAACAGACATTACAATATTTCAGCTAGGTACCGTAATTGTAAGAAATCTAAAAACAAGTACACCACCTATTAAGTGTAGACTTAGAGGACAAGCTCTAAAGGAAGAATGCAGACTTTTAAAGGACTATGGAAAACATTTTTTTCAATGTCTGAAAGTATTTGAGGTTTCTGTGAGGTGTTTTTTTTGTTAAGTTAAAGTCTAAATTCAGACTAATCTATTCCAATATACCCTTGGGGGGACTATCCCTGTCAGCCAATGAACAGCACCATAGTTGTTCTTAATGTAAGAGTGGCACATGTATGACATATGTATTATAATAATGGTAACAAAGAAATATGTATAAGTACCAGTATAGGATGGTCCCAATTTATTAATACACATGAAACAAGAGTTAAGGAAGTTCTGCTTTATATAAAACGTTTTGGGATGCTCTCTAATGACAGTACAGTTGTGTTCCAAACTAAATTATTAAACCACATCAATACTGGATTGGACATGTGCCAAAAGCACATACCGAGTACCTCCATTTATATAACGGCTAACCCTGAAATGATTGGTTATCAGGCGTGTGTGACCATTAGGATTTTGCCCGCCATCAGGGAGTAGATTTGAATTTGGCGCGTGTCACACTGTCCCTGGGCGCGCGGGCTGGCATAGCTCCTATCTCCCGAGCTCGGGAACAAGGGGGGAAGTGAGCGCGCGCCCGATCTTGGCGCTAATTACTACAAGGCGCTCATTTGGGGTTTCATTACGTTCTGTGTTTGACGCCTTGTCAGTGTGTAGAACAAAAAACGCAGAATGTATCCAGTTAAAAACCAGAGGATTAATAAAGAATCCATGATTTGTGCGCAAAATATAAATGCTCATGGTGATGAAGTGACCTATTACACGCAGGAGATAGTGATACACCCCTATATTACCTATAGAGGGCTGTGGTATTTTGCATTACTCCTAGTTATGTATTATTACGTGTCCGAGCCCAGTGTATCTATGATACATTACTCTGCACTCTATGGGCCTCCTTCAATTGCAATTTGGCCAATTGAATAGGGCCCTAAATAAGCACATAGCATTTTTTTTTTAAGTTTTTAGTTAGTGAAAATCTTGCTTTTGGATAGCTATTTACTAACTAAAAACTTCTTTAAAAAATATGTTATGTGCTTATTTAGGGCCCTATTCAATTGGCCAAATTGCAATTGAATGAGGGCCTAGGTCTGTGATACAATGACTAGAGCAGGCTCTACTAATGTAATAATGTGAGCTTATCAGCAATAATTATACACAAATCAGAGGGGAACACAATACATACAGTACAAGCATCTCTAATACATGTAATTAGTGTATTATAACTATACAAAGCTGATTGCTTCTAATTAATTTTAATGTATCCATAGAAGATCTGTACTAATTTGTAATATATTAATATCTCTAACGCTGCAATATTTACAATCTAGTGTAAAATGATTTTTTTTTTTTAAATGTCTGAGTGCATTTTTATCTAAGCCCATTCATTCGTGGACCTCTCAAGTTCTTTGGTAATTAAAATAACATTAAACAGATGGATGAATAAAATAAAGATACTAACTAAAAACTACAAAGTCATGGTAAATTACATGGATAAAATACATGTAATATATTTAATTACACGCATCTCAGTTTGGTTGTATTAGTTGGTAGATATCAGAATGCAATCTTATTACACACACACACATATATATTAGGCTATATAATATATACTTAATTAACCAATTAACTGATTATATTAAAAAGTATGCAATTTATTTTGTAATGCATGAATTGATATTGCAGGCAGTCTCGGGCACTCACCCCCCAATGCCGATTACAATACGCCTCATTGTTCTGTTCTTTTCTTTTCTTTTCTTTTCTTTTCTTTTCTTTTCTTTTCTTTTCTTTTCTTTTCTTTTCTTTTCTTTTCCTCCGTCCGGCTTCTTACTATTTCATTGATAAAATCGCCGCGGGCGTCCGTGTTTATACCCCTGGTCAGACACGTGATTCAGAGCCGGCTAGGCGGCAGCCAATCAGGAGTCGGCAGTCAAGGACCTGCGCGCTCTCGCGCCAGCCACCTGCTCTGGGTATATTACTGTCACTTGCCGAGTATTTATAGCACTGTGCAAAGGGTGCTTTTCCTAAATTAGTAATGGCGCAAAGTAACAAATGTCACATATTTCCATTGATCACGGGTTAATAAAACACAGATTTATTAGGGGGCATGTGTCATTTTGTGAGGTGAAGTTATGTAGCCCTATGGGTTTGTGTGTTTAAGTCACCATGTTATTGTATACATATATTACAAAGCATGGAGGTGCAGAGTATTATTATCTGATGTTCACAGAATGACATACATTATGTATATGTTTAAATGACATTGAACCCCCACATTTTATTTAAAAAAAATATTTTTTACATTACCAGTGCACTCATTACAATGTAATGAATGTACTAAAATAAAACACATTTTGGGAAGCAAAGTCCCTTTTTAAACAAACTTTAGGAATGAACAGGGGGTTCAGTGCTTAAAGACCACTGGAGTTCAAGGAAAAGGACACTTATGTTTGCAGTATGTAACAACAGGAATAACTCAGTAAACCATCGACATAAAAACATTTTTTGAAGAAACAAAAATGTCAGAATTTTTAAAGACTTGTGAATTGTGAAAAATCAATTTTGTCTTTGTTACATCACTTCCTGAGATCTGCTTGTGAGGAAGAGGGAAACAGGGAGATTCAGAAAACTTTGTTAGATAATTAGATCTGACTGAAACTGACACAACACCCCTTTGCCTCACATGCCAAAAAGCAGACAACTTGCATCAAGAAATGCAAGCCCTGCTCTCCGGAAATGCAAACTCCCCTCTCATACACACAACTTGATCCAACAACAGAGGCTTCACATTGTTTTTTTCGAATTAAAAAACGGCTTAAATGTATATCTAAGTTCCCAGTTACTGCCTTTTTATAAGGGAAACACACATTACATGGAGTCATTATACACGCATTTAAAAATAAAATGTGTTTTCCACACCCCCAGAGCTGCTTACATAGGCACAGTGAACCTTCCAATAGGAACACTGCATTTGGGTACCTTTTTTTAATCCCTTACTAATCTTCAAACCAACAGCAGCTCAATGCATAGATCCACACAGCAAAGTCTGAGCTGCCTCCTTGCATCCTTGTGCAGGGTTAAAACAAGAGTACACATCCCATGAGCCTTTGCTGCCCAAGGTGGCATCACAGATTGATACAATGCATTAGCCGCCTGTGATTGGCCTAAACAAATTATTGCTGCTTACAAACTCAAGATATTTAGCAAACTTTATGATAAGTTTAATAATGTTTCTTTTGGTATTTTTTTCATGCAATATTTTTTTTCCCACTACTGATTCTCCTCCATCAGATGCATTTATAATCCATGAAACATAAATATGCCTTTGATTACTTTTTTCATGCTTAATTATACTTTTAGATTCAACGTTTTCAAACATATTGTTTCATTGTACGGTGTTTTTTAAATGCTGAAAAAGCATGACAGTGCTGCGAGATGGTCATTTAAATGACTACGTAATCATTTTTCATGTAAAAAATCTGCTATTTTACAGGCTTGACTGAAAACTATGAAAAAAAGAACAGCATTTTAATATACTGTATTTGGTTAATAATCTCTAAAATAATTAATGTGAAATTACGAGGACCCCCAAACTCTGCTTTCTTCCTTTTAGCCATAATGTTCAACATATTATGAGAAAATATCTGAATTATTTAACATTGTTATTCATTTTATTTATATATCATCACTATGTTACTATCTATGTTAATTGTTAAGTATTTTAATTATGTATTCAAACAGACTACATAGACAAATGGAAAGACCATGACTGAAATCAAGTGGAAGATTTTGACATTGAAATCAACTCTGTGACTGGGCCTCTATGTCACTACAAGAAACGTGAACTTCCTCAGGAGATGGCATGTGAGGATAAGACTGGAACCAACTAGTGCAAAATGACTGCAGCAGCACAATCCCATCTGAAGAGGTTATATGAAATCATGAGCTGTTTATTTCCACCTTACTCTAGCCATATATGTGGGTATAAAAATCCCAAGTACTTCAAATAATAACTACAAAACATTTGAATGTTTATAATTACATATCAAAATCTTTAATATTTTTCAGTATTAATCATACAATATTACCAATATTATAATATTATATTTGCTAAGTCTATTTCTGAACTAAGTTATAAAATGTGTCACTTGAAAAGTAATAAAATAATGCAAGCAGAAATATATTAATGTGTACGCAGTACCAGTCTTACCTTTCCACTGACTGGTTTAAAAGGGGCCAATGTAAGCACATTTCATGTTAAACCTATTTTTTAGTTCATCATTGAATAGCTTTTAAAATTCATGGGCAAACGGCGTCAAAGCTTTAGTCAGAAAATATAACTTAAAGGTATATGCAAGTGAGCATATGATAGAAGAGAATTAGTAGTGTATGAAAAAAAATGTCTGTTATCCTAAAGTTTGCTGAATTTCTTGCATTTGCAAACTGTTTTCTAGTAATGTTGACACCCCCTGAAAATCCCAGGGATTATTATCATACATAATACATTGTATCTTGTTGGTCTGTGAATTGAGCTGCAGCTTTCCTTTAGATTTCTGTAATACCCAGAACAAGATCTGTGTCCCTTCATTCACTGATTGTTTTATCTACATCCAAGGTGATACTTCCCCCAGCCTCAGTGATTTGTGCCGTCACCTCACACTCAGACACTCACACATTTAGATACACAGACACACTCACTCACACAGACGCACACACTCACAGACACATGATCTCACACTCTCAGACACTCACACACACTCTCAGACACTCACACACTCTCAGACACACACTCACGCTGTCAGACACACACACTTTCACACTCAAACACACTCACACAGACACTCACAGATACATGCTCTCACACTCTCAGACACACACTCGCACTGTCAGACACTCACACATGCAGACACTCACACAGAAACACAGTCACACACTCACACAGTCACAGACTCACTCACACAGACTCACAGTCACAGACACACTGACATAGACACACTCACAGACACTCACTCTCAGACATACTCACACAGACACACACACAGTCACAGACACTCTCAGACACTCACACTCTCAGACACTCACACTCTCATACACTCACTCACACACACTCAGACACTCACACATACTCTCAGACACACACACACACACTCTCAGACACTCACACTCATACTCACACACTTTCACACTCAAACATACTCACACAGACACTCACAGACACATGCTCTCACACTCTCAGACACACACTCGCACTGTTAGACACTCACACATGCAGACACTCGCTCACACTCACACACACACTCTCACACAGAAACACAGTCACACAGTCACAGACACACTCACACAGACTCACAGTCACAGACACACGGACACAGACACACTCACAGACACACACTCTCAGACACTCACACTCTCAGACATACTCACACAGACACACACACACAGTCACAGACACTCACAGACACTCACACTCTCAGACACTCACACTCTCATACACTCTCACTCACACTCAGACACGCACACTCTCAGACACACACATGCATTAAGACACACACACTCACTGACAGACACACACTTACTTATAGACACTCACACAGACATACGCACACATGCACTCACACAGACACACACGAGCGCTCCGCCCCCCTCCCCTAACCTAATGCCTTCCGAAACCTCCGAGCTGGCGGTCACTGCTGTTGATGATTGGCTGCAAAACCAACTGGCTCGCGCATGCATAGTAAGCAAGGGTTCGCATATGCAAAAGCGAACCCTCTAGCACAGTAATCATTTCTGGGGGTATCAACATCACCCCCCCAAAATTATTTTTTTTGCAAAATCAATAAAACGTACTTCATGCAAACATTTTTTTTTGTACACTAATAATTCTCCTCTATCAGATGCATTCATAATCCAGCTCACTTTAATATACTTTTAAACACATAGTTTACCTCATTAAAGGGATATAGAAGGTTTCTGGATTTTACTAGGTATATAATATACCTGTGTATTTATTTACTTTTATATACTTTATTCTAATAAGAAGTGCTTATAAGCTTTACTGACTAAAATCACACAAAATCAAATCAAACAAATACTCCATGTATGAGTCTGCTCACTGCAGCATATGCAGACACAGAATCTGTGGAGCTTTCAGGGATTACGTCTCAGCAGCAAGTTACAGAATGTTACAGAGTGATGGTCATTGATTAGTTAGTATGAGACATAGCACAGCTGGTACAGCTGAGTCTGTGTCTGCATACGCTGCAGAGGACAGACCCATACAGGGACTATTTGTTTGATTTCAGACAGTAAAAATAGATTATTTTATTAAGAAGTGCTTAAAATGAAGTACATAAAAGTAAGTAGATACATAGGTATTTTATATACCTAGTAAAATCCAGAAAACTTCCATATCCATTTATGGCCACTGCTGTACTGCTCTGTGTGTCTCTCATTGTCCTTAGCACTACTAAAAGGAACTGAATGATTTAAATTAAGATAGCAGTGATTAGGCTGTCTTGGTGAGGCTTAAATAATTATAATATTATTAGAGAAGAAATAGTTTTTTAGTGGTGCACTTTTGAACTCAATTTTCAAATTTAAAATCTAGTTTTATTAAAACCCTGTAAAACTAAAGAAATGTAAGGAATAGAACATGATATGATCTGCACTTTAGTGAAATTATTTTTTTTACTCATGACAAGTTGGTGGTACAAATTATTATTGCTGTAATTTCTTAGTAGCTTTTTTATCAATATAAGGGGCATCCAAATGTTGTATATATCGCCAAGATTTAAATTTGTAGCTCAATGATTAAAAAGGAACAAACATAATCATACCTGTTATTTCAGGGATAGGACTTATATTGCCTGTTGTTGTTATTTAGTCATTCAGTCATGTCTGTCTCTCCGTTATCCTATGGACGTCAGCACGCCAGGCACATCTTGTGTCTGGTTGTGCTCATCCATAAGGTTTTCATGACAAAGATAGTGAAGTGGGTTGCCAGTTCCTTTTCCAGTGGACTATGATTTGTCTCTGCCATGACCTGCCCACCTTGGGTGACCCTATGTGGTATAGCTCACAGCCTCACTGAAGCACACAAGCCCCTTCACCACGACAAGGTAGCAATCCAGAATGCCTGGTACTAACACTTTATGTATGAAGAAAGAAAGATCTAAACTAAATACAGGTTGCTTTCGGGTTCTCTCTCTTTATATAACTACTAGCGACTTGTCCGTCAAAAATGACGGCAATAAAAACTGAAGCCTGGCAATGCTGTTTGCCACACAATGTAAGCCTCTCCCCCTCTACTTTACTGGCCTTGTGATGAGCGCCTTTGGCGCTCATCACAGGCCTTGCAATGAGCCCCTTTGGAGCTCATTGCGAGTCTCTTCCTCTGTCTACTTCCTCCCTCGTGTCTTATTTCCCCCCTCCTCTCCCTCCCTTGTGTCTCCTTCCACCTCGTCTACCTCCTTTGTATCTCCTGCCCCCCTGTGTTTTTACCTCCCTCTCCCTCCCGTGTCTCTAAACCCCTCCACTGTGTCTCTTTCCCCCTTCTCCCTCCCATGCATCTCTTCCCCCCCCCCTGTGTCTCCCCCAACCCTCCCCTGTGTCTGTTCCCCCCTGGCCTGTGTCTCTTTCCTCCTCCCCCTGTGTCTGTTACGGCCTTCCTCGTGTCTCCATTTCCCTCCCTTGTGTATCTTCCCCCCTGCACTCTCTCCCCTGTGTCTCTTCCCCCTCCTCTCACTCCCCTGTGTCTCTTCCCCCTCCTCTTTCTGTGCCTCTTCCTCCCTGTCTCTTCCCCCTCACCCTCTGTGTCTCTCCCCACTCTGTGTCTTCCACCCTCTCCCTCTGTGCCTCTTCCCCCGCCTCTCTCTGTGTGTCTCGCCACTGTGTCTCTTCACCCCTTCCTCTGTTCCCCCCCCCTCTGTGCCTCTTTCCCCCTCTCTCTGTACCTCTTCCCCCCCTTCCCTCTGTGTCTCTTCCTCCCTCACCCGCTGTATCTCTCCCCCCTGTGTCTCGTCCCCCCTCTCCCTCTGTGCCTCTTCCCCCCTCTCCCTCTGTGCCTGTTCCCCCCTGGCCTGTGTCTCTTTCCCCCTTCCCCCTGTGTCTGTTCCCCTCCCCCCCCCCATTTCCCTCCCATGTGTATCTTCCCCCTGTTCTCCCTCCCGTGTGTCTTTTCCCCCCTCCTCTACCTCCCCTGTGTCTCTTTCCCACCTATCCCTCTGTGTCTCTCCCCCCTCCCTCTGTGTCTCTTCCCCACTCTCCCTCTGTGCCTCTTCCCCACTCTCCCTCTGTGCCGTGCCTCTGCCCCCCCTCTTCCCCACTCTCCCTCTTCCCCACTCTCCCTCTGTGCCTCTCCCCCCCCTCTTCCCCACTCTCCCCCCCTCTTCCCCACTCTCCCTCCCCTCTTCCCCACTCTCCCTCTGTGCCTCTACCCCCCCTCTTCCCCACTCTTTCATCTGCTCTCGGGCCGCGCTGCGCGCAAGCGCGGCTCGCGCCGCGCTCTGCGCATGCCCGGCTCGTGCCGCGCTCTGCGCAAGAGCGGCTCGCGCCGCGCTCTGCGCATGCGCTGCTCGCGACGCGCTCTGCGCATGCGCGGCTCGCGACGCGCTCTGCGCAATGCGCAGCAGTTTATAATTGTCTAACTGCGATTCGTCTGAAGCGTGACGACGAATCGCAGTTAGACAATTATAATATGTGATTATTAATGGATACCTCTGCTTTGGTGTACTATGCACATAGCATATTTTTTTTTACAAAAGTGTTAGTGAACTTTTATCCAAAAGCAAGGTCTTCAATAATTAAAAACTTGTGTAAAAAAATATGCTCTGTGCTTATAGAGAGCCCTATTTAATTGGCCAAATCACAATTTAATAAGACTGATAGTCCTAGTATAATAGACTCTCTTAAATATTTGTGAACATCTTAATACAGACCAGGCTAAATAAGAGACATATGCCCCACTAAAAATGGGCTCTATATCTATCTCTGACACATTTATCAAAGCAGCTGTCTTACTTAGCCTGGTTTCTATTACTATGTTTACAAATATGTAACTTGGTCTGTCATGACCCGAGGGTGAAAGGGACCAAGTGCACCCCAACCCCTCCTGCTTTCAGTTTACAAGACACCCCTGATTGGTGAGGTTCTATCGTTCTCAGCACCCAGCTGCCTTTCCCAGGTATCTCAGGATGCCAGCAACACAGGAAGCTCAGGAATCCAGTTCAGTAATACTAACTCCAGTGCTTAGGAGCAGAGATGCAGGCAGAGTCTGTAGCAATAATTCCAATTATTAAAATGATCATATTCCCTCAGAATAAACCATACATAATGCTGTTCTCAGTTTAAACATACATAATTGAGGTGTGTGCTTCATTGTGAAGGGGGTAGTAATCCTTTTTACTGAGATTATTGCTGCTGAACCTACATTGGACTCTGCTGAGTGGCTATTGGTTGATGTGATTTGCTCGGTACTTTGGTGGGAGTAAGCTGGGTTTGTTCTGTTCTTGCTATCAGGCATATACAAAGAACCAGATGGTCTTACTGAGTAGGATTGAACTAGGTTCTTATCAAGCCCAAAAGAAGCAGTAGTTTGTCACACAGTCTATTATACTAGGACTATATGAGGGCAAAAAGATGATGCCTGGCTACCTTCCTAAACAGACACAGTTGTCATTTGTTATCAAGACAATTGTGACCAAGTTCATGATATGCACAATTTGTCAAATTTTTATATAGCTTTTCTCCAGTTTGAGTAAATAACATCTGGATTTCAGTTAATCAATAAAATATCTTCAATTAGGACTAATGGTACTGACATGCCTAAGGGGTCAGCACGTCCTAGGAACACAGGATACTAAAGGTCGTGGCAAGTTGAATGTGTCAGTTTACATTTCTTGTGAATTACTTTTTCTCCTCTTAATATTCGTCACTTTTTGTCCTTGATGATAAGCAACTTTGGTTTCCCCATTGCTGCTTAACCTGCCCATTATTTCAACCAGGTCAACAATTCCAGGTTTTTCTTCAATTATATATAGAAATCCAAGCCTTTTCTAACAGCTATGTAATATTATTAAGCACTTTTAAAACAGAGAGCCAGCACTGGTAACTCGCAGTTTCCATACAGATTTGTTGTACCGTAAACACCTGTGTTACCGTGAACACCTTTGTTGGCAATCTGGTCACCAGCATCCATCTGTATATGATCATAAGTGCTCAAAAAAGTCTGTACTATCACCACATAGCTTGACATCTTTGTGTAGTTATGTTACCATGTAATGCCAACTCCATGGACACAAATATAATAACAATATAATATATCATAATTCCATCTATAGATTGCCCAAAAATACTCCAAGTAACTCCGGTATCTTCTGGTTGCCTTATGGAAGGAATAATGGGCTATTCTTTTATCATTCAATACTGCCAAAGTTTGTCTGGCAGTTCTATACAGTTTCATTACAGAGGAAAATTCTAAAGGCTGAAGATTTGTATCATATGTACAGACGTAGATGCTTTGCAGAAATGCAATCCCCATATACAGTGCCTTGCAAAAGTATTCACCCACCCCCCACATGTTTTGTTGCCTCACAATCTTGAATTAACATGGATTGTTTGAGGATTTGCATCATTTAATTTACAGAACATGCCCACAACTTTGAAGATGTTTTTTTTTTTTATTGTGAAGCAAACAACAAATAGGCATAACTATTCACCCCCCTAAAGTCAATACCTTGTAGAACCACCTTTTCCGTCAATCACAGCTTCAAGTCGATTTGGATAAGTCTCTATGAGCTTGCCACATCTTACCACTGGGATTTTTGCCCATTCCTCCTTGCAAAACTGCTCCAGCTCCGTCAAGTTGGATGGTTTGCACTTGAACAGCAATCTTTAAGTCTTTCCACAGATGTTCTATTGGATTGATGTCTGGGTTTTGACTAGGCCATTCCAACACATTTACATATTTTCCCTTAAACCACTCAAGAGATGCTTTAGCAGTGTATTTGGGGTCATTGTCCTGCTGGAAGGTGAACCTCCGTCCTAGCCTCAAATCACGCACAGAGTGGTACAGGTTTTCTCAAGAATATCCCTGTATTTAGCACCATCCATCTTTTCTCAACTCTGACCAGTTTTTCAGTCCCGGCTGCTGAAAAACATCCCCACAGCATGATGCTGCCACCACCATGTTTCACTGTGGGGATGGTGTTCTTTGAGTGATGTGATGTGTTGGGTTTGCGCCAGACATAGCGTTTTCTTTGATGGCCGAAAAGTTAAATTTTAGTCTTATCAAACATGCCATTTTGTTTTTTGCTGAAAGTAATGGCTTTCTTCTGGCCACCTCTATGGATCTTACGGTTTATTGTCGTCCTATGTACAGATACTCCAGCTCCTCCAGGGTTACCTTAGGTCTCTGTGCTGCCTCTCTGATTAATGCCCTCCTTGCCCGGTCCGTGAGTTTTGGTGGGAGACAGTCTCTTGGCAGGTTTGCTGTTGTGCCATGTTCTTTCCATTTGGTTATGATATATTTGATGGTGCTCCAGATTTGGATATTTTTTTATAACCTAACCCTGACTTGTACTTCTCAACAACATTGTCCCTTACTTGTTTGGAGAGTTCCTTGGTCTTCAAGGCAGTGTTTGGTTAGTGGTGCCTCTTGCTTAGGTGTTGTAGCCTCTGGGGCCTAAAAAGGTGTGTATACGTAATGACAGATCACGTGACACTTAGATTGCACACAGGTGGACATCATTTCACTAATTATGTGACTTCTGAAGGTAATTAGTTACACCAGAGCTTTTTATGGACTTCATAACAAAGGGGGTGAATACATACGCACATGCCAATTTTCTGTTTTTTATTTATAAAAAATAGTTTTATGTATATATTTTTCTCATTTAACTTCACCATCTTAGACTATTGTGTTCTGATCCATCACATAAAATGCAGATTAACAAAACATTGAATTTAAGGCAAAATAGGTAAAAAGTCAAGGGGGGTGAATACTTTTGCAAGGCACTGTATCTTGTCATTAACAGAATATATACTAAAATTAATCCAGTGAGTATTATCTATGCTTGGCCCAGTTTCGATCCTATGTATAATAAGATAAAGAGTACAGTTAACTACACATGTTCGTCTCTGTGGTTTCTTCGTTTTTTCTTTCTGGGCTTTGGGCTACACTTTCGGTTTGGTGATTAAGATAAGCTGCTGGATTTTCTGGCTTGATTTGGCTCCTCTTGTAGCATTCACAGCTTTTATAATAGCTTAAGAGCCTTGTCCACTGTCATTGTAGATTGCTGTATAATAGCATGAAGCATACTTTCAATTGGAATTTCTATCTGTAGAGAACTTTGGCCTAAATAATTGTCAGGGTCACAAGTTTCACATCCAGCCTTGTTGCCTCTGTAGCGGGGGTGAGATCAGGATAACATGATCATCAATCTGAATTTCTGTTTTCACAGAGTAATGGTAGAGGTGTACTATGATATTGCACATATTTTCTGTACCAAGTGGTTTTTATAGAGCACATTGAGCTGTGCCATATAATTATCATGTCCTTGTTCAGATCTGGGATCAAGTCCTGAAAGAATTTTGTAGGGACAGTCTTGGATATTGTTTCTGTGGGGCCTGGGTTTGATCCACCATTCTGTTGATATGCTCAGGTTGATTTATGATATCCCTTTGAAGTGAAGTAGTTTTGTTAGCAAGTTTATTGGAGAGATCCTCATTCTCAAACACTCTTGTATGAAGTTCTGTTATGATTTTGCACAGGTATGCAATTTAGTGTTTGAACTCTGAATCTTGGACTTTATCAAGCTAGATGTTCTTGCTATTGGAGATCCACAGAGGAATCGGAGTCTTCTTGTCCTTCCTTCTCTGGAGTTTCTACAGTAACACTGTGAGTTATTTTAAGGCAAGTGGGACCTGTATTTGGTAGAGTGGGTTATCCTTAAACCTGTGCTTGGTATGATATAATATAATACTAAATATAAAAAACAAAATGGGACATTTTACCCTAGCTTATGACTCATCAGTCTTGACTACCTAGCTGTCGAAAATTAGGAATGGTGAAATTTAGAACTTAAAGAGCTCCAGACTCTTTGTAAAGTGACCCAGAATGAGAGTGTTTGGTGAACAAAATTTTGCTGGGTTGTGGTAGATGAGGACTTGTTGGCTCTGGGGAGTATCTAGAATATATAATCATTGTGCAGTAAGTCACTATATAGTCAACTCGAATGTGATTCTTAGAGTAATGGGCTCTACTATCTTGTTCCTAACTACTGGAGTTTGTAGCTATGTTAGAGTCTGGTATAGTCATGTGTTAATTATTATTTTTGAAAATAGTCATCAAAAGAGGACAAGCGAGATAATGAGATATTTTTGGAATGGTTTATGGGTAGCTACTTGGCCTCCATTTCTTTCTTTACACTCTATGTTTTCTTATAATGACTACTTATATTGGCTAGGGATTATTGTACTGGGACACAAAACTGCAGACAGCTTTGGAGCTGCATTTTGGTATGTCCCCTAATCATGATGGCTGCCGGCTTGTCTGGCTGGAAAATATAGTGCATGTTCACTCTTCAATGACCTCCTCAATTGCTGCAAAATGTAGGGGCAGCATAGGGGGTAGCTGACAACAGTATCTAAAGATTTCATGTCCTATCTTCGTCCCAAAAGATAATAAATCTAAAAACAGAATTGCATATGTGAATATTACTATTGTGAAGATAATTTAAAGGACCTCTGCAGTTCAGGAAAAGATGCACTTGTTTGTCAGGTTTCTACCAAACTAACAATATTAACAGCTGTGTAAGCCATGGGCAAAAAACATGTTTTGGGAAATTCTGAATTTTTTAAAACTTTTTTATGAGTCTAAGAATACATTTTGGGTTTGCTAAATTACATCCTGAATCCTAAGTGTGTGTGTTTCCTAAGAATTAAAAAAAAAATCTGCTGGAGGGATTGTTGGCAGATAGGGTCACATTATCATATTAGGTGGGAATGCCCTTTGATACAAAAATGTTGGAAAGATTGTCTTGATCATATAGCCAATATTTTTAAAACAGAGATCCAACTATGTCCTGAAGCTATATTGTTTCACATTTTTCCAGTTGAACTTGCCTTGGAAGTTAAAGCATTTTTGTTACAAATCATAATGTCAGCTAAGCTTTTAATGGCTAAGAAATGGAATCAACGCTCTGTGCCAAATCAGGATGAAATAACTATTATGTTTAGTAGAAATAGGGCCCTAGAGAAATCTCCGCATAAGAAAGGTTTGATTGGAAAAAACTTGTACAAATGGAAAATGTGGGATGAATATATGGTGTCAAACCCTATATAAATTTACTGACTATTTTCCACTAAACTAATATTTTTATTAGTGTATCGAATGTTGTATTATTTTATGTATGTATTTTTGTCTGTTTTAATGTTTGTACTTTGAACGAATGAATAAGTAAATAAATGTGTGTGTTTGTGGTTATCAGTGGAGAGGAGTGGGGCAGGAGGCATCAGAGAGCCATTGTAAAGATAATTGGATAACAGTGACATTGACACCGTACCCCTTCCACCTCACTGACCCTGAACCAGACTCCATGCTTCAGTAAATGCAACCATATCTCTCCAAACATGTAAATGTCCCTCTCACATGCACAGCTTTCCCCTATGTATCATGGATCCCCCCAGGGCCAAACAGAGGTCTTACAAGTTATTATTTCCAATTAAAAACTAGCCGAAGGAATCAATGAAGACTTACACATATCCTGACAGACTGCATGCCCAAGTTTATAGACGTCTGGAGCCTTTGGTTACTCTCACCCCTCAGTCTAAAAGGCATATTGTGTGTCAGAACTGGCAGACCGGGTGTCTCAATGAGGAGGCAGGATCAAGGATGCTCAAGTTATGGGTCAACAAGGATCCTGGGAGGTCTTCTGGCACACAATACACCCCCCCCCCCCAAACACACACACACCTTTCTTATTCTGTTTTTTATTTTATTTCGTATTAGTTATTTTTTTATTTTTTTTTATGCTTTCTGTCCCTCTATGAGTGTGAAACACTTAGCTAATAGGTAATCCCCATTAAATCTTAGGGAAACACTTCTCTAGACACCATAACATGCTCAGATTGGGTACTAGTTATCTGTGGTTTCATTGTTCTTTTGCTATGAATGAGATGTGTTAATAGTTACCGTATTTTTCGCCGTATAAGACGCACTTTTTCTTCCCCAAAACTGGGGGAGGAAAGTTGGTGCGTCTTATACGGCGCATATACCTTTTCAAACTGCCTCTGTCCTCTTGATTTCACCCCAGCGCTTCCTACCAGCATCGCGTCGGCCGGTGCGTCCTAGTGACGTCACACACGCAACGCTGCAGTACACGTGGAGTGCTGGTAGGAAGCGCTGGGGTGAGATCAAGATGGCAGAGATCAGAAGAAAGGTGAGGATCAGGGGGATCAGGGGGATCAGGGGGGTCAGGGAGGATCAGGGGGGTCAGGGAGGGTCAGGGAGGGTCAAGGGCTCCCAAATGCTCCCAAATGCTGCAGTATATGGATATGTATGTGTGTATGTGTGCATGTATGTGTGTGTATATATGTATGTATGTGTATGTATATTTATGTGTGTATGTATATGTATGTATGTGTATCTATAAAGGTGAGGATCAGGGGGGTCAGGGAGGATCAGGACGGTCAGGGAGGATCAGGAGGGTCAGGGAGGATCAGGAGGGTCAGGGAGGGTCAATGGCTCCCAAATGCTGCAGTATATGGATATGTATGTGTATGTGTGTGTGTGTATGTATGTATGTGTGTGTGTATGTATGTGTGTGTATGTGTGTGTATATATGTATGTATGTATGTGTATGTATATTTATGTGTGTATGTATATGTATGTATGTGTATCTATATATATATATATATATATATATATATATATATATATATATATTTGTGTGTAATGTAGGTGTGTATCTGTGTGTAAAGTGTATTTGTGTTTGATTCAGATTTTTTTTTTTCTTGTTTTCCTCTAGGTGCGTCTTATCTGCCGGTGCGTCTTATAGGGCGAAAAATACGGTATTCCTTTATAGAATATACTTGTAAAATATATAACTCACTTTATTGTACCTATTGATGTGCTCATATTGTCTGCAAATCATGTTATATGGTGTTGATAATGTGTGTAATAAAAACGTTTGAGACAAAAAAATAATTAAAAGGACTGTTGTTAGGCTCACAGTTTTCAAACAAACATTTATTTTTCATGACACCATGGACACTTTGAAATAACTAGCAGAGATAATTTTTGTATTGCAACGTTGACAGGGACATCCTGCTGCATTTGGACAGTATTACTTTTCTAGTGGTACTTAGAATTGGCACTCTAATTCACTACTATGGGCTAGGGTTACACTCATGCAGAATTACTAGGATTTCACCATTACTCTCTGTATCACACTGAAACCAAGTTACTTGACTGTAACACAATATAAGAATATTCCCCGGTATCACAATCAGAGTTAGATCACATATGTACACTATTAAATCACATACGTTTGCATCATATTGCTATGGATCAATACATCAAGGTTTGGATCAAAATAGATCCCAGGTACCAGACACTGCTATCATCATCTTTATTACAAAAGTGAAAATCTGTTACCCTGGTGGATTCTTACAAGTAAGTGAAGTATATTATATGACATAACAATGAAGAGGATGTAATTAGTTAAGTCAGCTTTTTAAAAAAAATATATACAAAACAAAATAAAAAATGGGTAGAGTCCTTTTAATGTATATGCTCCAAATATTACTTCTGAAGTTAGCTGTAATACTGTTAATCATAATTTTTTTTTTACATTTTTTTATTGTGAAAACAGAGAATACAAATAAACAACATCAGTGTTGTAAATATACTTCAGTATAAATGATAACAGTAAATAAAAACATAATTACATTTTTATAACATAACATTTTCCTATTATCATATCTATTTACTGTAATTCTTTTCTCCTTGCTTCTTTTTTTACCCTTTCTTAATTCTAACAATAACAAATCTATGATTATAAACATTTTATATAGTAAATGAATAATATTTCTCAAAAATGTATTTATCTTTTTCTTCTGCTTTTTATGTCAGATACTTTACGTAGCAAAAAAAAATATTAGTCTAATACTGTAAAGATTTTAAATAGTAAGTAAATAATATATTACTCGTAAACCTTATTTATTTATCTTTTTACCGAACTACTTATGTTTATAACCAGATTTACAGCTTAATAATATCTATATCTTGTGAGAGTTATTAAACTCTCTGATTTACTTTAGCATAGTCTTAGAATATTAAAATAATAACATCAGTTGAGAGGAGAGCAATCGCTGTCCTCTTTTTTGATGGTGAACCGGATTGTATCCTAAAATTGGATACAGAGGCAGTTCACGTGATTAGCGTATGGAGTAATTAGTGCTTACAAAATATTCGGTGGGGAGTAAAACATAAAACAGAATGTTGGCAACAGTTTTACAGAGAGGGCACATGGTTCAGCTTATCACTTATAAGAGTCCATGAGGATTTCTGCACACTTTATTTAGATAATTGTGTGGATCTTTCTTCTTCTTGGTCCGCTTTGTATTGGGGAATTTTAATTTTGTCACAGGTTGTTTGGAGTTGGTAGGTTCCGCAAATGGAGCATCGCTTCACCTTCCTCAGGAGTATGGATTGTGTGATGTCTCCCTTCTTTTGATATGTTTAGTCTAAAAGGATAACCCCAAGTATACTTGTATCCATGCTTTGTAATCACCCCTAAAAAGGGTTTCAGGAGTTTCCTTTTGTATAAGGTGACAAGTCCGAGAAGATAGCTGGTTGACCTTCATCAATTTCAGGAACACCATATCTAGCTGCTTTCATGAATAAGACTTTGGAGGAAAAATAATGGAATCTGATGATCACATCACTTGGTTTCTCATTGGAGGATTGCATCGCTCTTAGGAGTCCTATGAATCCTGTCCATTTTAAGTTCTTCTTCTTTATTTAGACCTGGTAAGAGCTTGGCACATAAATCTTTCATGTACAGAGGTAGGTCTTGTACTGACTCTGGTAAATTATGTATGCAAACGGTTGGTATACGAGATCTATTTTCTAGATCCTCTTGTCTGATTTTAAGTTGTTTTTGTTCCTCTTTAAGCCCAATCAGATCCTTTTCTATTTCTGTGTGTGACTTAAGAAGGTTATTATATTTGCCCTCCAATTCAAAAACTTTGGTGTTCAATGCTTTTATTTCTGCTGTTAATTCCAGAGAGAACCTATGAATCTCAGCTGCAATTTCTGATTTGAAAGAGGAGATTAATACTCTCAAATCTTGAATATCAGCTTTAGTGCTGAGCGCAGAAGTCTTTCCATTGTTCGACAATTCTTTATCTGGGGTTGCGAGGTGTTGGGAAGAATGCACATTTTGTTTTATAGAGGCATGATCCTTTTTCGAGGAATGTCTTGCAGCCATCTTTTTTGTTGTTGTTGCAGATGTTATTTCAGTTGTCAACTAGGTGGCAGTAGCAGTAGCTTACACAGACAGTTGTAAACAAAGATATTTTTTTATTTATTGTGGTGGCTTTTCAATAAGAAAAAGTTTTTTTCAGTTCCAAATTAATTATAAAGCAGTGTAGTCTGTATTACATTTTCACAGTCTCCCACATAAAAGGCATATATTATACCTTTGAGAGATAAGCTGCTAGGTCTTTTCTTAAAAAAATCCACAAGTAATACAGCTTATTGTGTTCTATATCTTCAAACGATTACACAGACTAGATATCCAGTAGTGTAAGGCATTTAGATTATAACTGTATAGGTTTGAAACAGACAGGCAATATGATTTTTTACCAACCTTAAGTATGGATGGTGTTTATCAGTGTTTCAGAGTCTCCTTTGTTCTGGTTCAACAGCAAATCTCAGGACAAAAGTTGCCAAACATACAGCCTTATTAAATTGTGATTCGGACAATTGAAAATGGCTCTTTATAAGCACACAGCATATTTGTTTTACAGAAGTTTTTAGTTAGTGAACTTCTATCCAAAAGCAAGGTCTTCACTAAGTAAAACCTTCTGTAAAACAAATATGCTCTCTGCTTATATAGAGCCCTATTCAATTGACTGAATCGCAATTTAAAAAAGGCTGTTGATATTTAAAGCCAGCTGTGTCCTCCTGTGTGCAATCCTGGTCATGTATGTCAATTTGGTGATAGATAAGTCACTTTATATGTGATTTAATATGTTTTTTCAGCAGAGCTAAAAGATCCCACATCCTCTCTCCTTGAATGTTAGCTCCTTCCCCTGTTAATCTTACATTTTAAAATTAATCCAATTAAGTTATACTGCTTAGGGAAGATTGCAATTTTATAATATGTCTTTGTGATTATATTTTATTACTTGTAATATTATTCCCTGGTCATTACATTTGTGTAGTTGACATTTGAAGTCTCTCTGTCAGGGGTTTTTCATTCCTCTCCCACCTCATTTCTACAACTGTTATGATCTTCACTTTACAACAGGTAATTTAAAGTTAATTTCTAATCCTTATGTACGTGCACAGTGTCACATCATTACATTTTAGTAAATTATCTGTGTAGTTTGAATGAGATCTAAATCTAAAGAAAACTAAAAATGTATATTGTTCTTCCTCTCAGACAGCTAGTAGAATAAATAAAACATAAAATAAATTGTATGTATTTGCAAAGAAACCAGGTAAAAGTATATACCATACTCAGCATCACTTAAAATATTCTATATACTAACATATATTAATAGATTATACTAGATACTAATCAGATAGACCTCTGAATTCTCTGAAAACCAGTGTTAGGTACATGCGTAGTATACCGGAGAACATCACACTGCTAGGACTTCAGCCAAACCCTGGTACTTGCTTAGTGGAACTCACAAACTGAGCCAAGGAAGAGCTGAAATGAGATCCGATTCTTACATTGCAAACTCTGTAAACTTTTTTTGACCTTCTAGCTTTGTGTAATGGGCCTGTGACCCAAGACTACCTTTAAAGTACCAATGTCATGCCCTAACAATGGAACTAGTTTTGTAAATTAGGAATGGATCATTTATACTACATAATATAAGCATCAGATTAAGACTATGGAAGTCCACAGCCATAATGTAGAATTTTTCAGATTGATATATAACAATTTATAGTGATATGTGTATGCCTGTTTTTAAATACACCAATGTTTCTTTTTTTTCAATAAAGATAATGAAGACAAAATATTTAGACTTTCCAACATATATATTTTTTTTGTTGTAACCAAAAATTGTTCTATTTATGTGTAATAAATGTTGTGGCTTTGGTGTTCATTTAAAGGACCACTGAAGTCAAAGTAAATAGTAATTTTAATCAGAATTCCACTTTATAACATATTTTATTGAATTAATTCATGAATACAATAAAGAGATTGCAGTACTTAATCATGGTTTAGATATCCTATTTTCCACTATGGGAGCAGCCATTTTCCTATTAACAGTTCTCCCTTCATATCAAGGTCTCCCTTTTTCTAATGTAACAGTTGCAGGTTTATCTGCAACACAAGTCACACACTCCTGTATATCTCACCTGGCTGTGCATATTCACCAGTGACATCACAGGGGTTAAAGCTTGTGTTTGCCTCTGTTTCAGAAAATGTGAAGCTGTATCATTAGCAAGATGGAGGATTTGATACCACAGGAGTATTTTTCATAGCAAAATGGCTGCAACCATAGTGCGATTCAGGACTGTTATTCAGTTATTTTAATAATGTATAACTCATTGAAGCTGTGAGCTATACCATGTAGGGTCACCCAAGACCCAGAGAGGTGAGATAAATTGATGTCCAATCGAGAAGGAATTGGCAACCTTAGACTTAGAAAAGAAACACTAATGCGTAAAGAGGAAATTCCGACTTACACAAAAGAAAGCCTCGACTTAGAGAAAAAAAAGAATATGAGGTCACAAAAATACGTCCGAAACGCATACAGCAAAAAACACAAAAAACAATGAAGACTAAAAAAAAAATACAGAAACATCACACACAGCACGGGGGGACAGCCGGGACCTCTAGGGGTGAGGTTGCACGCGAATTAAAGTCGATTTTAGTCAGTTTCGCCACTTTAAAATCAACTAAGCGAGAAAGAAAAAAAATGGCGGTGGAAAACAATGAAAACGAGGCTCAACGACCCCAAAGCGCATAAAACACTGACAAGGACGTACGACATTTAATTATGTCCCACAGAACTTATGACCCGCAGAACAGAAAAAAATTATACGAAGTCACAAAAATACGAGGTTAATGGAGGAAATGCGTACATTCAAATACAACACATAACAATACAAAATAATAATAATACGACAATTTAAATTGCTTAAGCGAGGAAAAAAAATTACGGACAAAAAAAATGAAAACGAGGCTACACCACCACGAAACGCGTAAAACACCACCAGAAACTTACGACTTTTGCCAGGGACGTACGAGGTACTAAAATACACACTTAAGCAGCATGGAAAATGTTCCAGACCCCCGTAGCACATAGACAAATGACGCCATTTTACAACACTAGCACTACACGCACCCAGCATATTTCTAATGCACAGCTGGGACATTGATGACACTTTCTCCTCACAGCTGCAACAGGCCAAATGTACATTGTGTGCTGCAGGACTTAGGCTATTCATTGCTCCATATATCAATTACAAATAGGTAAAGTATATTATTTTATGAAGTAAATAATTAAATAATAATTTTACAAAAAAAATTGACATATATATCTGTCTTTGTCAGGAGAGCACAAGGCGCTCATAGGAACAAAACTAAATGAGAGGAGCGGATCGCTATTAGCACCGAAGGCGCTCAATGCGAGCCACGCGTCGAGCGTCAAAGGCGCTCAGCGCGAGGCTCGCAATGAACGCTGAAGGTCCTCAGAGTAGAAAAAGCTTTACATTGTGTGGCAAACAGCATTGCCATGGCTTAAAATGTTAATGCCCCGTCATTTTTGACGGGTAAGTCGCTAGTATCACTGGAGGGGGGCAAGTCAAAGCATTTTTTGCCCCTCCTCCTTGGGGGGGGGGCAAAAGTTTTGTTTTGCACCCGCACTGTGCAAGATATTACCCTCTTTCAAGGTCCACATTCACCAACCTCATTGGCCAACTCTCATCGGCCAACTCTCAGCGTCCACATATCCCAGCAGGAGGCCCATTTCCTGTATTTTGCATCTATCTCAGCAGATAAGACAGTCATGGAGCAAATAAACTCAATCTTCCATAGAACCTCCTCAAAGGCTGGAACTGTTTTTTTCCAATGTTTTGCAATTATGCTTCTAGTAGCCAGAATTATCTGATTTGATAGAAATTGTGCATTTTTAGAAATAGCTGGGAGTGGTAAGCCTAATAATGCTTCTTCTGGATTTTGAGGAATAACTGTATCCCATAGTTTTTCCAGGGTATTATAGGTTGCCATACAAATATGCTGAACTTTGGGGCAATCCCATAACATATGTAAGACACAGTCTCAAGAAAGTTTGGTAAACATTTTCCTTCAATATAATGTTTAAATAATATTGAGCTTAGCCTCCCAGGAGGCCCTATCGGACAAATTATTAGGCGTGGCCTGTTCATTTAGGTAGTTATAAAGAATAGTAATTTTTTTTTACCTTTTGAGTTGTGTAAGCAACAATGCTCAAAAAGAGTTTTGCTAGCTAATTTTTTTTTTTTTTGCAGTTTGTCCCACTTGTGTGCTAATCATCATCAGGTTAAGCTATTTTTTGTATGGCAATCAGTGATTTATGCCAAAGTGCGATGGAGACCAGTTTTGACAATCTAACAGTACATCTACAACAATTGTTATCTGACTTCTAATCCACCAAGCTAATTTAGTATTTTTATTCATTGATAAGTCTGCATGGGGTAGCCACAATGGCGTTAGCCATGAGCCATTTTGTAGTAGAGTTCTCTTGTTGATTTACTTCCATAATACGATGGAGTGACTCGGACACATTGGAAGTGATTTTAAATTAATACTCCCATAAAACTTGATGTTCTATCTCCACTCAAACTGAGAGGGCTCTCTAAATATACCATTTAGCTATTTGGGCTAATCTTGCTGCCTTATAGCATCCTAGTAGGTCAGGAGTTGCTAAGCCTCCTTTCTGTTTTGCTGTCATGGTCGCCCTATTTATTCTAGGTTTCTTATTGCCCCAGATGAATTTAAATATTGCTTTTTGTAATGTTGCTATGTCTTTAAGATTTATTGATGATGGTATAGTCCTAAAAAGGTATAGCAGATTAGGGAGGGTGTTCATTTTAATGGCGTGTATTTTACTAAACCACAAGATATTTAATGAAGACCAGGTGCAAAGATCTGAACATATTTCTTTAAAGATAATGGGGTAATTGGCATCATGTATCTGTTTAGTAAATTTAGGGATATAAGTACCTAGGTACTTTATTTGATGCAAGGACCATTTAAAGGCATTAAGAGCTTCACTTTTATTTGTGTTCACTTTAAACCCTGATATATGGCCAAAATTGCTCAATGTTTTAAATAGACTAGGTAAGCTAATTAATAGGTTAGTAAATGTGAGGAGAATATCATCCACAAATAGGCTTAGCTTATATTCTTTATCATCTAAATTGATTCCACTAACATCTGGAGCTTCCTTTAATGCTATTGTTAGTGAGTCTAAACGTAGAGCAAAAAGTAGAGGCTATGAAGGACATTCCTGTCTTGTTCCCTGATCTATCTTAAATAATTGAGACTTGAAACCCTGATAGGAAATATAGGCCATAGGGGCAGAATTTAATGTCATAATGCTTCCTACAAAGTGTTCGCTAAGGCCAAATTTAAGCAATGCTTATTTCATATAAGTCCAATCAATCCTATCAAACGCTTTCTCTGCATCTAAAGATAGTAGCATAAGTGGTAATTTTTTGTCTGAAGCGATATCCATGAAGTTCAAGATTCGCCTAGTATTATCAGGCGCTTCCATACCTGGGATAAAACCCCCTTGGTCCGGATAAAAACAGGCGGCAACAAAGAAGCCAATTTATTTGCCATGATCTTGGATTATAATTTGATATCATTGTTTATTAAAGATATGGGTCTATAACTGCTGCACTGCAGCAGGTCTTTGCCTTCTTACTATAATTTTTACCTCCAGAAATTCAGCTTTTATAGTTTTGCCCGAGAGGAACTCATTAAATAGATTTTGTAGGTGAGCCAACAAAGTTTCCATGAATTGCTTGTAATAGTAATTAGTGAATCCATCCGGACCAGGTGCCTTATGAGGCTTAGTAGCCCCTATTGCTCTTCTAATTTCCTCTTCAGAGATAGGGCATGTGAGAGAATCTACTTTACTTTTCTCAAATTGGGGTATTGTAATGGATGACAAAAAAGTCTCTATTTGAGATTTACGGCTTTTTGACCCAGAATGATCAGGCATTGAGTACAGCTCGGTATAAAATTGTTGAAATGCCTTAGTAATCTGGTCTGGTTGGTATACCATGCCATTTTCTTTAGTGAGTAATTTAGGAATAAAAGAGTTTGCTCTCTGTTGTTTAAGTCTTCTAGCTAACATTGTATCTGGTTTGTGGGAGAATCAAAAAAAAATTAGATTGTGTACGCTGCAATATAGTCACCATTTTCTTTAGCAGAATCTCTTTCAATCCAAAAAGTAATTTTCAATATTAAACTTACTTAAGTTCAGTCTGGTGCTGCTGGTATCCACCATATAAGATTTTTTTTAGGAGCACTAACCTGCTACATTTTCAGGCATTAAGTTATACAAACACAGTGATCTCCATTAGTTTTGTTAAGAGCTTTCCCTTGGCAACAATATTTGGCGGTTGGCCATCCTATGATTCATTGCTTAGCCTATTATCTAATCAGTATAGACCTATCTCTGATCCAACCCCCCATGCTCCCATTGATAACTTTATTAGGGCATACACAAACACTAATTTCTGAAATTTAATTTAATATTGGATATTGCTATTATAACACAAAACAACAAAGTCAGAGGTGCTCATCAGAGAACGAACTAACCATAATAGGTTAGTTCTATGGGCATGATAACCCACTCTGAGAGCAACCTCTCTTATCTCACTTGTGCCCTTCACAGGGAGAAATATCCCATAGTATATCAGTCTGGTCCCACTCAAAGAGTGACCCAGCCCCGAAATACCAGGCAATTCTACCCTGAACAGGAGAAACAGCAACCCAAAGACGCGTTTAGGCCTTTATGGGCCCCGTCAGGGACATGCAGCTGAACTCCATAAGGCACAGTGAGCAAGGGGTCCACATCTGGAGTACCCTATAACCTTTAGAGAGACTAAACCCTAAAGGTAATTTGCATAAACAAAACAACTAAGTCAGAGGTGCTCATCAGAGAACAAACTAACCTTAATAGGTTAGTTCTGTGGACATGATAACCCACTCTGAGAGCAAACTCTTTTAGCTCACCTGTGCTCTTCACAGGGAGAAATATCTTGTAGTATATCAGTCTGGTCCCACTCAAAAGAGTGACCCAGCCCCGAAATACCAGGAGTATTGCTATTATAACACAATTAAACAGGGATTGTATTAAATTTAAAAAATATCCACTTGATAAGGCTTTACAATGGTCATTTAAGAAAAGCATAAGGATACATATTAATGCAGAATGAGTCAAAGGCTCTGTGCTTGGACACTGCCTGACAAGAGGCTTATAAAGGGATTAAAAGAAAGGCTGACCAGTTTTTATCAGTCCGTGACACATCACCACCAGACAAGGTGATGATTCATGGTAGACTGCAGAGAACATGTTCTGTGCCTGTCCATCTCCTCTGACATTATCATGTTATGTGTTAGAGAATGTATACTTCATACAGGCTCCTTCTCTGCAAGTCATTATTTCACTCTTGTGCGTCTTAGTGTTTACAAGTCACATGCCAAGTTTCTCTTTTCCAATCTTAGCATTAAGCCTTATGGGGCCATAGCTCAAATGATTTGCAAGTTGTAAGTGAGCACTCAGCTCATTGCATCATGGTGTGTCCAGGGCAGGTTGTAACTGGTTTTACACAGGTTTCCAACAGTTAGAAAGAAGCAGCTTATATATTTTTAGGTTTATAGGAATGGTCTTTATTAAATACATATTTTACAGAAAATATCAATTATTGGTGAAAAAGTTATTTCTAAATATTACTTTTTAAATTGTAGTTTGTTATTAAAGTTGACACAATATGAATTTACTTTTACATCCAAATTCCACTTACCTTGAGATTCCATAATTTCTGCATATTATAACCTATTCGTGGAAATGTATCAGTGAATTGTACTGTCTCCTTGCTGTGCCTGCTCAGTCTGTGATATGTTTTAACCTACTGGGTCTGAATATTTTTATTAAGCAGCTACTGGCATTCCAAACATGGTGTATTCTGCCTAGTGTGTAGCTGACCTTCTCAAATTGCTATTGCGGTGCCAAAGAGTAGTAGACATATGCACAGAAATGTATTTATACAGTGATATATATGTTTTGTAGCATTATCTTGCACTGATATTTTGTATATAAACATAAACATGCATAATGATTTTATATGTGTGCTAATAATAGGATGTCGAACTGTGGAAACATTGAGTGGAAACTCAAACCTTACTGGGGAAAAAATATTCCTCTCCTATATAACCATTTGATTGACCATATCACAATGACTAAATTACCTTATAAGATTTCATGGGTAAAAAAATCTGAATTTAAACATAGATGATAAAAAAAATGGGATAAAATCCTTTAAAATGCAGCAAATTCCTCTCTCAATGTAATTTTGAGTGAATATGCTTACAATACCCTACTGAGGTGATATCTTACCCCAGAAAGATTAAAAACTCAAATACATCTTTAGACGGTAGTTGTTTCAGAGGGTGCATGGGAGATGGTACCCTGAAACATGATCTCTGGGATTGCCCTAAAATCTAACACATATGGGAAGAAACTTAGTCACTGATAGAAAAGTTCCTAGGATCTTGCATTCCTAGAAAACCAGAAGAAGCATTAGGACTCCCCATACTAAAAGCACCAAAAGACTTGCAACTTTTGATAAATCAAATTTTCAAATTGGAAATCGAGCATACTGTAAGAAATTGATATATCATTTCTACATAAATACTAAGTTCTTTTGGAAAGGTCAATAAACGAGCACACCAATAAGGTACAATTAAAAATATATTTTTACATAAATCAAGATATGGTTACACAATTAATTTTAGATAAACACGCAATAGGAATAAAATTATATTTACCAAATATACTTATTCTGTATATTACATTTCTATATAAAGGTACATTTTATTATAATAACTTATTTTTATTTTACTTTATTCATAATGAGCCAACATATTCCGTAGTGCTAAACAGGGGTTAAGTACAAGTCAAGAACAATTTCAAACAGTGCAAAGGATGGAGGGCCCTGTTATTGAGCTTTCAATCAGATATACACAGTGCTTACCCTGAAGCACCTATCAAGGTTGAAAACTCGCAAACTTACATTCTAAAGGGTGTGGGTGGTGCACAGGAGAGTAATAGATTAATAGAGCATGACAAGGCTAAAGTTGATAGGCTTCATTTGAATAGATGCGTTTTTAAAGAGATTTGGAAGGATTTGAGGCATGAGGATAATCTAGTGAAGCGAGGCAAGGTGTTCCAAATTATAGGGGCAGCATGAGAAATGTCCTGTAGGCAGGAGTGAGATGAGGTGACGAGAGAGGAGAAGAGAAGAAAGTCCTTAGCAGAGCAAAGAGGGCAGGTGGGAGTGTATTTGGAGTTGAGAGCAGAGATGTAGCTGAGTGCATTAATGTAGAGGGCTCTATATGTTAGGGTCATCATTTTGAATTTTATGACAGAGTGGTGCTGTGGATACTGTGCGTTGATTTGGGTAAATGAGTCTAGAGGATGCGTTTAATATGGATTCGAGTGAAGAGAGACAGGAGATAGGAAGGCCAGTGAGGAGAGAGTTGCAGTACTATAATGTTACTAAATACTACCCCAAAAGTCAGCTTTATCTTCAGGGTCCATCTCTTTAGTCCTATGGTCAGGGTTCACACCATGGCTTCTGCTCTGCTCAGCTGGGCACTCCTTCCTGTTTGGCTCTTCCAACTAGACTGCTTAATGGACTCTTTCTCATCTAGACTGCCCCAACTTTGTTTCTGTATTGTCTTTGTTGGACACTACCACCCCCACATTCTATAAAAACAGCTTTATTCCTAGTAACTGCTAAAGATGGAATACTACACACACAGCTGTCGCTTTGTTTCCACATAAACACCCTGGGCCAACAACCTTTTTTTGTAGTATCCATAGCCTAGATATGTGAGAAACCACACCTCTGAAGCTTCTCAGGAATTCAGTTTGTATGAAGAGGTGGGGGTGACTGGTAAAACTGAATACATGATAAACACTATTCAACAACCAATTGCTAATAATAAAGATCCATACAATTACCCATATTTTATAGGATTTTGTCATAATGTTTACAGATTGTCATTCTATAAGCCATATCTTACAATACCCACATTTGCAGAGGCGAAGAAGAAAATGCAATATATACACACAGTGAACTTGATCTCAGCAGATTTAGATGAACATTTGAGAAAATGCCCGTCATCCTGGGACATATGGACTTAAAAAATTGACGAGAATTGAAAGATTATTCACTTTTTTAAGTTCACTAGAGGGCACTTTTATATGTGCCTCTAACCCTTCCTTCCCCCCTCTACCCCCTTTTTTTCCAATTTGGTTTACCTTGTTTGCACATTGTATACCAGTGTTGTTCAACTGGTTCATAAAAAAATTCGATTGGAAATGAACGCGCTTTTATATATAATGCGCATCTTTTATGTTTTCTTGGACTTGTCATTGTTAAATTCTTAAAAATAGGAAAAAAAGGTACAAAGAGAAGAATGTTGAACTGTTGTAATTTTGTAACGTGAGTTTTTAATATTTGTACTTCTCTTATATTTCAAAAAGATATATATAAAAAAAGCTTGCACTGGAAGCATGTAGACATTTATTAGAAGCAGAGCACTCTGTTGCCATTTATACAGACCACCAGAATCTTGAAGAATTAAAAGAGGGAAAGAGAATTAATCGTAGATTAGCCAGATGGTCCCTTTTCTTTTCCAGATTCCATTTTATAACTTACAGACTGTGATCATTGATTGGGTAACAGGGATCATTAAATGGAAAAGCAATTGGCTTATCCAGGATTCATAAGGGATCGCAAAATGAAGTACTACATTTTCTTTGTGCAACTACCATCATAGAAGAAATCTGCAAAGAGATTGACATGAATACTCAACTTCTTCCAAATGTCAAGGAAGTGCATAAAGATGGACTAATTTACATAAAGGAAAGAATATATGTACCACACAGTCTACGTCTCCAGGTACTTGAGGCCTTACATGATGCACCTTTGGCTTGCCATCCTGGAAGGAAAAATACTTTACATCTAGTTCAGAGATCTTTTTGGTGGCCTTCTAGGACTTCATTTGTAAGGGACTTTGTCAAATCCTGTGATATATGTGTCCTAAATAAGACACCTCATAAAAATCTTGTAGGGCTCCTTATGCCTCTTCCACTGCCTCAACAACTATGGTCTTCATTAGGAATGGATTTTATAATGGACTTACTACCATCAAATGGACACAATAGTGTTATGGTCATCGTTGATAGATTTACCAAGATGGACAACTTTGTGCCATTTAGCAAGGATCCCAGAAACAGAAGAATTTATTAGAGAAATTATATATCTGCATGCGATTCATAATGATAATTTCTGACAGAAGTGTACAGTTTACATCCAAGTTCTGGAAAGAAATGGTGTAGACAATCCAGAATGAAACATTGTTATAGTTTATTTTTTCATCCTGAGACAAATGGACAAATAGAGAGTTAATCAATCTTTTCATGAATACTTTGGATGTTACACTTGCCCACTTCCAAGCTGACTGGTACCAGTTTCTCCCTATTGCTGAATTTGCCTTTAATAATTCTGTTCAAGAGTCAATCAAAATGTCCCTGTTTTTTTGCCAATTATGGATACAAACACACAGTCATTCCACATGTCTCAGCTGATTTCTCTGTTCTTTAATTTTTTTGTAGAGTTCGAAAACTAAAAGAGTAATTAGAACATTTTAGGAAATGCATAATTAATTCTCAAAATCAACAGAGCAACTGGATTTGGAGAAACCGCTTGGCTGGAACCCAAGATTCCACCATTTAATTTTGGTGATGAACTTGATCTCAGCAGATTGAACTTGATGGTATGTCGACAGATTAAGATCCAGTAACATGAACAATATGGTGATAGGATTTGGCTCTCAATGAAGAACATAAAAATTACGTGCCCATCCAAACAATTGGGAGCTAAATATATAGTCTTTTTTTCATCACTAAAATTATTAACCCTATAAGTCTCCATCTCCAGTTGCCTTCAAATTTAAACATTCACCCTGTGTTTCATATATCTTTACTCAAACCGGTGATGGCAAACACTGCCTAGTCAGGTACCTACCTCTCCTCCTCCTCCAGTCTTGGGCCCTCATTCAATTGCAATTTGGCCAAATGAATAGGGCTCTATATAAACACATAGCATATATTTTTTAAATAAGTTTTTAGTTAGTGAAAACCTTGCTTTTAGATAGATGTTTACTAACTAAAAACTTCTTTAAAAAAAATAATGTTATGTGCTTATTTAGACCCCTATTCAATTGGTCAAATTGCAATTGAATGAGGGCCTTGGTTGATAGCACTCCTGAATACCCTTGGATACTTCTGCAGAAAGAATCCAAACACACTGTGCTAGTATATCAACAAAATATAATTTGTGGAGATCATAGTATACAAACAGCAAGACTTTTGAGTGACTTTGGAATGTTACTTTCTGTTCCTGTGCGGCACCCCTACCTTTGCCCTGTGGAGAACAGCGCGCCATCATCAGAGTGCCTACAAATGCGCGCGCCCACATCTGCGCGCCATAAATGACAGCGTCCGACAACTGCGTGCCACCCTGCATCCCATTTGTGCGAGAGACTGCAGGTTAGAAGGCATTAACTCTCCTCTTCTGCACCCAATCACCTGCACTCTACTGCATCCCATCTCCACACTCTGTCCCCTGCACCCATCCTCTCCCTCCCACTCCAAACCCTCACTCTGTCTCCTCACCCCATCCCCTCTCTCCCCTGCACCCATCCTCTCTCTGTCCCTTGCACCCATCCCCACTCTCTTTTCGCTGCACTCCACTCCCTATCTGCCCTTCTGCCTTCTAACCTGGCAGATGGGATGCAGGGTGGCGCGCAGTTGTCGGGCTCGCTCTTTTCTGGTGCGCAGATGTGGGCGCACGCATTAGTCAGTGCTCTGATGACGGCGCTCTGTTCTCCAGCACGCAAAGGACATGCTACGATTCCTGTGCAACTCGCTGTCAACTACTTGAGTTAAACAAAATACACTGATTTTATTCTTGCTGAATGTGTTTCAGATCTGCAGGCTATTTACTATTCACATACTGATAGTATATTGCTGTAAATGTATTTCAATATCATTTTCTAAAAGCAAGTGAATAACAGCTCCAATATACATTGCTATGTGTTCATTATACAATGCAGTATACACATCAGTGAATATAAGTATGTATATAATATAATCAGTAATATTGGCAGTGAAATGTAAGGTAAATATATGTGTCATCCTTCTAAAACAATAGGCGAACAATCTATGGTTATTTCCATGGCCTCAGCCCTTAATTCAAATGAAAAATGTGAAGCAACTTCTGTACATATATTTTTTTATTTGTATTTTTTGTCAAGTGCAAAATATTACACTGGTACACCAAATATTTTATGAACATTAACACAAATGTTTTGTACAATTAAATTTGTTTTTATTTACAAAATCGTATAATGGTAAGGGGTAACATTTAGTGGGCTTTGTTGCAGATAATCAAACTGTCCTGAAACCTTTATGCCTTTTTCTAGATTTCTAGTGACTTGCCTCACTTTTGTAACCTGACAAAAAATATTTGTTTAACCAGATGATACTTTTGTGCTATTTCAGGAGTTTTTAGCATCTTAAATATGTAAAAAATATATTTCAATTCAAATAATTTTACTAGTAGAAATGAAAGGCCCACTGTAGGGTTTCATTTACTTATTCGTTGATAAATGAATCAGCAATACAGTCCATTTCTTAAGAAAAATAATGAATGTACCTTTTAAAGTTTAAATTTGAACTTTAGCTGTCCAGGGGGTGGTAACAGATCAGCTCAGGATGCTGCCCAACAATTTCATATAAACCATTCTATTTTCCCTGTAGTGTTATTGTAGACAGAAGAAGGGAAACTCCTTCTAAGCCAGAGGCCAGATCCTCTACTACCTCCTGGAATGCAGCAGGTTTGCACTGCGAAAGTTCAAATGTAACTTTTAACAGTTAAGTGTCTTAAAATACTGATTTTAATCCTAGAAATGAAACCCCAATTGAACAACCTAAAAATATTCTCAGTGTTATGATTTAATAAATGCTTTGTATGTTTTATGCACATTTTTTTTGCATAAATGTGTTTTTTATTTCTTTAAGCCAATGTTTCATTTCAGTAATTTTACTTTTAGTGTGCCAACACCAAACCCTGTCTTCTAAACTGCCAATGACCAAAAATTGTATAATTCAACCATCTCATATGCAATCTTGGAACCACATATAAACAGTCCAAACTGTCATTTTTACTCTTTGGGTGCAATACATCATGTTTCTTTCAATGCAGTCATCAGTATGACAGCTTCTTCAAATGAGGCCTCAGAGACGAAGCAGGATAGAGGTAGAGTCTATCTGTATTGTGCAGTGCAAGCTCCTTCCAAGCAGCAACAACATCCCTATCATTTGCTAGTAGTTGCTGAATTTTAAACAGGAAAGTTATCTGGGACATTTTCAGGTCAAACAGCCGATATGTGTATAAAGAGTATGTGGTACTGTATTTAAATGAAAAACATCCAATGGTTTAAATACGTGAATACGTTTTTTTACGCTGTAATACACACTATGCTTTTAGTTTGTGTTTTTTAGAAAATTAAAAGTTATCCACTGACTTAAAATCTGTCCGTAGTATTAGATTGTCATCAAATGATGGTTAGTTTATTATAGTTGTACTTCCAGTATAAATGAACGTGTTCTACTGTCTATGGAAAAAAACAATTTGGTGGACAGAAAAGCTTCAGACAGCAAAGGAGATCTAAAAATAGAGTTACTGATGCCCAAATGATAGCATCAATATTTAGCAACCTCGTGGCTTTGTTGGTGAGTAATAAATGAAGGACTAATGATGGCGTCCACAAATGTTTTGAGGGATTTCATTATTTCTTTCAGAATACAAAATCTTACCAGCCAAAAGACAGACATGTTTTCTTTCTCACAAACATATTTAATCCCAGCAGCTTTCTTGAGAAATATTGATTTTAGAGTTGTTGAAATTGAGGAACAGGTTGGAAACCATGATGAAGGAGCCTTTCATCCAACAATGGGCATTAAGGAGGAGATTATGCTGGGAGGAAAATGCGTGATTTCTTTTACTTTGGAGTTTCACTTGCAAGACATGTTTTCTGTTCCTTCCATGCTGAAATAAAAAATAGCATAAAAGTTACCCCACAGCAAAACATCAATCACGTTCACTTTCGAAGCAATTGAAAACTATTTTAATGATATAGTTTCAAGAGATAGGGACGCTGATTATAATCAATTTCTCACCTTCCTGCTTCCATGGTCACTTGTTTCTCTTCAGCCCTGAAATGGAAAAAAAATGAAGGTACACCTTACAATGTTTGTTTGAAAAAATATTTGTTTGAAAAGCAAGAAAATGTATTACATCTAGTTCTTCATTAGAAACAAATATATCTTTTTATGCCTTTACAGCGCATTTACATTTCTGGAGAACTAAGGTTGAAGAACCTTTGACTAGAAAACATTTTGGATAAGCACAACAAGACACTTAATGATATGTGGCTACCACATTACTGGTGAAGAACTGAGGGCAAGTACAAATAGCACCAGATCTAAATAATCGATTGGGCCAAAGTCGAATGGATGCCCTGCTGCACATTTGTCTTGAGGTGAAAGGAAAGTCCGCAGCTGCAAAGAACAATTCAGCATTGAAACCTGGAATTTTAGAACTATGAACTAAGACAAATCGAACATGGTCAAAATGAGATGACAAGTATAACATTAATGTCCTTGGAATTAGTGAACTTAAATAGATTGGAATGGGACATTTCATGTCAGACAACCATCAGATCCTCTATTGTGGTCAAAAATCCGGCAGAATATATAAAGGCATGCTCATAATCCATCAAAGGGTGGTCAAAGCAGTGCTTACAAACCACTAAGCTATACAATTATTTCAATTCAAATTCATCCAAGCCATTTAACATCACAGTGATTCCAATTCTATGAGGGAATAAAACTAAGAAGGCAAACTGGCTGATGAGGCTTTGAAAGTAGCCCAAGAAAGAAGAAAATGAAAAGGTAGTGAAGATAGAAAAACATCTGTCCAGAGGACAGCAAGAAGAGACAAGGACACATTCTACAGTGAGAGATGTAAAAAGATACAAGAAGATAAGCAAATGGGAAAGTCAAGAGATCTCTTCAAGAAATTTGGGGATTTCAAGGAACCTGTCTTGCCAAAATGGGTGTGATAAAATACAAAAATGGTAGAAACATAACAGAAGCAGATCAGATAAAAAAAGAGGTGGCAGGAATACATTGAAGATCTATACAGGGAGGATCTTTACAGCAGTGATGACCTCAATAGTTTGTCCAATGAGCTGGTGCCAGACATCTTGGAGAGTGAAGATAGATGGGCCTTGCTGATAACAAGGCTGCAGGAGTTGATGGAATCCCAGCTGAACTGTTAAAAGTCCTTCAAGATGACGCTGTGAAAGTTTTGCTTTCCTAATGCCAACAAATTTGGAAAACTCAACAGTGGTCAGTGGACTGGAAAAGGTTTATATCCCAATCCCCCCAAAATGGTAGCACCAAATAATTATCCAGTTAATGAGCAATTGCTCTCAATACACATGCAATCAAGGTAATGCTTAAACACCTGCAAGCTCGTCTCGAACAATTTATGGCCCAAGAACAAGCAGACGTGCAAGCCAGATTTCGCAGAGGCACCAGAGATCAATTTGCCAATGTCTGCTAGATAATAGAGAGTTCCAGAAAAACATTTAAAATCTGCTTCATAGTGGATCACAACAAAATGTGGCAAGTTATTAAAGAGATGTGGGATAACAGACCATCTCATCCGCCTCCTGAGGAATCTGTATGTGGACCAGGGCGCCACAGAAATAAACGGAGATAGAATAAAGGAATGGTTCTAGATCTGGAAATGTGTGTGACAAGGTTGTATATTGTCACCTTATTTACCAAACTTATATACGGAATACATTATGAGTAAGGCCGGACTGGATGAATCCAAAGCCAGAATCAATATTGCTGGGAGAAATGGGAACACCTTAAAAATGTGGATGATACTAATCTGACGCTCCAAATGAGGAGGAACTAAAGGGCCTACTGATGAGGGTGAAAGTAGAGAGTGCTCAAAATTAAAAAGGTGAAGATCACGGCAAACAGCAATCTCAGTTCTTTGCAAATAGACGGGGAAGAAGTGGAGGCAGTGACAGATTTTATTTTCCTAGGTTCCAAGATCTCTGCAGATGGTGACTGAAACCATGAAATTAAAATAAGTTTGCTTTTGGAAAGATAGTTATGGCAAGTCTGATCAAGCTATTAAAAAGTAAATATATTACACTACAAACAAAGGTTTCCATAGTTAGAACTAAGGTATTCCCAGTAATAACCTATGGATGTTTCTTGGACTGCAAGACGCTCCAGTCAATCAATACTTCATTCCCCACCCTTTCTCCACTTACAGCCAAAACAAATATCCTCATGATTCAGCTCTGAGGATGTGATGTAACAAACACACAGAGTCAGTAGCATAGGAAGCGGGGTGCGCAGGGGCGGTGCTCCCCGGGTGTCACCTCTTTGGGGCTGGCAAAAATGCCCCCGTTTGACAAGGGGGAGAGGGAAGCATTGGGGGGAAAGAAGGAGACATGGGGGAGGGAGAGGCATGGGGAAGAGAGGCAAAGGGGAAAAAGGGAGACACATGGAGGGAGAAAGGGAAGGTGGAGACATGGGGGAGAGGGAAGCATGGAGGAGAGGGGGAGACAGGGGAAGAGGGATCCATGGATGTAAAGGGAGAGACATGAAAGAGTGAGGCAAGGGGAAAGAGGGAGACACATGGTAGGAGAGAGAGGTAAGGGGGAGACAAGAAGGGAGAGGGGGAAACATGGAGGAGAGGGACGCATGTGGGAGAAAGGGAGACATGGGGGAGAGGGAGAGGCATGGAGGAAAGAGGGAGACACATGGAGGGAGTGAGAGGCAAGGGGAGACATGGAGGGAGAGTAGGAGACATGGGTGAGAGGGATGCATGGGGAGAGAGGGAGATAAATGGGGTAGAGAGGCAAGGGGAAAGAGGGATATACATGGAGAGAGAGGCATGAGGGAAGAGGGGGATGCATAGGGCAAGGGGGAGAGCGAGATGAAGAGAGAGGGAGGGAAAGAGGGGGTGCAAAAGAAAGAGAGGGATGAAATGAGAGGGAAAGAGAGAGGGGGAGGGAAAGAGAGGGAAGAGGAGAGGAGAGAAAGAAAGTGGAGAGAGTTGGGGATAGAGGGAGAAAGAGAAAGCAGATAGAGAGAGTGAGGGGAGAGAGTGGGGATGAGGGAGAGGGAGAAAGTGAGAGGGAGAAAGAGAGTGAGAGTGACAGAGAGGGATAGAGTAAGAGGGGGTTGGGTGAGAGGGGAAAGGAGAGAAAGAAAGAGAGAGAAAGGAGGGGAATAGGGAGAGAGACATGGAGAGAAAGGGAGAGGAAGAGAGAGAAAGAGAGGGGAGATATAGAGAAGGGGGAGTGTGAGAGAGATATATATGTTTGCACTGGTGGGGGGGACTCAGGGATTGCCCCGGGCGGCAACAGCTCTAGCTACGCCACTGTACAGAGTCTTCAAAAATTCACATTTCCCCCCCAAAATGTTATGCCTATGGCTTACACAGCTGCTAATATTGTTAATTTGGTACATAATGACAAACAAGTGTCTTTTTTTTTTTAAGTACAGTGGTCCTTATGGTTGAGAGAAGAAGACAGAGAAAAGAGGGAGGGAAGTGAGATAGGGGAAGAGAGGCGAGAGGTGGAATCAATTCAGAAGCTTGTTAGAAATATACAGCCATTTTATTAACAGAAGTTTTTAGTTAGTAAAGACCTTGCTTTTGGATAGAAGTTCACTAACTAAAAACTTCTGTAAAAAAAATATTGCAATTTAATAAGGCTGATGGTACACAGTAAGGTGAACAATGACACAGGAAAATCAAATTCTCCAGAATTACATTACGTGCAGTTGATTGTATTTATGCATTTTATGACGATTTTTGCAATATTAACAGATTATTTATTAAAAAAGATCACTGTATAACGAATAAAATGTATGTGAAAATAAATGAGTCTGACAAAGAGCTATGAAGAGGTCATAAAGATTTGGGGAAGATTGGCTGTGTGTTAGGGATGTATATATTTCTCAATGAGCAGAGCTTGCAGATAAACCTGTGGGATGAATGTTTCTGAGTTTGTGCATGTAGGTGTAAATTTCTAAAAACCAAAAACATCTTCTCTGGCACTTTTGCCATACAAGTTCAGTAGATAAGAACATGTTGCTATATAAACACAGAGCATAGTTTTTAGTTGGTGAACTTCTATCCAAATGCAAGGTCTTCACTAACTAAAAACTTCTGTTAAAAATATATGCTCTGTGCTTATATAGAGCCCTATTCAATTGGCCGAATCACAATTTATTAAGGCTGAGAGTCTGCAAACATTTAGATTTTCCCTAAAAATAGTTTTACACACACACGCCATACTTACAGCCCTATTAAATTCAAATCCAGTAACTCCAATGTGAAGCTTGCAACGGCTGTGGACTTGAAATTTGTCCAACTTACTGTGCTATTAAACTAGAGCGGGCTGCGAGTTACGAGCTTGAGACGCAAACCTGTAAACCATTTGTTGGCTGGCGGATTTGCGGCATTGTAGGTGATCAATTAGTCAAACCCGTTGGAGCCAATGGAAACAGAGATCGTCATCATAGCGTCACAGTGAAATGAAGGTTGGGGTTCAATTACGAGTTACGATCGGACCCACATTACAGTTATAATGCAATAATAATAAAGCCGTAAATATGATATTCTATTACATGCGAGTTACAGTACATGTATTAACACATTGATTGCTGGAATCGATATATAACACGAAAATTAAACATGAAATAAAGTATTGTTTGGGGCCGATTTGCGAGCTTGAGAATGTTGTGCTATTAATTCTAAGACCTAACATCACTTTCCCTTTTAATAACAGTACAGCATTGAGTTTATATTTGCATTTAAAATTCTACGGATTGGACTTTACCCCCTTGCGAGTCCTCTCCAGCACTCGTTGGGCTTTGGGCTACATTTGCGTATTATGGGCTTACTCACGAGTGACTTTGTTGCAATTTAATAGCATGATTGGAATTGTAGAAGTTACGGGCTTGAGAGAACAAAGGATTTGCGGCCGTGAAGTTCAACATTCTACGTCCCATAGGCTTTTTTTCACTCCAAACCCGCAGATCGGCAGCGGCCTGCGTTACGGGGCTAATTTAACAGCAGTAAGCCTTACTTTCTACATTACGAGCTACGTCGTTACACGTAGCCCAAATTTAATAGGGCTGTTAGTTCTGTTTGTGAAGTGTAAGAAATTGACATCATTAGTAGCTGTTTGTCAGAAGTGATTATTTCACTTTCAAAAACAAGTTGCATGTTGATTTTATTTGGATAATGATTGTGTAAATATATACGTTTTTGCTTTCAACCTTCCTATTGTGTGTGATAAGGTATAGAAGGTAGAGAAAGGCATGTAACCTGGAAGATAATGGGAACTGGTTTAGATGTCTGTCATAACTGCACAGATGGTATGTGCTGGGAAAGGCAGACTCTGCTGCCTTGCAATCCAGTATGAGCATAATATGGGAAGAATGTCCTGGCACATGTAGTGCACTGGGTGCCAAACAGATGCTGGTTTTGGGTGTAAATGTCACAGGAAGACTTACCTTTCCCTTCTGGCCTTGATTCTTTCCTCTTCATACCTATAGCAAAGTAGATAGTTGGTTTATTTTCACAAATTTCCAAGAAATGGCTTATTTTATATCCTGAGCTTAAAATAAACTTAGTAACAGGGTTCATTCAAAAAACCCAAAATCCCCCCTTGCTCTAAGAGGATGAAAGAAGAGTCTGGGTGCCCTGGTTTATATATGAGCAACTTACTGTATAACACAGTCAGGGATGTGTACATTCTCCATGGGGATAATTTGCTCAAGATCCTCCAGGCTGTGCACATACTGGATCTTATTGATAAACTTCACACTGCCGATCAAAAGGAGAACATCTGGTCAGACATGTACTCTAACTTTTTAATCTATTATAGAAATATGGCATGAGCAACAGACATCTATCTGCTGGTGCCAGATAAAAATGTATATATGATTTTCACTTTCAAGAGAATATATACAGTAGTCCCTTTTATAAAGTGCAAAATAACTTCTTATTAAAACAAAAATATGCTTTATAATCTCAGTTGATATTCATCAGCTATTGGTGTACATCACTTGAGATCATAGTTTATTAAATATGAGAGTTATGAAGCTGCAAACTTATACAGAAAAAGTCTCAGTTCAGATTGTGTGATTCATCAGAGTTTTAGAAATAAATATGAATTTTATTCACACAACACCAAAAACAAGGACAGTATTATTATGGTTGTAACTTAAGACAAATAAAAAAAAGCAATATGTTTCAGCTGCCTAAAAATAAAGAACACTCTCGAATGGGTTTGCAGGAAGTTTTCATCAGTTATTTATAAGCATTTACCTATGCATACGGCCCCTCTTGAGGGATATTGATAAAGTGACACAGCGGAGGCTCCAAATATGTTATAATTTTAAACTATAGGTAATTTTAAGTACTTTATCAACTGTATATTTTAAAACTGCATTTCTTACAGTAGACTAATATTCACTTACATTCTGACTTGTCAATTAGCCTTTCTGATCCACCAACCAAGCATTGTCTGTTATCTCGGTGATAAGCCAAAAAACATCAAACTGGCTAAGTGTGTTAAAACCCCAAATTTCTTAATTTCATTAAAATCACATTGACATTTTAAATTTTTAGTTAGCCTTGTCTGATCCTTCCTTATACATTAGCAGCCTTATTAAAATGAATAGGGCTCTATATAAGCACAGAGCATATTTCTTTTACAGAGGTTTTTAGTTAGTGAAGACCTTGCTTTTGGATAGAAGTTTACTAACTAAAAACTTCTGTAAAAAATATATACTCTGTGCTAATAAAGAGCCCTATTCAATTGGTCAAATCGCAATTTAATAAGGCTGAATGTCTCTATCTTAACTTTGGGGCAGTTTACTAACATATCGTTGCTCATAGCAGCTGATCATACTAGCAAAGCTTATATATAATACAACAATATTCATCCATTAATACACAACATACTCTGCTAGATATTATATATAGTTGTACATGTTGTATATTAATGGGTGAATATTTTTAAATATCTAAAATATACAGCTATCTACAGGGAATGAAATCCACAATGCTTAATATCAGCAATGAGGGTTCTCAAACATTGAGGACCCCTAAGGGCTCTCTCAGCAAAACAACATTAACTGCAATACCATGGGGGTACCTATGGTCCTCCATGGCATATTATACTATTACCATGTGAGTCACTATGGACCCCGAAAGCACCTAATATTAACTGCTATACTACAGACCAACATGGTATATAGTACAATGGGGATCCTAAGGACCCCTTGGTACCTAAACCTGGCCCCCTACTATGGAGTTCCCTATGGATCCCCATACTACCATAAGGTCTTTATGGATCCCCATGGGCCTTATCCCCCAATGGGCGTCCCTAAAGACCTCATATTCCCTATCATAACCGCTCTTAAATAAATTAAAAATTTAAATAAAAAAAGAGATTTTACAAAACTTAAAAAAATAGCCCTGTTGGGCGGGAGGAATTATATTTAACCTTTGGTCCACCCCCTAGGATGATCAGCGATGCCCTTCTCCTCAACCTTCGTTCCTGAATAAGCTATCTTGCTTAAAGACCCTTGGCTCCTCTCTGCGGCCCACAGGAAGGGTTTCCAACTAAAATAATCCCCCAAGCTAAAAACAAATCTGAGGAGTTCCTCCATCAACTACCAGCTTGAAAGAGCCAATCATAGAACAGATTGCTAAACTTATCAAACTGTTCTATGATCGGTTGTCTATTCTGATTGGCGGTCATTTCAACCAAACATATAGGATAAAATAGAGCTCTTTTGTCATGGTCAGGAGGGCCCATTGGACTTTTGGGGACTGTTGGACTATTGGGGGTTCTGGATTTACATGGACTGTTGTTGCCCTTTTGGTATGGGGTGGGTAATGTTCCCTGATTCAGGATCGGGGCATATATTTGACTTATGATTGTTTAGTATCTAAATGTTGCATTTTCCCCACAGAGTTTAATAAAGTGTATTACCAGGGTCTCTGGGGAAAGAGGGATCCAATTAAGGGGTTACCTGGTTGTGAGGTAGAAAGTTTCCAGCAGATTAAGGGTTGGCCCTATACAGGAAAGTAGACACTGTGTCTGCAGGGGGGAGATGCACAGTTTCACCCCTGCCCCCCCCCCCCCACCAGAGGAAAGACTAACATGACACAGACAGTTAATTATCTTTTCCTAGATCAAAGTGCCTGTAACGGAGTTGGAACACGAATCCAATATCTCCGCTGGTATACGGTAAAATATCCAAGAAGCACTACAGTCTCGCCATTCCCAACCTCCCATATTGGACGACACTCAATTGGGAGTCAAAAGAATACTGTTTTATTTTGTTGTGCAGAAATATATATACACATCTCTTCCCACAGGCAATACACATCCCCCATAGTTGGCCACACAATACACATAGAGGGACAATAGGTGGGTCACACCTCCCTGAGGGTACCTGGCTACTTTGATACAATCAGACATTGATTAGATCATCCTTCCCTTTGTTCCATCTTCACAATGTGAACACTGCACACAATGGACCTCTCTTGCTTATGAGGAGCCCTTGTAATAGGATTATCTATTATGCCAAGGTCTGCAATAGTCTGGGCTAATATTCTGCAGAGCATAAACCAACATACATACAGTATAACAGTAGGATCATATTTTAACCATAACCATAAAACAGGGTAAAACAGTGATGGGTTCCGTTACACACCTCCCCCGTGACCATAAGCCAGCATACACGGTCTGATCCCAACGGATCGGCCTGGGGATGTCCGGACAAAAGTATTTGTTGGTCAATTTTCTAGTTTGACAACCCATCAGCATTACTGCAATTCACATTTACTCACATTTCACATATCCCCAGATAGCTGGGATCTGAGCGCACAAAACTACCGAATAGCGCTCAGATCCTTTTCACACAGTTCAATTGCCATGTAGCTAAAGTCTTTCCCATATTCTTTCATTATATGAATGGGCTCCATGGCATAGCTATCTGGGGTATCACCGCTCCTACAGGGCAAGTATCGAATGACCCCCCTGTATTTAAAGGGCCAGAATGAGTGACATACACTCTGGTATGGCCGAATACTGTTTTTAAAGGGCAATATGTCCCAGGGCCATAGTCGCAGGCCAGGAGGCTGGCAATAAGTCCTCTCCAGGACAAAGTGGCAAAATGCACTTTGTCACCCATCTCCCCTTTGGGGGGAAGTCTAACCAGGCACCTGGATATTTCGCTGTGGTGATGGGGCAACACGCTGAGGGGACTTGAGGGACCAGAGGCGAGCGGCACTCTGCCCTGATGCCAGCTCTTCTGCTGGTATAACCTGCAGGACATTCTGCTCTGTACAAGGGACAAAGGGATGGCAGAGGCCGACTGCACTCTGCCCCGCTGTCAGCTCTTCTGCTGGGGTACTTGGGACATATTCCGGCTCAGTAGCCAGGGAAAGGTGGGGGTCAGTGGGGGTTAACATTTCCTCTGTTAACCCTGGGGCCACATTAGGAGTTAGCTGGGGAGGGGAATTTGTACTTACCCCCTCCTCCGGTTGTCCCAGTGAGGGTAGTTGGGGATCGGGACAGGCTGTCCAGCATCCCGGTTGGTCAGGCACAGAGACCATGGTCCCATCTGCGCCGTCTGGGAGATTGGTGTCTCCCCTTGTTAGGGTAAGCTGTCGCTGGGGGGAGAGGGCCACACCTTCAGCTCCCTGGGGTTCACACTGCCGCTGGGGGGGAAGGACGACACCTTCGGCCCCCTGGGGTACACACTGCCGCTTAGGGAGGAAGGACGGCACCTTCTGCTCCCTGGGGTACACACTGCCACTGGGGAGGAAGGATGGCACCTTCTGCTCCCTGGGGTACACACTGCCGCTGGTGGGGACGGACGGCACCTTCTGCTACCTGGGATACACACTGCCGCTGGGGGGGAAGGACGACACCTTCTGCTCCCTGGGATACACACTGCCTCTGGGGGGGGGGGAGGATGACACCTTCGGCCCCCTGGGGTACACACTGCCGCTGGGGAGGAAGGACGACACCTTCAGCTCCCTGGGGTACACACTGCCGCTGGGAAGGTATGACGGCACCTTCTGCTCCCTGGGATACACACTGCCGCTGGGGGGAAAGGAAGACACCTTCGGCCCCCTGGGGTACACACTGCCGCTGGGAAGGAAGAACGGCACCTTCTGCTCCCTGGGATACACACTGCCACTGGGGGGGAAGGACTGCACCTTCTGCTCCCTGGGGTACACACTGTCGCTGGGGAGGAAGGACGGCACCTTCTGCTCCCTGGGGTACACACTGTCGCTGGGGAGGGGAATTAGTTGGAGTATTGCACGTGGAGCGGTTTCTGTTTCTGGGACAGTCTCTCTGCATGTGGCCCTGCTGGTTACACTTGTGGCACCGGATGCATGCACCGTGGAGGGGTTTGGTAGTTCCCACCACCCGGACGCAGTGCTGGGGGGGGGGGGGGGGTTAATGGTGGGAGGTGGGTTAGCAGCTCCCAAGATGGACCGCTCCCGTGCCCGCTGCTTTTCCATTATGTATTCGTGGACATCTGTCATTAACCATTCCAAGGTTATTGCGGGAAGCGTACCTGGGAAAAAGGCCAGTCTGCTTTGGAGTTCTCTTCCAAACTCAGTCTGTGTGCTGTCCGTAAGAGGTGCTGTAGCCGCTGCCCGGTCTCCCTCCATGAGTTTCTTTCTGTCTGCATCCCTGTAGTCCGCGGCCGCCTCCTCCTCCTCATCATGGAACGCTGTCCGAAAACTAGCCGGTTCCATCCTGCTGTAGCCAGGGGCGCTGTACGGATACTAGCGTTGCCCTCAATTTGTAACTCCACGGAATGGTGTCTCCTGTAGCTGTCCTTCTGACCGTGGGAACAATTCCGCCACTTGCCACCAAATGTAACGGAGTTGGAACACAAATCCAATATCTCCGCTGGTATACGGTAAAATATCCAAGAAGCACTGCAGTCTCACCATTCCCAACCTCCCATATTGGACGACACTCAATTGGGAGTCAAAAGAATACTGTCTTTATTTTGTTGTGCAGAAATATATATACACATCTCTTCCCACAGGCAATACACATCCCCCATAGTTGGCCACACAATACACATAGAGGGACAATAGGTGGGTCACACCTCCCTGAGGCTACCTGGCTACTTTGATACAATCAGACATTGATTAGATCATCCTTTCCTTTGTTCCATCTTCACAATGCGAACACTTCACACAATGGACCTCTCTTGCTTATGAGGAGCCCTTGTAATAGGATTATCTATAATGCCAAGGTCTGCAATAGTCTGGGCTAATATTCTGCAGAGCATAAACCAACATACATACAGTATAACAGTAGGATCATATTTTAACCATAAGCATAAAACAGGGTAAAACAGTGATGGGTTCCATTACAGTGCCTAACAATTTAGAGAAAGTCGACAGAGCAAAAACTTATATAATAAGAAAATGGTGATTAGCAGATGCCCCCTGCCAAGTACAGAAGAGCAGGAAAGGAAACTTCTAATATGGGCCTGGGGGTCACAGGGACTAAGATAATGCTTGCTTTTTGTGGACCAAAGAGAGGAGCCACATGTCTTCAAGCAAGATAAAAGAGGACCGATTTCTACAATCAAGATGGATGTGCCTACTTATCCAGGAAAGAAGATTGAAGACAAGGGTGTTGTGGATCACCACTATAGGATCATCCAAGGGAGGGTAAGTATAACCCCCCCCCCCCCCTCTACCCAACAGGAAAAAAAATTGAAAAATCTCTTTTTATTTTAGTATATTTTATTTTATTGGTGATTCTCTTTTTTTTCTATAGCTCTTTTTTATTTTCTGTATTTTTTCATTTATATGTTTAGAGGCTAGTGGCAGGAACCATGAGGTCCTTATTGAACTTCATGGGGGGGTAGGATCTATGATGTCCATAAGGACCCCTTTGGTAGTAGTTAGTAGTAGGATGTCCATTGGACCCCAATTGTAGGAGCCAGGTATAAGGCACCATGGAGGTTCATAAGGACCTCCACAATTGTACATAGAGGCCCAAAAGGGACTCTGATGAGGTTAATGTACAGCCCTCCATAATCCAATGGTGTTGAGGGGAGTACCGAATGATACACAGTACAACTGAAAACACACGGGCATGGTATTATTTCACTGGGTTTATTGTAGATACGTCATTATTGACGTATTGCTAACCATTGCAGATATAGCAACCAATATGGGCCCTGCACTGACGGAAAGATCTGCTCATGCCTGATCCCTGTAACACGCATTTGCTGCTCTGATCACGATGTGGCTAGAGTGTGTATACACAGTGCTGCATCGAGCAGTACTATGGTTCATCTGTGACCTAATTGTAATACCAACGATTTAGTAAATAGCATGGAGACCTGAGTAGAGCTGATACGTGATGAGCCGTGGTAGATCACAGCTCATTGTACTTATCATTGCTAATTTCTTGCTGGAGTTTGCATAGTGATTGAATGACTTGGCAACTAAAATCCTGGTCGGTCTTCTCAACTGTCATCCATTTGTTTACATAAATGTGAGCAGGGCTAGGTCTACAGACTGTTTCCAAAAATATGCAGGGTTTTTTCTTAAAGTAAACAAAAACAAATAAATAAACTGGACATCAATATAGATACTGCCTTATTAGGATGTCCTATAGTACCATTTACTGTAATAATTGTGGTAGTTGGTACAACATTGTGGAGCTGGTCCAAATGGCAGGACCAGATGCAGCATATTTTGAACACTTGTCTAAAACCAGCATGTGTGAACCCCAATAGAGTGGTTAGCAAAGATAAACTTTAACAAAAAATACAAGAAGCAGACATAGAGTGGAGGTTGAGAAAGGCTTACTTTCAGATAAAAGTTACAAATGTCAATTTAGTTTTACTGTTAAAAATGTAATTGCATGGTAAGAAAATCACATTAATTTGTTGACATATTGTTATAACTTATGGTTTTAAATAATGCATTTAATTATGCGAATGCTAAAATCCTAAAGAGAAGAATTTTACAAGTACATGAAAATATACCAAATTACCTTATAAATGGTCTGGAGATCGCCAACACAGTTCGAATAAACCATGAAGGGTGCACAATTATCAGTGATTTGAGATTTTTTCTTAGTCTGTAGAAGATAAAAACATAACAAAATTGAGTGTGCTTTGTATTTGGGTGCGATAGTATAATTTACTGAATTCTCTCTCCTGCAAATCTAAGACAAAACTGGTTTATAAGTCTTAATGAGAATTACTAAATAAACTATTGGGTCCTTGTTAATTTGCAGTTTGATACAAACATTTACGTACTGTAAGAGAGAGATCTCAGCAGTGTTTCTGCACTAATGCAGTTTAGGGAGTTAAATGTTGCTTTTCTGTGCAAACCGCTTCCATTCCCCTCAAACAATTCCAAGGAAAATATATTCAGAGAAAAATGTAATTAACCGCCTCTTCACATATACATATATATACTTATGATCCATTGTATTTCTTAAGAGAGTTCCCTCCTAAACTCTCATTTGTTTTATTGTCTATTGTTGCATTTGTTTGTTGCTGTCTTTTGGAGTCATTAGGGAGGTTCTCAGTGTGTGGGCTTAATAAGAAGTTGCAAGCTAGCTACATGAAGCCTTCTTTTTGTTAGACTGCACTATTAGCAGTGATAGAAGATTGTGACAATACTGCTTGTTGTGACTTATCTACTTACCAGTCCAATACAGGAGAAGGACTGCTGATCTGCTGTCTATATAGGAAACTATCCTTGATAGAGGGACTGTTTATATTTCTTTTCCCCATGATATGTAGTTTAGTTTAATATGCAGAATTATATTAATTTGTTCATACTTACATATGTGAAGCTCTAAAAAATGAATAATATTCCCTATTGCTTTCTCTCTACCACCCCAACAAATCCCTAAATCATTGGAGGGCAATATCCAACCCTCAGAAGTTTCCAATGTTGTCCCTGTCTTTTTCTCTTGAGTGTAAATACATGTCCGTTTTCCATAGAGTGAAAAGCCTCTCCCTCCTCTACCTCTCCTCCCCTCTACTTGACGGGAGGTGCTCATTGCAACCATCCTCCCTCTACTTCCTCTCCTCCCCTGTGTCTCTTTCCCCCTCTCCCTCCCCTGTGTCTCTCCCCCATCTCCCTACCATGTGTCTTCCCCCCCTCTCTTCTTCCCTTGCGTCTCCTTCCCTCATCTCCCTCCCCTGTGTGTCTCCACCCCTCTCCCTCCCCTGTGTCGCTTCCCCCCTCTCCCTCCCCTGTGTCGCTTCCCCCTCTCCCTCCCTTGTCTCTCCCTCCTGCCTCTTCCCCCCCTCTCCATCCCCTCATCCCACCCGTGTATCTTCCCCCCATCCCTCCCTTGTGTCTCCTTCGACCCCTCTCCCTCCCTTGTGTTTCCTTCCCCCTCCCTCCCCTGTGTCTCCTTCCCCCCATCTAACTCCCATGTGTCTCCTTCCCCCCTACTCCCTCCCCTGTGCCTCTCACCCATCTCCCTCCCATGTGTCTTTCCCCCTTTCCCTCCCTTGTGTCTCTTTCCCCCCTCTCCCTCCCCTGTGTCTCTCCCCCGCCTTCTTTCCCTCTCTTGTGTCTTCTTTCCCCCTCCTGTCTTTCTTCCTCCCCCGTCTTCTTTCTTCCTAATCTTCCCTGGCTTAAGCCTCTGCAGCTCCTGTCCTCCGGCCGGAACTACTTTCCTGGATCAATCCGCTCATGAGCGGATCAATCCAGGAAAGTTGTTCCAGCCAGAGGGTGAAACTCGCAGAGGAGAAGTCGGTGAGTACGGCGGTGCTGGCAGGTTTGGAACCATGTAAGGGCTGCTAGCTTCTGGCAGGTACGTGCCTCACGATGAGTGCCTTCTTTGCGGGCCCCTCAATTGCGCCAAAGGCTACTCATTTCCCTCAAAGGCTACTGGCAGGGTCGGAACTAGGTATGGGCCTCGACGGGCGTGATGTAGCTTTTGGGGCTTACGGGCCTCGCGATGAGCGCCTTTGGCGAACATCGCGGGCCCCACATTGAGCGGCTTTGGGTACTGGAGTGTTGTGCGGGGCCTCGCTTTGCCCGTAAAGCGTGACGACAATTCGCAGTATGACAACTATATATGTGATTAACCAATTTCCACAATGTATGATACAGTTTTTGCTCCTATGAAAAAAAAATGGTTACATGTATATAATAACAATAGCAACTATGCAAGACAGGAGCATAAAATCCTTCTAAGAAAAACCCCCCCTCATTTTTAGATGACCAGACTGTGTCATGGTTGAAACCATCTTAAACTGCAAGTCTGTCTAGATTGAGGAGGCAGGTTATCATGAGGGTCCATTGATTTCTTTTGTCAATTAGCTTTCTTGAAGAGGATGACAATGTGCAATGTACAAAAACATCTACATTTATGAGCCAGGAAGCTTTTCTAGAAGCCAGACAGGCTGTTTCTAAGAGCATGGAAGGAAGCTCTTTATGGAGCTACATTACATTTTGGAAAATACTTAGGAGCAAGAAGTATAACTTTTAAGAGTCCTGGCTGCCAGGCTACATGGAAATGTCCACCCCTTACAGTATATACTGTTTTTTAACAAAAAAGAGCTTAAATAAAAATTAAAGTTGACTGTTCCATATTAAATTAAACCAATGAAAGGTTGGGAAACACAACTTAGTAGCACAGTAATTAAGTTTGAAAAATACTTTAAGTCCATCAAGTTCATCCTTTTTAGATCTCCTGCTTGTAATACGTGAATTATTAATTGATCCAGAAGAAGACAAACCAAAATGCCACTTAAACATTGCCAGTATATTATTCTTGTGGAATCTCAAGTGTCCCTGTTTACTCTTAGAGATCTGTACATGAGACGACTTCACCATATAGAGAATGTAGCTTGGGTGCCATCTGCTGGATATTACACAGACATACTGCTAGTTTCATCTCCTGCACATACTACTCTGTCCCAAATGTTGCATGGCTTTGTCTGGCCTGAATTGTGTTAATATATGTGCTATGTTTAACTGGTAGGGTGGATTAACCTCAGTGTTTACTTACCTCCTGTCAATCATTTGGTAGCATTTCTTAAGCCATCCTAGCCCAGGCATCCTCCTGCGGGGTGTGGCACCATTCAGGTACACGATCATGTAATCCTCAGCCACCAGCAGCTCCAGACTGCTTATCACATAACTGCCAAAGTGAGAGTGACAGCTCAGTATGTGTAGATATGAGAGCATTAACTCAAACTGCTGCTAATAAACCATGGCTCATTATGATACGGTCATCACAGCAACATCAACTTGGTGCCTTCTGTTCATAGCCACGGACAGTCTCCCTCCACCTTCATTTAACAGCTGCCAGAACCAACCTCACACTGATGAGCCCAATATTAGGGTGATATTGCTGTCTGTGAGTGGGTCTCTGGCACTGTACCCTAATCCATAGCTAGGTGCTGAATCCTACCTGAAAGCGGGGCACATAGGCCTAAATGGATACCCTTGTTTAGTGGGTCTGAGACAAAAAGGTGGTACATTGAGTCTCATTTGCATGTCATGGTTTCCTGGTGGTCCAGTGGTTAGGATTTGGTGCTTTCACTGTTCTGACCTGGATTCAATTCCAGTCAGGGAACCAAGAGGTTACACCAACTTGAAGTCAAGCAGGTTTGGACCTGGTCAGTACCTGGATGGGAGACCACCTAGGAATACCAGGACCTGTATGCTATGGCCCACTGGAGAAATAACTGACAACCCACTCCAGTATCTCTGCCATGAAACCCAAGTGACTTAGCATGGCATGTTGGGGTCCATGAGTTCAAGGAGAGTCGGATGCCATTGAATGATGCAAGCATACACCCAGAATCCTTAGCTAAAGTGGAAATACAGTTTACTGAGAAGTTCTCTGAGAAACAGGTCTCGTCTCTTATTAAGTGTATTATTATTATTATTATTATTATTATTATGTGTAATTCCCCTTTTCCAGCCAATGTGATCTGATATTCTGTGTACTCCCTATTAGTTTCAATGAAGTATATTAATATTACTTTTGTAATGTTTCAGACATGCTATTTTAAATGCTATAGAGAAAGTTATTGCAGAAATTAAAGTACACATAAAAGCATGCATAATTACAATTGGGAATTATTAGCATTATAATACAGCACAAAGCCCTTGGTCATAAAAAAGAATCCCCTGGCCACCAAATATTAGACAAGCAAGATCATTGTATTAAAAGTGAGATGATCCATCTATCAAATTAAGTTATATCCTGGGTGACTTCAGTGAACACACAAGACTGACCTCATTTGTTAGAGGGATGGATTTTACTTAGCACTAAGTGCTTTACTGCCCTAAGGTACATTTTCAGCGTAATAAAAGGTAAATGGATTACCAAAGCATGCTATGAGGGAAATACTGAATGGAAGGAGAGGAAAAGAGGCAATAAGGGAAAGGCAGGAAGATGAACAAGTTGTGGCAAGAAAGGGAGAAAAAAAGAGAAGATACAATTATATATGAGAGATAGGATAGGTGGAGGGATGGAAATAAAGAATGTAAGAGAGTGAATCTTTCCTTTTATCTGACCTCGAGTACTGGCGACCGTCAGCCACTAAGTGGTACAGCCAAGATTTTAGTACATTTCTTGTTAGTGTAAAGCTTATAATCTGGCAGTACCCTAACCCCCAACCCAGAAAGCAGGAAAGATCCAAAAGTTGATAATTTGTGGAAAGTTTTCAAGGAAAATAGATGTTTTTTACCGCCTTTAAGCTGGTGTTTCTCCTTTTTCAGGCTGTGGCAGGAAATATAGCTTACTTCCTCAGGCTTTGTCACTAAAGCTGTGCAGTAAATAGGCAGCTATAAGTACTTGTATTCCACACACTACAACAGCCTGAAATGATGGATGGAGCTTTATGGTAAATATGGTAGAAAATAGCATGAATTTTCAATTGTTTTCACAAATTATCAACTTTTAATCACAATAAATTAAAACATTTTTTTTACTGGTCTTTACGATTTAAAAGTTATGAAAGCTGGACCATTACAGTGACAATTTAAGCAAAAAATAATTTTAAAATACAAAACAATATATAAGCTTAGCAATGAAGAAGTGCAGAGGAGCTGCTTTCTCCACCCTTGCTCCAGATAAAGTGGGAATGAATAAACACCCACATGTCTAATTCTGTTTGAGTGCACAGCTGACATCCTTCTAAAAACATGTTATCTGATTGTCAGAGAAAAATCATATGATGCTTAAAAGTTGTTGTTCCTTATGGAATAAAGGTAACGTTTGTTATCATATGGTTATTATCTGCATCATGATCTTAAAGGACCACTGTAATGCCCTAGCAAGAAAAGCTAGTTATTTGAATTATGCAATGATCATTAATAAGATTTATAATTAATAATATATAATAGCAATATTCAATATTAAATTCTCTGAATGAGAATACCAGCCTACCAGTGTTTCTCTCTACCCTGATATGGTATTTAAGGGGAAGGGGGGTGTTGGCTTTTTAAGAGTTAATAAATTTCATAAGTGATTAAGCAATGATTCATTGGTTGCATCACGGCAAAAGCGTGTTACCAGTAAAGGTCAAAAGGCCCAATTCAATTGCCCAATTTGTAAATATATACACACCTAAAATCACTCTTAATATTGCTACATATTTGGCAAATATTACTTATTGTCATTAATGAATTCTTCAGTAAATAGTATGCATATAAACATTTATAAAAAAAACACCCAAAGCCAAATGTATGAGTTCAAGGCATTTGCAAGTAGCTCATTGAATAAGGCTAGTTGTGTCTGAAAAGTTTGCAGCTGCATGCTAGACAAAACCACCTCATACCATTGACCTTATAGTGGGTGGATATCAGCAGTTGCTTTAAAAGTAAGTTTAATATTAGATATTGTGTTTTAAATTGGTTTATATGAAGTTTATTAATTATCAATTCCTAATTAAAACATCTAGTTCATGTTGTTAGGGCTTCACACTGATTCTTTAAGAACTTTTTCTCTGGTTACATGAGCTCACTATACACACCAAATGTGTTATTTATTTTATTGTTAATCATTTTATGATTGTATTCTATAACAGGTGCCTTCTAATGCGTCTCCCACTGAATCATTATAAATCATTACCACGTACAGAAAGAGGTTCTCCATGATGTAATGGTAATCTGGACAGGTGCTATCTGGGAGACAACACGCAGCAAATACAATGATGGCATTCAGACCCTCACCATAGTATCCTGTGGATGAGGAAACAAGAAGCATCAAGAGATGTTGATACAGCAAGCAGATTAGACAAGAGGTCAATACATATATCTGTAGAATTGTAAACTGTGTTCTTGCCATTCTTATTATTAGTAACAAAATTAAATAACCACAATAAATATTTTTTTAAAAAGTACATATTTTAAATTAAGATCTCCTTTATCTGGCCTGTACATAGGATGGGGAGGTGTAGTTGAATATATGTATCCTTCCATCCTGGACAGTAGGTCCATTACATCAGCTTATCAGCTCATTTGATCTACCTAAACACATTAAACCATACACATATTCCAAGCATGACCAATTACATTGCCTTCTATATAGAAACACATCATAGGCCAGGAAGATGAGCAGGAAGAGTTCATCATCTGAAATAACAACAGTGTCATGACCTTTCTATGTTATTGTGAGGATACAGGGGGGGGAGGATTAACAGAAAATACCAACTATGAAGGACCCGTGGGCCACCCCAGGCCTCCTGAGGATGGCAGGAGGGACAACTTGACCTGGCAGGACCGGGTAAGGAAGGAGTGGCTAGCTGGGAGGGGTGAAGCCATTTATAGGCTGTTTGGCACCATTTCTCTCATTCGGCTCCAGCTAGCCATGAGGTGAGATACCCATCCCTAAAGTATTGTTGTTAAAATTTATATATATATTTTCTTTTAAAATCTTAACAATAAATAAATAAAACTAAGGAGGTATGTTGTCCAGTTGTAAGGATTATCTTGTTTATTGTCTTAAGCACTTGGGCATATATATATTGCTAATTGTTATCTTATGTTATCAAATCATGCTTTGTTGTTGTCACAACTGCGGGTGGTGAGGGGAGTCACTGGGACCGTGGTAAAATGGGTAAGATCCTACCCTACGGTGGTACAGATGTTACAACACGTTAGGCCCTGGACGAGGCTTCAGTTGTAAGGATTATCTTGTTTATTGTCTTAAGCACTTGGGCATACATATATTGCTAATTGTTATCTCATAAGGCGTACTGGCTCTGGCTAGGCTCCTCCCCTCCCATGGTTATGTTTATGTATTGGTGTTATGGTTATTACGTCTATTTGTTTTTACCAATAAAGGATGTGGCCAGTTTTCCTCCCAAGAAGTGGTCTGTGTCTAATCATTATATTTAATATTTAATTTTTTATTCGCTCATACCAACTGGGCCTTGCTTAGGTCAAGTCATAGATCATGGAATGGGATCCACATTCAGGAGCACTTTGCTCTGAATCCAAATTAATAAAGAGCCGTAAATAGAACTATAATAACAACACACAACTTACACACGATGTAGAATGATACAAATAATACAAACTTGTCTTAAGCAAATACAAACATGTTACAATATAAAATAACATTGCATTCAAATGGCTGAAACTGGGGGTTGAGGGTCTCAAGTTCGTCATAATTATTAAAGGCAATGTCAGCCAATGAGCAGTAGTATGAGTCAAACTTGTTTGCCAGTGAACTTTACAGATATACACATGCTGTTTGCACTTCCTATTTGTTTCAATGAGATTTAATCAGGTTTTCTTTATATCTTTCGATAGAAAACACAACTTTGGTAATCTTTAAAGCATGCTCTTTTAGATGCACGAAAACAAAAAGAGTTGTGTTCCATGTCCCTTTAATGTTTCTTTTTCAACACAATGCCAACTGAGAAATGACATTGTAATGTTTCCTTTATACCGTAATTATGAGCAAGTTCTTAATGAAGATGATAAAATACAAATGTTTGTATGGTTACTGTACAAGTGACCACTTACCTCCATGAGTCACCACCTTCATGTAAGGCTTTATCATCTGTAGGTCAATACGATGTTCCTGCTCCCCAATTATAACTGTCCTCCACAAGCGTCCATTGGTAGCTCCACCCTCTTCCACTGCCCCATCTCCAAACAGGTCAGCACTGTCCCCGGGCATATTCTTGGCACTTGCCACAGGTGTGTCATCTATAGAGATTTAAAAGCAAAGCTGAAGTTTGTTTGATTTATAGAAATCAGTCTAGTTCTCATGTGATGTTTTGTTATGAAATCAAAGTTAAGTGTACCACTACAATGTAGATCAGCGATGAGCAACCTATTGCACTTAAAGTGCCTCATATAAGGCCCCTGAGTCCTCAAAAGGGCCTTACAGTGCTTTAAATGTTTTCCCTGAGCTAAATGTTTAATCTCTGTAGGAAGGAAATTCATTGGTAATAGAAGTGTAGAAAATGAGTAGAAGTATTTAGGAGTACAATTGGGTATTATTTACTAGTTTTACAAAGATATAGCAGGCTTATATTTTTGAAGCATGGCATGCTCTGCCACTCCAGGGAACATGATGGTGCATCCATGGGAAGTGCCATAGGTCTGCTTGTTGACTCCCACTGATATAGACATTCCTTACCTTCCCATTCAAGTTCATTTCCATTGCCCAAAAATTCCAAGGAGTCTGTCTCGTCTGGAGTTTCAATATCATCCACATTGATATCCAGATCATCTGGTGTATCCAAGAAGTCATCAGACAGCACCGAGCCCTCACTCTGGTCCAGGGAAATGTTAATCTCCGGAGCCACAAGAGTTTTTCGCTTCCTATGTGACCCATTAATATTTAACGTGCTCGGTGGAGCTGAAGGAAACATATTGATTATTAAAAAGCTAGTTTGCTTGAATCACCTTTGAGTGTGGAGCTTTTAATAGCTCCTACTTACAGGAAGTGATGTCATCTTCTGTTGGGCTGCCAAGCGTGTCCATCCCTGTATCTTCAGGAAGAGGCCTAAAAATAAAAACAAGCATAAGTGTATAATCTACACAGATGTACAGAATACAAGCATTATAAACTGCACTAAGTAAACACATTTGCCTCACTCCTTAGTTTGCATCTTCACAAGATATTTTCTCCCATGTTGCACATGAACATTTGTATCTCTAGTAATCAGTAAATCAATCAGGAGTTACTCAAGGACAAACGAAATGGTATGGGTACAAAAGCCCATTATCGAATACATTTTAGGATCATAGTCACAAACTGGAGTGCCTTGAATCAATTTCATTAAGTGTTCGGCAGTGTATTATGTATCAGATGACACATGGCCTCTTGTCTGTGACATTAATATAGAAGGGTTGTGTCTATGGCTACAACTATACACAAACTGGTTATATGCAGGGGATATAACTTATTGACAAACTTGATAAAAACAGTTTCTCATAAACATACTGGGAGACCATTATGCTTTCTACAATTACGGAGGTAAGAACACTTATGTCCTGATATGCCTCAAAGTGCATTCATATGGAGAGTATTAAAGAGAAGCAGTGAAGCATTTTATTTCCATTTTATAATGTATTTATTTTTAACTTCTAGTTTGTTGTATCTACTGCATTAGCACCTGACCTTCAAACATTCAGTGTGATGCTGAGAGCTCTTGAATCAATATGTTCACTTGTAGTTCTGTTACTGCTAATCTCTAGTTTATTCAGCAGAATAATATAATAATAACACGTTGTAACATTCCCTTATTACCTTTAACAGTAACACACACAAGTATATATATATATATACATATAGTTAAATAATCAGAGTATTGCAGTAAATAGTGATAATTTTTTTATTGGACAAGCTTATTCATAATATAGCGACAAGCTTTCGAGAGAAGATCCTCTCTTTATCAAGTCAAGCTTGAGTTTTGCTTTTTGACTTGATAAGGAGAGGATCTTCTCTCGAAAGCTCGTCGCTATATTATGAATAAGTATGTCCAATAAAAAAGGTATCACTATTTACTGCAATACTCTGATTACTCAACTGGATAACTGGACACTCACGGCTTCCTCAATCTTTATTAGTGCCAGTACAAAAATGTCTAATGTCACTTGTAGACATTAGTACATTATGCTGTGTGTCAGTTTAATGACCTTCTGCTATAAGGTGGCCAGGGGTTTTGATCCTTTTTTAGTCCTAACGTTAGAGTGCATAAAGGGCGTCAATATACTAATATAATACAGCACCCACGTGTGAAGCCATATGATTTAATTGAATTAAAGTCTGCAGACTTCTGAAAAGTTGGCACACTTTCAGGGAATGTGAAATATTATTGGAATGGAAAGCTTCAACATGAGTTCACCATAACTTCCCACTTTAGTATATCTGATATCTATCATTGTGGAGATTATAATACATACAAGTTTTTCACATACCCTTGTCCTGCAATAAAAATACACACATCTTTACAAATGCTTGTTTAGCACACCGCCAACATATGATTGCCTTCTGGATCAGGACCTTGTCGTGGTGAAGGGGTTTGGGTATCTCAATGAAGCTATGAGCTATACCATGTAAAGTCACCCAAGATCGGCAGGCCATAGCATAGAGGTCAGACAAACTGTGAAACCGTGGTTCACTGGAGATGGAACTGGCAACCCACTTTTCCAATAACCTTATGGATAAGACATAATGATAGATGTGCCTGGCATGCTATGGTCCATGGGGTCACAGAGAGTCGGACACAAATGAACAACTGAACAACGACAACAAAACACAATTAGAAAGATAATAGGATGCCAGGTTTAAGATCGCAGAAATTACAGTATCCTCAAGCCCTCTCTTCCTAGTCTTACGCTTCAATGTTCTGTAGGACAGGATCCGTTAGATGTGAAGCAATGCAAAGTGACGTGCCCTGCAGCATGCATTATACAGCAAACAGTTTACATATTGCCAATAACTAGCATACATATATATAAATAAGAGGGTGAGACGCATACCTCTTTTATCAAGCAATTGCTGTAGTCTTGTGTTGTCCTTATGTGACAGTTGACAACTGCCCTCTTGAACCTTATCTACATTAAACCATCCAAAACAAAAGTAGCCTCTTATTTTGAATGGTGCTTTCATACAAGGTGATTATTTGTGCCTGCTTTCTGCAGTTCCTCTCTGTGTAAATGGACTCTAGTACCACTGAGCATGCTTGTGCACCTCTCAGCATCATTGCAGAGCAGGGACCGACGCACATAGTCAGCCCAGGAGACTCCTCCTTCACTCACATCACTTAGTCCCAAGCCGGTGATTGCAAACAGCTATATTTATGTTCCAGTGGAGCAGAAACATCCTACTGTACAGTACAGCCATCTGTCTGGTAATTTAACCACACCAGACCTTGTACGTCTCTGCTAAATTAATTACAGCTATTGTCCAATGCCAAATGACATGTAGGACTAGTACTTAAAGTGGGACTGAGGGGCAGGGGGATCTTATCTAAAAATTGACACTATTCCTCCAAAAGAGGGGCAGTTGGGATGTATGTTATCAGAGAAAAAAGGAGACAGGTATGTAGTAGAGGTTTCAGCCTCTGTGTTTTCATTGGTTTACTTCTTCTAACATACATGAGATGCTGTACCATTCTGTACACTAAAGGTACAGCACGCCAATCTCAGTCAGTGTCTGTAATATTTGCAGACAAGGTGAAATCCATGTGATACAACATGGCTGACCTTTTTACATTATCATCACATTAAATCGTCTCACTAAATGTATTCCAATTTGCTTATGTTCCTCTATCCAATTAACATCAACCTTCCACATTATGCTTAAATGATTACCTGACGTGTTACTTGTCAGTGGGCAGTCCACTTGTTTCTCTTGCTATTGGCAAAACATTAAAATGCATGAATATTTAAAAAATGAAGCCCAAATAATAAGATTATTTTCAATAAAAAGCAATTGTTTTATCATATATTAAAAAGATCATGCTTCAGACATTACTAAAGTTGTGTTTTTTCTATGAAGAAATATTAAGTAAAACCTGTGCACAGAGCATTACGTACATCTGTAGGATTAATTGGCAGAGAACTGTGACTCTTACAGACATATTACTACTCATTGTCTCACATGGCCAAGACCTCAGATCAGTAAAACATTTGTATCATTTTTTTCTGCTTTGAGAGCATCATTTGAAAATAGAAAAACACACAGTGACACATTATCAAATATACTCTTTCAGATGCAAAAGAGAGAAAATGCTTTGAATGGCCCTTTAATGTAAAGGCCAAGTGTATATCAATCAGACATTCTTTATTGTTTATAATCAACGTTTAATAATTAAACAATTATATAACATATATGATCTAGTACAAGAAAAATGAATTGGAATAAAAAAACTAATTAGCATTTGGTGCTGCTACCTGAAACAGTGTTACAAAAAGGGTGTGTAACCTTCTTTCTTCTCACACTGTTTTGGGATTTACCCCATGTTAATATACAGGAAGCATCCTTGTTGCGTTCATCAGTCATTTACCTGTCCATTATTCCTGTTTATACAACTCCCTCTGCAAAGAATATAATATCCTGTTCTGACAGAATTATCTTGTATCATTTATTTGTCCTCAGCAGTGGTGGAGATACTGGCTCTATATTCCTACATAAACATATTAAAAAGATGTAGCTCTTGTGCTACTCCACTTACCACTTTAATTCAAATTTACATTTACAACAGCACTTTATTGCATTTTCTTAAATCATTTTTCTATACAAACAAGTAGATGAGGTTTAAAAAAGTGACACTGTCACCTAAACTGGAAGTTTCATCATGAAAGCATGGATATTCTATGTACTAGCCTGCTTCCTCTAGATATTTCCTGAAAATAAAGCATTTTTTTGCTGCTAATTTGTGGCTGAATATACTAATTTGCGTCTCAGAGTGCTTAAAAAGGGTAGACAATTAACTGAATGGCAACATTGTATAGCCTGTTTCTCTTGCTTTTTATGCATAATCAAAATAGTGAAAACTTGATTTTGGGGTAAGTTCATTTAAGCCATCCCTAGAATTCTTTTGATTCCTATTTTACATGAATACATGCCTTTGTGCACAGTATTAAAAAAAATCCACAAAGACCATACAGGAATATGAATTTCCCGGGAGCCAGGGCTTCTAAAATTTGTACTACTAAATATTTTTCCAATATATAATGCATCTATATGAAGAGCACCCTTCAAGGCTCCTAGAAAAAGCCTCTCCGGCTCCTATAAAATCTTCTGAACGCTTAAGTTTTACATTTTTTATCCACACTGCCATCTGAAATATACTTGCTGCCTAATATATACAAACTAGGTAATTGCCTGTCAAAAAATGATGGCAATAAAATTTGAAGTCTGGCAATGCTGTTTGCCACACAACATCATGCTTTGCAAATTTGTCTTCCCATTGTCTCTTTTGCTCCGTCTCTCAGCCCTGTGTCTCTTTCCACCCTCTCCGCCCTGTCCCATCACTGTGTCTTTCTCCTCGGTGTCTCTGCTGAAGCTTGGCGTGGCGCGCTCTGACTGGCGTTGGTATTATTTTCTAAGTCCCGCGTGCCTGGCATTGTTCGGGCAAGTGTTACTGGCTTCGGCCTCATTTTGATCTTGTCTGAGAAATGTAAAAACTTTTCGGCCACCATTTTTTTCTTGCTTAGCCAATTTTAGAGTGTTCAAAAACTCAAAATATGATATATCAAATTAACTTGCTAGCTCACTCACAGGATGCCTGGCTCTCCCCCGAGTTATCTCTGAGTGTATAAGTTAGTTTTTTATAGGATTTGTGTTTTTTTGTGGGTCTTTGGAGTTATGCGCTTGTCCAATAAAGTATTGTGGGCCGTAAAGTATTGCATGCCTCATAAGTCATCTCGAGCCCTGCAATGAGCGCTCATTGCAGCTAAGTCCTGCGTGGCTTCGTGAGGGCCGCAGCCCGCGGGCCTCTATCCGCGCTCTGTGAGGCCCGCAAAGCGTGACGGCAACTCGCAGTACGACAACTGTGATTCATTTCCGTAATGCCATATTGCACTAATAATTTCATTTTCAAAATATATTGTACAATTTTTTTCCAAGTAGCAACTTTATTTGCGTCTGAATGTATAAAAAAGGAGGTTCACAGGATGCTACATAAATAGGAGGAACAACATCCATACAATAAATTATAATTATTTTTATATTTAACATGCAGTTATTTTACTTATCCAGTATTTATATAGCCTATGCTAACCATTGTGTCAGTGTCCATTTAATAGCCAAATACTAGTATTTCATATTGTGAAGAGTTATATACGCCCTAGACTGAACAATACAGCCATTTAGTATTAAATGCCAGTCTTTAGAAATCTTACTTGGCTACATCCAACATCAGATGTGCTCATATCCTATTCCTATCACTGCAGCTGGGAACTTACAGCTGCTTATCTGTGCATCCAGATTATGAATGAACAGGGGACCATCTCACAGTTGTACAAACAGGGTTATTCTGTGGCACACACAACACAGGGCCTAGTTTTACTGCAGCTGTGGCTTGAAATAATGCCGTAGAGGAAGCTCAGATGTTTGCTTTCCTCTTAATATAGCATTCAGCATCTATCTATCTATCTATCCATCTATCTATCTATCTATCTATCTATCTATCCATCCATCTATCTCTCTATCTATGTATCTATATCTATCTATCTATCTATCCATCCATCTATCTATCTATCTATCTATCTATCTATCTATCTATCTATCTATCTATCTATCTATCTATCCATCTATCTATCCATCTATCCATCCATCTATCCATCCATCTATATATCTATCTATTCCTTAACTTGCCTAAATTCCACTTCACGGCTGTTCCACTTCATTATATGGCACTTCCTTTAGATTGTAAGTCTGTGAGTTTTCAATCTTATGTGCTATAGGTAAAGTACAGTGTACATTTAATTTTAAGCTCAAAGATAGGGCCCTCCATTCCTTTTTTCTTTATTTTGTTAATATTGTTTTGAACTTACCCCTGTATAGCGCTACGCAATATGTTGGTGCGTTACAAATAAAGGAAATAAAAATAATAATACCCTTGTAACACCCTTTGAAATAAAAATGTAAAATCTTTCTGTCTTAATGTAAGAAAAAAACAGGCAGTGAGGTTTGATTGTGAAATACTGCCATGCAGGGTACCTAGAGTTCAGTGTCACATCATCGCCTATTTTGGTAGACATCCTAACATAGGCTCCTATTCATTTGAGCAATGGTTAGTTACTGGAGCCCATAATGTAGCCTGTAAACTAATTTGCTATTCAATTGGCGTCTTTTAGCTACCCGCAGATGATTTGCAGGTTACAGACTGAAAATCCCTGGGGTTGTCAAAAATCGTAACTCCGACCCAGCTAAGCCTTTGATCTTTCAAGACTGTAAATGTTACAATCACAAATTGCTATTCATTGCTACAATTCCTGAAACCAGCAAATGTTTTAACACCCATACATGGCAAACATAGAATAAATGCATAGTTTAAGGTTTAGGCTTTCGGCCATGTAGCTGCGTGCTTGATCAATTGAATCGCTCTGTAACTGTTGCAAAGCCCAGAGACGTACGGCCAGTATAAAGTAAACTGCGGGCTTGCAATTGAATAGGGTCCATAGTCTACAATGCTACAGATAAAGTGTGAAGAGTCCTTCAAATATGTTGATGCCTGTACTAAAAGCCCCATAGTCAACGAGATGCAATTTTGCCAGCACAGTGAGATATAAAGGGCACTGCACAATGAAAAAAATATGTTTGCAAACTTTGAGTCTGACTAAGAGCATAATTAATCATCAGAGCTCATGCTCTTTTCCCAATCTACTTTCTGGTACAGTTTTACAGCCCTATTAAATTCCCCCCACGAGTTAAACCGTAGCCCGTAATGTAGCCCGTAAGACTGCTATTAAATTAGCCCAGTAAATCAAGTCGCTGCCGATCTGCGGGTTTGGAGCGAAAAAAGCCTATGGGATGTGGAACATGGAACTTCGCGGCCTGCAAATCATTTGTTATCCCAAGCCCGTAACCACTCCAATTCCAATTGAGTTATTAAATTGCTACAATTTCACTTGCGTTCAACCCCGTAACATGCAAATGAAAGGCCAACGAGTGCTAGAGAGGACTCGCAAGATGGGTAAAGTCTAATCCGTATCACTGTAAATGCAAATATCACCACACTACTGTACTTAGGTAAAGGGAAAGTGATGTTAGGTCTTAGAATTAATAGCACAACATCCTCAAGCTCACAAATCGGGGCAAGAAATACTTGATTTCATGTTTAATTTTTGTGTTATATTGATCCCAGCAATCAATGTGTTAATACATATAATGGAACACGCATTTAATAGCATATCATATTTACGGCTTTATGAATATTGCATTATATCTGGAATGTGGGTCTGAACGTAACTCGTAATCGCACCCCATAAGACTTTGAAATCCAAGCTCAAGCTCGTAAATTGCAGCCCTTTCTAATTTAATAGCACAGTAACTCAGCCAAATTTTAAGTCCGCAGCCCTTGCGAATCTCACATTGGATGTATATATGGCTGTATGCGTGTTATTTTTTCATCAGTACACTGCTCTATTTAGAAGATTTTGCTGTTTCCATGGAGAGAAAAAAATACTATATAGTGTCCAATTAAAGTGGAACAAGTTGCTCTTATCTGAAAAAATGCACTTATAGCATTTCACATATTTGTGTAAACATTTTAGCACTTGCCTTTTATTGCTACACGTCCTATGTATACCAGGTGATGTAAGATGTTACAGAACACAGGTCCATTATTATTGTTATTACTAGCGACTTGCCCGTCCAAAAATGACGGCAATAAAATTGTAAGGCAGGTAATGCTGTTTGGTGGAGATGCGCAGTGAATGGATTTTGTGTTTATTGTGAGTTTTTTGTTGTTGTTTTTGTGTATATTTGTTTTTGTATGCTAAGGAAATAATTAATACATTAATAAATGAATATACTTTACCTATTTGTAAGTAATATATGCAGGAAGCATTGTGCTGAAGAGCTGACAATCTGTTTTGATGTTCCTGCAGCATATAATGTCGGTTTGCACTGTTGTCGAGCTGAGGTGTAAGTGTCAGCAATGTGTGCATTGTGTAGTGTAAATAGGCGGCGTGCGCGAGGGGAAGCCATTAGGGTAGCTGTGTACTTCCGCATTGTGTAAGTTAGTGTTGTAAAATGGCGGCAAATGTGTATGTGGAACGCGGGTGTGTATGATGTAGCGTCCTTGTTAATAGTGTATCTTGTACCTCGTACGGCTTTTTGGAAAATCTGTATGTGCTTGGTGGTGTTTTGCGTGTTTAGGGTCCTGTAGCCTCGTTTTCACTTTTCGGCGGCCATTTTTTCTCTCGCTTAGAGGATTTTCGTTTGTCTAAACTCTGGAATTTGGACTTAAATTGAGGGGTAACTTCACTTGCAGAGGTCCTGGGTGCCCCCCTTGCTGTGGGTAAGCTTTTTATGTATTTGTTGTGTGTATTTATTGTGTTTTTAATGTTTTCATGTGTGCGCGGTTCCGGCGTTAAGGTCGTATTTTTGCGAGGTTGTAATGCTTTTTTTTCTAAGTCCCATGTGTCATATTTTTTGATGGTAAGTCCGTAAATTTTGCGTTGTAGGTCCCTCATTGCAGCCGACGTGGGAGCCTCCACCTCTGCAAATGCGGCCCCTCGCTTCGCGAGGGTCTGCATTTGCAGGCCGAAAGTCGTAGGGTGTCGTAGGGATGAGCGCCTACGGCACTCATCTCAACCAGCGCTCCTTACCAGCAACTGCGGCCAGCTCGCTATGCGAGCCCGCAAGCTTTAGCAACAATCCGCCTGCTCACAACTATATACAGTCAGGTCCATCAATATTGCGACATCGACATAATTCTAATCTTTTTGGCTCTATACACCACCACAATGGATTTGAAATGAAACGAACAAGTTTCAAGCTTTAACTGCAGACTTTCAGCTTTAATTTGAGGGTATTTACATCCAAATCAGGTGAACGGTGTAGGAATTACAACAGTTTGTATATGTGCCTCCCACTTTTTAACGGACCAAAAGTAATGGGACAGATTAACAGTCATAAAACAAACATTTACTTTTTAATACTTGGTTGCAAATCCTGTGCAGTCAATTACAGCCTGAAGTCTGGAACGCATAGACATCACCAGACGCTGGGTTTTATCCCTGGTGATGCTCTGCCAGACCTCTATTGCAACTGTCTTCAGTTCCTGCTTGTTCTTGGGGCATTTTCCCTTCAGTTTTGTCTTCAGCAAGTGAAATGCATGCTCAATCGGATTCAGGTCAGGTGATTGACTTGGCCATTGCATAACATTCCACTTCTTTCCCTTAAAAAACTCTTTGGTTGCTTTTGCAGTAAGCTTCGGGTCATTATCCATCTGCACTGTGAAGGGCCGTCCAATGAGTTCTGAAGCATTTGGCTGAGTATGAGCAGATAATATTGCCCGAAACACTTCAGAATTCATCCTGCTGCTTTTTTCAGCAGTCACATCATCAATAAATACAAGAGAACCAGTTCCATTGGCAGCCATACATGCCCACGCCATGACACTACCACCACCATGCTTCACTGATGAGGTGGTATGCTTTGGATCATGAGCAGTTCCTTTCCTTCTCCATACTCTTCTCTTCCCATCACTCTGGTACAAGTTGATCTTAGTCTCATCTGTCCATAGGATGTTGTTCCAGAACTGTGAAGGCTTTTTTAGATGTTGTTTGGAAAACTCTGATCTGGCCTTCCTGTTTTTGAGGCTCACCAATGGTTTACATCTTGTGGTGAACCCTGTGGATTCACTCTGGTGAAGTCTTCTCTTGATTGTTGACTTTGACACACATACACCTACCTCCTGGGGAGTGTTCTTGATCTGGCCAACTGTTGTGAAGGGTGTTTTCTTCACCAGGGAAATAATTCTTCGGTCATCCACCACAGTTGTTTTCCGTGGTCTTCCGGGTCTTTTGGTGTTGCTGAGCTCACCGGTGCGTTCTTTCTTTTTAAGTATGTTCCAAAAAGTTGATTTGGCCACACCTAATGTTTTTGCTATCTCTCTGATGGGTTGTTTTGTTTTTTCAGCCTAATGATGGCTTGCTTCACTGATAGTGACAGCTCTTTGGATCTCATAATGAGTTAACAGCAACAAATGCATATAGCACACTTGAAATGAACACTGGAGCTTGTATCTGCTCTTTGTAAATGGGATAATGAGGGAATAACACACACCTGGCCATGGAACAGCTGAGCAGCCAATTGTCCCATTACTTTTGGTCCCTTAAAAAGTGGGAGGCACATATACAAACTGTTGTAATTCCTACACCGTTCACCTGATCTGGATGTAAATACCCTCAAATTAAAGCTGAAAGTCTGCAGTTAAAGCACATCTTGTTCGTTTAATTTCAAATCCATTGTGGTGGTGTATAGAGCCAAAAAGTTTAGAATTGTGTCGATGTCCCAATATTTATGGACCTGACTGTATGTGATTATCCTTTATTTGTAAAGCGCCAACATATTCCATAGCGCTATACAGGGGTTAGGTACAAGTCAAAGACAAACTGACCACAATGCAAAGGAATGAATGGCCCTGTTATTGAGCTTTCAATCAAACACACACAGTGATTTTCCTAAAGCACCTAACAAGATTGAAAACTTGAAAACTTACATTCTAAAGGACAATGAATGTTACTGTCACAGCTTAGAAATCAGCTTTAGTGTCAATGGCTTTTGAGCTGGCTCTTGAACTTTTAACCTCTCTGCTCAGCATTCTAAGTGGCAGTGACAAAAATGGAACTTAAAATGTCAACTCTTCACAACATAAAGCCAGAAATGGTAAACTAGGCAAGTTTCATAACCTTTACTTAGGTAATTAATCTTCTCTAATAGTGATCTTTAATATAAAAGAATCTCAGGTGAAACTTGCCCTTTAAGGTAAAATGCACCTGCTATCTAATTATATACTAGACACCACTGACAATTCACTTCTATTTATCTATCTGGGCGATTGGTAGTGCCAGTACTCTATTTTCTCTGTTACAGTTATTGGGAGGTGCTAGTGTAGAGATAACTCACCTTGGAAAGTCTTCATCCTGCCATTCCTCCTTCACATCCACATCCACATTTTCCATGCGCAGCGTGGCCTCGGTGGTACCCATGACTCTGTGCAGTGGTCAGAAAATGTGCACAGAACCAAACAGGGGCCCCAGATGTTCCTGGAACACAAATATTTAAGGATGTATGATTATCAGAGCAGTGCTGGGATAAGATATTTAGTTTTTTATTATTATCAAAACCATACATGTACTCAAGACTATAGACATATAGATTTCATAGCAGGTCAGAACCAAAGGGTTCATCTAGACCAGGGGTCACCAAACTCGGTCCTGGAGGGCCGCACCCAGGCCTGGATTTGAGGATTTCCTTTCCGTGCACAGGTGAGTCAATCAGGATGACTGAAGAAGCAATAGTCTCACCTGTTTGCAGCAAGGATATCCACAAATCCAGGCCTGGGTGTGGCCCTCCAGGACCAAGTTTGGTGACCCCTGATCTAGACTGTTCATTCTATCAATCTGGGGTTAATTAAGCCACAGGATGGCATTATGCCTATTTCAGTTCCTTACCTAACTTGACCATACTACTTTGACTGGGAGTCTGTTCAACTTATCTGCTACCTTTTTTGTAGAATAGTACGTTCATACATTAACCATAAATCTCTCACCTTCTTACTTCAATTCATGACCTCTTGTTCTTGTATTATTTTTTTCTAGAAGATATTTCTCCCCTGAATGTTATTAAACCCTTTGAGAAAAAAGCTAATGGGACCTCTGTTTCATATTCTAACCATCCCATACAGTCACTTGACAAAGCACTCAAAGAAGAAACCTGTAGGGTTTCAATAGCTCTCTAACTCATCTTTGAAGATTTTTTTAGCTGGTCCTTCGCAGCGTATTACCTACCACAACCAACTTGCTTTTGTTTACGGACAATATGGTCACTTATATGTATAAAATAGGCATATTTGATACTTAATTTTATATCTCTCAATCGTTGAAAATGAGTTCCTGGAGATCTCTGCGGTATTTAATTGCAACTGTTCATCCTCCTTCTATGTTACAGCAGGAACCAAAATCAGTTTGATTTGATATAACCAGTTTGGTCAAGGGTCTCTGATAGGTTGCTGTCCGGATGCAGCACACTAACGCAGGCCCACTATATACAAACGTAATCTGCTATGTTGTGCTAAAGGAACATTCATACTGGTTTTATCTAATACATACAGTCACTCTTAATGCTTATCATGTGGCAAAAGAGATTGCAATCTGTGACATCTTCAAATGCTTTATGTCTTGATATCTTGCAATATTATTGTTATATTGGACAGCTTTAGTCAGGTAGATATATACAAGAATGTTTCAGTATTATAAAGTACAAGTAAAATACATTTAATATGTGCAGGAAGACAACCTTAATCAAAAAGCATATAATAATAATTTATAGAAACCCATATGTACCTTGGCAAATCATACAGACCAACATTTCTGGAGACAAGTGGATCAGACATATTCAACAGACACAAAGAAATAGCAGGTATGGCAGTGTACACAGACTTGGCTAATGCCTTGGCATAGCCATGTGATATAGAAACAGGGATTAAGACATCATGTACAAACCATTAGGCGTATCTGTATGTCAGCTTTCTAAAATTATGATTGAAATCTATAGATATTACCTTTAGGTAAATCTACTGGTAAATATATCCAATGCAGTGTGATCTGACCCTGGATGGTGTGCAAAGATATGGTTTATAGGCGGATTAAGAGCGCTACAAAGAGAAACATTTCTACTGGGCCAATGGAAACATATATCTTAATAGCTCTTCAGTAATCCCAATAGGAATCCAATGTTTTGGAGAGATATATACATACCATTGTGAAAAGGGAAGAGAGGTTATGTTAAACACAGGCTTGTTTGGGTACCATAGTGCAGACTCCAGTTCCATCATTCATCATAACTAAAGCTTAGGTTTATTCCTATTATCATTGCATATAATACAAGCAGCACAACTAACACTGGTACATACCTTCTGAGATTTTTCAAAAGTCTGCAAGGTAAATTCTCAAGGAAAATGGTTACACAGGGAGATCTTCCAGCTCTGCCCTGTTTTGCTCAGTTATACAGGAGAGCCAAATCCTGCATCCCCAGGCGGGCATCCCTGGCATCCAGACGTTTAAATCCTGGCAAATTTCAGTCGGCTTCTAGAAGCCACCAAGGATGCTGAGCTCCCTCATCCCAGGAATTTGTGCAGTGACTTCATGGCAGTGATGCTCTGCTTTGTAATGATGAACAAGACTGTATCCTCAGCTTACAGCTGGTACAGGTCTAGCAGCTGATGCGCTGACTATTGTGTATGTGCAATGGAGGAGATGGGAAGAAGAGGAGGAGGAGGAGTGGGAAATGATGCCCCATCAGGTCCTAGCCCTCCCTTCTCAGTGTCATGTGATCCTGGATTGGTTGGGAGCTGGCAGCATCCTAGCAAATTGGACCACTCCAGTCAAGGAGAGATAGGCAAAAGCAGGCTTTACAGAGCACACTGATGTGTTAACCTCTGATCTGCTGGTGATGCTGCTGCTTTGTGTGGGAGGTTGGTGCTAGACTAGAAATAGAAACTATGGTGAGATGGTGAGTCATGTAATGTCTCACCAGGATGTTTAAATGCAGCATCTTCACAGACATTAGTACATAGCCACAACAGTAAGGTGTCCTCTTGTTTGGTAATGTGGCACCAGAGTGCTCAGGGCTGCAGAACAAGACAGTATACATAAATAATGATTGCAATATTCAGATTGTGTTGAGATTAATACTCATTGTTTAAACACAGTACTATCCACAATTACTTAAGGTCAGTGAACCAATATATTCTGCAGTTGAAAATATAAACATATCAAATATGAACTGAAACATATCCTTTGTAATTGAGAAGTTATAAGGAGGTATTTTATGGAGCAATAAGAAGAGTGTTTATTTAAAGCAGTGGCGTCTTTCACAAGTACCAAGAGCCAAAAAATGTTTTGCTCATCAATACACAGAAATAGATGGGATTTTAGGTAGATGAGTACCGAGGGACCACTATATATATATATATATATATATATATATATATATATATATATATATATAGACTCTCAGTTAACTGGAACTCACACAACCAGAACTCTTAAGTAACCAGAAAAATAATTGTACTTTAAATAGAAATTACAATTTACAGGGCTCAATAAATGCCAGGAGCCAGGTTGTCATGCCACAAAATGCTTACAGGCACCTAGATGTCAACCACTGTACGTCTCTGCAGTTTAGTTTTACCCAGAAGCAGACAGTCATGATTGCCAGAGACAGTGCAGTGTTGGCATTATATTACCTGGTATCAGCACCGCACCCTCCAGTCGTACCTACCTGTGTGTAAGTGAGGAGTGAAAGCTGCTGCTGCTAGTACAGCCGTCACTGACAAATATACTTAGCAGAGCATCCTATGTGCAGCTAATATAGGCCTCTTTTAATATTAACCAGCAACCAGAAACAACATTTATCCGGCATCTACCAATCCCCATGGGTGCCCGATAACTGAGAGTCTACTGTATATATATATATATATATATATATATATATATATATTGTTGTTGTTATGTTGTTCAGACATATCTGTCCTCAAAGGGGCCGCACAGTGCTTTTAATGTTTTTGTTGGAAACAGCATATATAGTAAAATCTGTTGTGCCAGCCAGTTGAATTGAGGAACACATTGTAATGGGAATTACTTGATGATCAACTACATGGTGATCAACAGAATGCAAATTTTGGGAGGAGAAAATATGCTATGCTGTAGAAGAAGCAATGCTTTCCAATTCCAGAGAAAATTGGGGGTCACATAGAAAGCCTATGAGTGCATCATGCTGTGCCCAGGCTAAACATTGCCTACCAGTGACCTATACAGACATATACAAATCAATTTCTAGCACATATGTGAGTCCTGCCAGAAACATATCAATTAACATTCTCTTAGATTGTACACTTTCTAACGAGAGCAGGGCCCTCATCTCCTCATGTATATAATCCAGCTCTTGGGATTTGATGTAACGCAAAATGGTTTCACAGCTACTAATATTGTTAGTTTGATACATACTTGTGTCTCATTTTCTTGTACTGCAGTAGTCCTTTACATAATGAAACTCATACTGCTGCACAAGCCCAAAGTAAGGGGATTGATATTGCAATAAACTTGACCCAGGGAGAACCTAGTGGAGCTCAATCCTAACTAACAAACCATTCTAACTACCATTTACTTCTGGATTAACAATAACGACAGACGCCAAGATGGGGTAAAACAGGCCACAGCTTGTATATTTTTTTAAACATATACAAACACAATATATATAACCTTAAGAGGAGGAGCCTGGCCAGATGTGGTGACCTCATGCTATGAGCCCGCGTTCAGGGACCTATTCCTTTACTTGACCAAGCCCTTGAGGAAAGGATCCCCTACTTTACAACCAGGCCCAGGCTCTCCCCCACCTGCCACAGAGCAGACGAGGGATCACTTACGCAGCTGTATGGCCTGCTGAATACCCTCCCCAAAAACCAACATCATTACCTCTAAACCTATGACAGTTAAATGTACACCATCGGACAGAAAAAAGAGGCCTGAGTCCACATTCTCAAATTTGGTGTGGCAAAGTTCCTAACGAAGCTGGACATCAATCTATTTATCCTCTGGCACGCTTTTTTCAAGCTCCTGGGGTACCTAGAACTTTTCCACACACCCCTCTTAATCATCTCTGACCAGATGATGAGCACACCTTTAAACATATCCAGCCAAATCAACAAGTCCCTTTTCATGTCTTTCATCAACTTCTTCATTGGAGCCGAGCCCAAGTTGTTGTTGCCAGCGTGTATCAACAGGAAGGCCGGATGCCCCCAACGGCGGGCATGCAAGTCCAATTGTCCACTCACTTGCAACCACAGCAAGCCTCGGACCCCGATCCACCGCACCTGCATAACCTCCTCCAGCATGCCCAGGATCCTTTCTTTTAGATGCGGTGTACCGGTGAGCCCAATGCACGTACGAGTGCCGATGATCCACAGCTGTTTACTGGAACCTGTCAATATCAATGACAGCGTTAACAACTGCCCATCGGGTCTTAGTCAAGTAGCTGCTGGTCGCACATAAGTCAGGTATCTCCTAGATTCCCATTTCCCAATTCTCTGAATTGCCTTTTCTGGCAAGCCTAGGCGCACTGCCTTCATAGCCGCCCATATCCGAAATGAATGAGTTCCATAATACGATTGATTAAGACCCAAACGCTGTACACTAAGTTTTAGTACTCAGGAGGATTGAAAACAAAAGAGTGCTGTGCCGTCCTCAAGGGACCCGGCACGTCCGGTCGTACCTGCAGATAATGCCATACACACTCAAATGAGCAACAGACTGTCCCCACTCTCCACAGGCTGACCTCCCCTCCTCTGCCGGCCTGATCCGTCTTTGACCTTCGTAACCACATTTGCACCCTGTCACCATTTACATACCACCGGAACCATACTTCCGTGCTGCCACTAGCTCACCAATCTGGAATGCTCCAAAAAAGGCTAGTGAGAAAGTCGTCTTGAAAAGCACAGATTCGTAGGCCGTAATACAAACTTCCTGCAGCACTGAGCATAACCGTACAAACACCGAAAACGTAATGGGGCGCCTTTGCGTTGTTCACCTCGCACGACACACCTTAACAGAAACTCCTTGGTCAGGTCCCTTTGCCCAGCTAGCTTAAACATGAAAGCTAGGGCCACCACCTGATGCCTGACAGATGCCTCTGACTCTCCGGCATCCTTATATCTGAGCAGTATACCCACCATCCTTTCTTCCGTGGCGGTTCAACCCTCCAGACTAACCAAGTCCTGACATTTTTCCCATACTTTCTTGTAACCGCTCCAGGTGGATGGTGCCAATGACTTCCTGACCAGTGAGTATACCTCTCTGCTCCAAGCTCCCACAGCTGTGGGGGAATTTCTTCCCCGTGTACCCGCGCCTCTGGAGCCAATGACCGGTACCAATCCCACTGTGAACGAAAAAGGGTGTCAACAATTCCGTTGGAATACCCTGGCACATCAGCCATAAGCAACCCAAAACTATATGCAGTGTCAGAAGTTTTACTGGTACAGACGATGCCGTAGTATTGTTAATAGCATGGACCACTGACCTGTTGTCCGTGAAGAATATGATCTGCCTGTTCGCCAAGTCAGTTCCTCAGATGTTAAGTGCTACCACGATTGGGAATAACTCCAGGAAGGCGAGAGTCTTGGTAAAGCCCGCAGCTGACCATGACTCCAGCCACGAGCTAGCACACCATCTTCCACTAAAGTAAGCTCCCATACGATTTTCGCCTGCCGCATCCGTGTATAACTCCAGCTACACGTTGTCCGAACTCTGCGGGTGTATCAAGGTTTTCCCATTGAATGTCCTGAGAAAAAACTGAGCCAAACCTTAACATCCTCCTTCATCGCTGCTGTAATGCTGATGAAGTGATGTGGACGTTGTATTCCAACTGTCGCGAATGCCAACCGCCGACTGAAGATCCTCCCCATAGGAATTGTCCTGCATGCAAAGTTCAACTTCCCCAGGACCGGCTGGAGTCGCCTCCGCGCAATTCTTCTGACTCCACCGATTGCTTCCAGCTCCTCCAATAGGTTAACCACTTTGTCCATGGGTAGGCTGCACTCCATGCACTGAGAATCTATTTGTATGCCCAAGAAGGATAGCCGTGTAACTGGTCCTTCTGTTTTGTCTTGGGCCAATGGAACCCACATTCCCCAGCCAAATGCGTGAAGGTACTCAGGATATGAGCACAGTTTACTGATACAGCTGGACCCACAAATAGAAAGTCATCCAGGTAGTGCATGATGCTGGTACAGCCCACTTCCAGGAATGAACTGAAAGATTCAAAGTATGCACATGATATGGAACACCCTATTGGCAAACAGAGGTCCACAAAGTAGTTCCCTTCGAAACTGCACCCCAACATATGGTGGCTGTCAGGGTGCACCGGTAACAGGCGAAAGGCGGATTTCATGTCCACCTTGGCCATCAGGGCACCCCGCCCCATTTCCCGCACAATCCCTGTTGCTGAGTCAAAGGAGGCATAAGGAACTGAGGATAGACTCTTGTATACTCCTGTCAATGCTATCATTGACAGATCCGCCCGGCGGGTACGACAAATGGTGTATCAGTCTGAACTTACCCACTTCCTCCCAACTGCGCCTCCTTGTCCAGTTTCTCACAAACCACCTCAGGAAATTCCATAGCCAACTTCAGGTTCTGTGGTCAACACAATTAAGGTCAGCTTCAGACGGAATCCTAAAGCCAGCCCAGTGGCGCCACTCTTACCCTTCACTCTACCGTAGCGTTCTAGCCACGGCACCAGTGCGTGAAGTAGCATTGGCGTCCTGCCCTTTTTGAGCGGGTTCGGTACCACTCTCTTTCTGTCTAGTGCCCCTTGCGATCGGGTGTTCAACCCAGCAGTTGGAACAGGCATGCTTGAACGGGCAGTTGGAGGACTATTTGCATACACCCTCATTGAAGGCATAGCAAACCCTTCTGCCAGCGGGTGCGTCGGCGGCGGGAGTTCAGCTCCCGACGACCGCGTTCTGAAAGGGCGGTACCCCCCACATTGGTGTCATAGCATTGAGCCAATAGGCCACCACCTTGTCGCTCCATGCCATGGACGACCTTGACGCCATGCATTGGCGGAAGTCCTCATCATATCTCCACCATGCGAGACCACCATAAGTGCGGTATGCACTCCTCGAGGTATACAAATAATGATGAGCACTACTCCGGGAATTTTTCCCCAATGACTCATGCCATGATAGAAAATGCCTACAACCAATTGTTGAATGACCTGGGTATTCTTTTCCAATTACCACGCCTGTCCTCACCCCCACTGCTATACCTGCGCTCTTGCATATCCGCCACCAGTGCAAGTGGGAGTAAAGAAAAGAGTTCAATGAACTCTTTGCACCCTATCTGCTCCTTAACTTGCTAGCTGCTAGCTGCTAGCTAGCTGCTAGCCCAGCCACCCAATCCCCCAAGTCAGACTCGTACATGTATACGTTATGGCTCTCCAGGAACACTTTTATGCCAGTAACCAGCTGGACATAACCGCTGTCCCCTGCCGTTAGTTGTCGGCTACTACCCAGCCCTGCAGTGGCAGGCTCACCTATGTCACGGCTGGTGGGCGTAGTTATTCTTCTCTCCAGCTCAGACATGCGGTCCCTTCTGCTCCTCGCCGTGGTTTCTCGCACCGCCCCGGAGCATGCGCAGCTGCACCTGCGAGATCTGCTGCTGCATGATCTAGATCTTTCCTTAGATATCCTAGAATGGCAAGAAGAAATATTACTCACCCATCTCCTTCTGATTTGGGGGATCCTATGCCTACCCTCTTCCGACGATAGGTCACTGCCCGTTGCAACAACAAACACCGGATCTGGTAGGGGTAAGTTTAAGGGACCTGTCCTCCACGTTGTAATTTGCTGGTGTGGACCACTACGTCACCCACACTGTCCGTCATTCCACCAATGTTGGTAGGGGTCACTGTTTTAGGTCTGGTATTAGGTCTAGTAAAAAGGAGAGGGCTGTACCTTGCAGTGGATCTCCTTGTCCTTGCGGGCCTCACAGCATTATTCTGTGTAGAAGCACCCGCTGGATCCATGACCACAGCCCTGCCCCTGTGCTGGTCTTCTCCTCTTCTGTCCGAGAACCTCGGCAATGATCCTCTGGAGGTCAGCTCTTCGCTGTCTGTATGCTGAACCTTCAAGAGAGAAGAAGTAGAGGATTTCTTACCCCTCTGTGAAACGCTCTTGCGTACAGCAACAATGGCTTTAGGATCATGCTCTTACCCCTGCCTTAAGGGCAAGGGTGTGGGGTGCGTCTAGGAGGCGTATCGGCTATGATTTGCTGGCTAAGAGGTGTGGAAGAAGGTGAATGCCGGACATCCAAGCCTCAATCCACAGGACCTGCGAGCTCAGCCACAGCTTCTACGTTAAGTGCTGATTGTGCGTCTCCCAACCAAGCACTGTCTGCTATCTTCTGCCTTCTCTCCCTAACTTGGCCATCAGTACCTGAGTCATGCTGGGTGGAGGCCCTTCCAAAGGCACATGGTGCCCCAGGGTCACCCTGGCTGGCAGCCATCACTGGCTGAGCCAGGGATATTCCCCCAAGCTGTCCTTGATGCCTTGGGATAGGACCTTAGATCTCACAAGCTGTAACAGGTGCTCTAAGTTTGCTTCCTCATGTGAGCCCATTGTATAACCCTGAAATCAGTCGCAGCAACTGCACAAGTACAATATGTTAATACAAACTCACAAGGACCCTGCACACACACAAAGCTAGCACACACCACCACACACAAATACTCAAGGTTATAGATGGCTGTGCTGCTTCTCAGTGGCATCACTGCTGCAGCTCCTCAATTGCCCTCTGCATGTCACGCTGACCAGCCACGGAGTGAGCTGATATGGCACCTGCGCATTACACCCACTCTAGCTCCTCCCCCTCGGGGTCAGGAGGCACTCCATGGGAGCCTGGGGCCGCCTCCATGCCCACATTACATCAGGTATCAACTTGTGTAACAATTTTTCATATGATTTCTTATATATGATTCGGATTTGCATAACATGGCATAGAAAGAATCAAATGCTATTTACACAGACTTAGGAACTCTTGTGGCACATAGCTTTATGCTAAGTATTTGGCAGGTTGTATGTACATTGACAGGCTGTAGATTACCATACCCCCCAACTATTGCTCTTTTGGATGGTCAGTCCCTTTATTCCCTCTGCCAAATGTCCCTTTTGAAGGAAAGTCCAAGATTTAAAGAGAAAACACTGGCTTCCAGCTCTGACGATGCCTCACTCCCTCTGATTCCTCCTACTGTTTTCTGTTAAAGTCTGGAAGAAAGATAGAAGGCTTGCATCATGTATGTTCAACTTGGCCCAGTCTAACACACCCCACCATACCAAACATCCCATGTAAACCAAATATATTCACCAATACCAAACGTTTGATATAAGAACAGGCCACAGCATGATTTATTTCTGAAACTATATGCTATTTGTTATATACATATAATGAGTGATGTCTGCAGTGCAAGGTGAAACTTACAAAAAATAAATAAATGCTGAGACCTATAGATTCTTGAAATGTACCATAGACATACTTACCAATCTCGCTGAAAAGGAAAAAAATACATCTTAATATACCAACAACACCCCACCTGTTCCAAAATTCTCTTTCCTCAATCTCTTATTTCTTTTGTATTCTATATTTTTTAATCTACCATATTTGTCATGATAAAATATAAAAAACAAAGACAATCACTAAGGGCCTCATTCAATTTGGGGCCGTAACTCTGTCTTAGCTACATTTACTCTACTATTCAACTGGTCGGGCACGAAAGTTAGGCGTCGGTCCCGAGAATCAGAAACCATGCACTCGACAGTAGCCTTTGCAGGCTTGAACATGATTGCGGACGCAAGCCCGTAACTCATAGTTCAAACTCGTAAGATCAGAGCACTTTAAATGCAAATATAAATTTAATACAGCAGTGTAAATGATTGAGAACACAATGGTTGACATTAGAATTAAAAGCACAACATTCTCAAGCTCGCACATCGCCAAAATATAATACTATATTTCATGTTTACTTTCTGTCCAAAGTCCTATCGGCTTGAATGACCTCCAAGTCCGTAACTCGTTATTCAAGCCCGTAGGACTGTGAAAAAAAGGAATGTTGGATTCCAAAGTCCTACAGGATTGGAGGTTGAAGCCCATAGGACTTTGGACGGAAAATAAACATGAAATAAAGTATTATATTTTGTCGATGTGCGAGCTTGAGAATGTTGTGCTTTTAATTCTAACGTCACCCATTTTGTTCCCAATCATTTGCAGTGCTGGATTGATTTTATATTTGCATTTCAGGTGCTCCGATTTGTAATTAAGCCCTTTGCGAGACCTCCTTGGTCCCAGTAACCTGTTGTTGAATTTTTGCCATTTGCGAGCTTGACATAGGGAAAATCGGAGCAATTGAATGGCGATTTGGGATTTTAGATGAAAGATCAAAGGCTTGGAGGGAAGTAACTTGCGATTTGATGAATCGTAATGAATTGCAGCAAGTAACCCCCGATCGGAGCCCACAAACGGAAGGCATTTGAATATCTAAGTAACTTGCGACATCTACTTTGGAGCCCGGATCTCTAAAAAGTAGCAATTGAATGAGGCCCTAAGACCCTAATTTAACTGAGCTGTTTTTGAGATCCGGGCTGGCAAGTGTAAGTCGCAAGTTATTTCGCTATTCAATTGGCAACTTCTTGCGGCCTACAATTGAGTTACTGGCTCCGAGCTGCGATTCATAGCGATTTTTAAAATTGCAAGTTAATGCCCTCCAAGCCTTTGATCTTTTAATTTCGCTATGCTAAAATCGCAAATCGCTATTCAATTGCTCTGATTCCCCTCGCTAAGCTATCCGTCAAGCCAGCAAATGGCCAAACTCGAACCACAAGTTAATTGTACGAAGGAGGACTCGCAAGGGCCTTGCAGCGTGGGTCCCCAAATTCTAAATTTCCCGCCTCACAGGTTTTCAAAAGACCTTAAAGGCCCTTAAAGGACCCGTGCTAGAATTTGTAATTAACCCCTGTCTAAAATTAACCCCATAACTCATGGGGCTATATACAGTCCCCCATGAGCCCCTAATTAACCCCATCGATCCCATAAGGGTCTATATAGAACTTTATGGGACAATAATTAACCCTCACATTAACACATAAGTGCCATGAGAGTCCTCCAGGACCCTCATGACACTAAGTCTAAACACTACTCTACACTATCCCATTCTGATTGGCTGAAAGCAATAGTGCCTTCTGATTGGATGAAATCTGATTGACAGCGATTTCAGCCAATCAGAAGGCACAATTTTTCTTTTTTAGATCAGAGCATGCTCAGGAACCCTCATTTGCGGCGGGGAGCTCATCAAGGGAGGAGCTCCTTTAGTTGCAATTTTATTTTTGATAGAACATCCAGATTTTTTCGGAGTGGCCTTTCCTGACCCAGAAGCCTGAAGACAAAGGCATCAGTGATCACGACTGGAGGCTCATATCGGCCAGGTGAGTAGACTATTAACCCTTTTTTTATTTTTATAGTGTAATTTTTTTTAATTTTCTGTAATGCTTTTTTTATTTCCTGTAGTGCTTTTTTTCCCCCTGTAGTTAGTTTATTATTTTTTGTACTTAGTGGGGGATTTTTATTTTCTGTAATGTGGGTGTTTTTACTTTTTTGTACTTAGTGGGGTTTTAGGAATTTTGTTAGAGGGTTAAATGGGTAGTGCAGGGGCTAATAGGGTAGGGTAGAGGGGGTTAATAGAATAGGATAGAGGTTAAATAGGTCTAGTTAGTGTTAAATAGCTCCAGTTAGGGCTAATTAGGTCCAGTTAGGGTTAATTAGGTCCGGTTGGGGGGTTTTAATGTTAGGTGTACCCCCGCAACAGGAGACATTTGAATTTTGAAATGCTTCGGGGGTCCTGGTTGGGACCCCTGCATCATGGGGTTAATGTGGGGACCGTGTGGGGTCCCCGATCGGGACCATTGTATCATGGGGTTATATTTGAGGGTTTGTGAGTCTGATCGCATATTGGAGCCCAAATCGGTGATGTGCTCCATTTCTATTGGCTGTTTCTGGCTAGAGAGTTACAGGCTTGCTTAATAGATCATGTTCAGGCCCGGAAATGCTACATGGGAAAGCATGGTTTCTGATTTTCGCTATCGGACCATAACTTGCGTCCTTGCCTCATTGAATAGCATCCCAAAAGGAGACCAAATGGAGCCTGCAACTCAATCGCAGACATTTGGCTACCTGCGATCGAGTTGCGTGCCCCGAATTGAATGAGGCTCTAAGGCTTTCTCTAGTACACAGTTTATTGTTACAATGGTGTTTATTTCTTACATTACACAATTACATTACACAATTACACATAATTTATTTCTATAATATGACATTTGAAAAAAATATCTATATGAGCTTGTAATTCAAGAGAAACCATTTACATCCCTGCAGATTTGGAAAAATATACTTTATGTAGACCGTCTGTTTTCCTTTGCCTTTCAATAAAAATATTTAAAAAAAAAAACAAAAAAAAAAAGGCCACAGCTTTATTTAAGCACAAAAAAATACTGAGCAGTGCTTGCCCCAAACACATCAGATGTTTGGCTCCAGCATAAAGGTGGGCCACAACAATAACATCCCCAGCTGGAACCTAGAACCTGTAACCCCATGCCCAAGGGAGTTAATAAAAAGGGATGGGGGGATGTAAATCATGTTGTAAAAAAAAACAATAATTTAAGATATTCCCCTTGTAAGTGAGCAAACACCCTGCCACTGGACAATATACATTACATGATATGGGACTTGCCACAATTAAAGCAAAGGCCAGTTCTACAAGGATAAAATAAATACCCTAAGACCTATATCTGTCAAATGAACCCTATCCCTTAAATATCTTAAATCTGGTACCTACAACCCCCTAACAAAACTGGCCATTATTTTATTTATCTTTCTCCTGACGTTGGTAAATTAGATAATATCATGAAGCACAGGCAGTAATTTCTGGGCCTCGCATTGTGTGGCAAACAGCATTGCCAGTCTTAAAATTTTATTGCCGTAATTTTTGACGGGCAAATCGCTAGTTGAACATAAACTACAAATGGACTGGGGAAAGGGTGATGGGGGGGGGGGGTTCCCTTGAGCGAGTCAGGGTTTATTTTATTTTATTTTTATTTTACTTTTCTCATTCTCTGTGTTGGGTTTAGGATCTGGGTTGCCTTGTAGTCTTTTACTCAACTTACTTATTACTTACCTAAACAGCTCCTGTTGTCGTCTCCAGTGAATCCATGACCAGTCATTCTAGGTGTTTTAAGTTATTTTAATTGAGTACGGGGAGTTGAGCCAAATTTCATATCTAATTTTTCAAGGCTCACTCACCACAAGGTCGCTAACAGATAACTGGAGAAAATCAGATGTGATACCTATATTTAAGAAGGTAGCAAGAGCAAATCCCATGAATTATAGACCTGTAAGCCTCACTTCCCCTTCTGGATTGCTACCTTGTCGTGGTGAATGGGCTTGTGTACTTTGATGAAGCTGTGAGCTATACCATGTAGGGTCAGCCAAGATGGGCAGGTCATGGCAGAGAGGTCAGACAAATCGCAGTCCACTGGAGAAGGAACTGGAAACCCACTCCAGTATCTTTGCTAAGAAAACTTTATGTACAGGCACAACCAGAGACATAACAATATGGCACCGGAAGAACCCCTCAGGTCAAAAGGTGCCTACCACATTACTGAGGAAGAGCAGAGGGCAAGTACAAGTAACACCATAGCTAATGAAGTGGTTGGGCCAAAGCCGAAAGTTCACCCAGCTGCGGATGTGTCTGAAGGGGAAAGGAAAGTCCGCTGCTGCAAAGACCAATTCAGAATAGGAACCTGGAATGTGGGAACTATGAACCAAGGCAAACTGGATGTGGTCAAGAATGAAATGACAAAATTAAACATTGATTTCCTGGGAATTGGTAAACTTAAATGGACTGGAATGGGACATTTCACATCAGACAACCACCAGATCTTCTACTGTGGTCAAGAATCCCTCAAAAGAAATGGAGTAGCCATCCTAGTCAATCAAAGAGTGACCAAAGCAGTGCTCGTTTACAACCCAATAAATGACAGAATGATTTCAAATCAAATTCAAGGTAAGTCATTTAATATCACAGTGGTCCAAGTCTATGCTCCAACCACGGATGCTGAAGAGGCTGAAGTTGTCCAGTTCTACGAAGACATTCAACACGTCATAGATATAACACCAAGAAAATATGTCACTATCATCATTGGAATACTATAGTAGGGAACCAAAAGACACCTAGAATAAGTGGCAAATGTGGCCTTGGAGTACAAAATGAAGCAGGTCAGAGATAAGTATAATTCTGTCAAGATAATTCTCTGGTCGTAGTAAACACCATCTTCCAACAGTCTCCGAGATGACTCTACACATGAACATCACCAGATGGACGACGTAGAAATCAGATTGACTATATACTTTGCAGCCAAAGATGGGGGAGCTCTATACAGTTAGCAAAAACAAGACCTGGAGCTGACTGCGGTTTAGACCATGAGCTTCTTATTGCAAAGTTGAAAATTAAACTGAAGAAAAGAGGGAAAACCATCAGACCAAGTAGATACAAACTAAATAATATCCCTTGTGAATATGCAGTAGAAGTAAATAATAGATTCAAGGAACTAGACATGGAAGATAGAATGCCTTTGTACTGAAGTTTGCAACATAATGCAGGAAACAGCAACAAAGAATATCCCTAAAAGAAAGAAAAGTAAGAAGACAAACTGGTTGTCTGATGAGGATTTGAAAGTAGCCCAGGAAAGAGGGGAAGCGAAAGGATATAAGAAAAGAAGTGGAGATAAGAAAAGATTTGTCCAACTGAATGCAGAATTCCAGCGGATAGCAAGAACAGACAAGGAGACATTCTACAATGAGCGATGTAAAAGGATTGAAGAAGATAACCAAATGGGTAAATCAAGTGATCTCTTCAAGAAAATTGGAAACCTAAAAGGCATCTTTCATGCCAAAGTGGGCGTGATAAAAGACAAAATGGTAGGGACTTAATAGAAGAAGATCAGATAAAGAAGAAGTGGCAGGAATACACTGAAGATCTATACAGGAAGAATCTTTTTTTTGTTCTATTGTCTTTATTAAGGACTCACAAATAGAAATTTACAACAATAAATATAGAAATCTACAAATAACAATCGGTAAAAACATCAAAGAAAATAAGTGAGTTCTATAGTCATCATATAAAAGCAGAGTTGTGTAATTTAAGCTATAATACAGTGTTTAAATGCAATCCTCAGACATTTTGGGAAATGTATACCCTTCAGCAGAACACAATAAAAGGCACTAGCGACTTGCCCGTCAAAAAATGACGGCAATAGGATTGTAAGGCAGGTAATGTTGTTTGCGTGCAAAATTAATTTTGTTGGTGTTTTAAGATCCTTCGCCGCACATTGCGAGCCTTGTGCTGAGCGCCTTTGGCGCTCATCGCGTGGCTATAAGCGGTGTTGGTGTTTTTTTTGCTATGGCAATGAATAATTAATAAAATAAGAAATTAATATACTTTACCTTTTGTGAAGTAATATATGCAGGAAGCATTGTGTTGAAGAGCTGGCAATCTGTTTTCATGTTGCTGCAACAACAGCGTTGTGTAAGCGTCATGAATGCGTGCAGTGTGTAGTGTAATAGTGTGCGTGCGCGAGGCAAAGTTAGGGTAGCTGTGTACTTCCGGATTGTATAAGTTGTAAAATGGCGCCTAATGTGTGGTATGCGGCTGTGGCTGATTTAGCAACCTTGTTTTCGGATGTTTTCAGGAAAATCCGTAGGTGTTTGGTGGCGTTTTGTGTATTTAGGGTCGTGTAGCCTCGTTTTTGTTTTGTTTGGTGGCCATTTTTTCTCTCGCTTAGCTGATTTCCGGGTGTCTAAACTCCGAAATTTGGACTTAAATCGAGTTGTAACTTCACTTGCAGAGGTCCTGGGTGCTCTCCCTTGCTGTGGGTAAGGAGTTGATGGAATCCCAATTGAACTCTTCAAAATTCTACAGGATGATGCTGTGAAAGTGTTACTTGAGTTATGCAAAAATATTTGGAGAACTCAACAATGACTGGAAAAGGTCAGTCTACATCCCAATCCCACAAAAAAGGCAGTGCCAAAGAGAGCTCCAATTATTGAACAATTGCACTCATTTCACATGCCAGCAAGGTAATGCTAAAGATCCTACAAGCTCGACTCAAACAATATATAGACCAGGAACTACCAGATGTGCAAGCCGGGTTCTGCAGTGGAATATGCACAAGAAATCAAATTGCCAGTGTCCAATGGATAAAAGAGAAAGCAAGAGAGTTAAAAAAAAAAACATTTACTTCTGCTTCATAGACTGAATGACTAAACAACAACAACAAAAGCCTCACTTCTGTAGGGGTAAAGCTTTTAGAAGGGTTAATAAGGGATAGTACACAATAATATGTCAACACAGATTTATGAGGGGTAGTTTATGTCAAACAACTCAAATTAGTTTCTATGAAGAGGTTAGTAGGAACTTGGATCAAGATATTCCAGCGCTATGGAGCAGTATATCTTTCCCATGTAAGTGTTACATTATATATATATACATTATATATATATATATATATTTATATTGTATCTTTAGATCCTTGGCGCTTATCTTCAGTTTCTTTTTCCTTAGTGCTGAAAAATAGACAAGGAGAAAAGAAGCTCATCTATGGTAGCAGGTTTTGCAAATGAGGAAAGTTTTTTAAAAAGAAGGTAATTTCCTTACATTTATGTCAGGTTATTCAGGCCCTCAGATCCTGTCACTGCTCTCCTTGTGCAGGGTTATGTGTGCAGTCAGCTTTATACATGCAGTCATAAGGGAGAGAAAGGTATGGTCAATAAAGTTTTAATACATAGTAAAAAATGGAAGATAACTTCCTTCAGTCCTCTGTGTCTGTATCTCCACAGGTCAGCAGCAGCAGCCCTCCAGGTGCTGTGGTTCTGTTTCCTGCATTGGTTGTCACAGGTGGAACTGTTTAATTACTCAACCGGTTTCAACCGGTTTATGAATTTTTGTTTATCCAATATCCAAAAATCCCAGTTTTTTATGTATTACCAAAAATTCACAAAAATCTAACTAAACCCCCTGGCAGACCAATAGTTTCAGGTATTGATTCCATCACTACAAACTTGTCAGAATATATTGACTACTTCCTCCAGTCTGAGGTAAAAAAAACTTCCATCATATGTAAAAGACACCACCGCTATAATTAACTTTGTAGAACAACTCAAACGGAAAAAAGATTGGTGGTTAGTTACAATAGATGTCACCTCATTATACACTATCATAGATCATGAGCAACGTTTTAAATGCTACAAAATATTTCTTAAATCAAGAAAAAAAGTTAAAAAGGGAACAAATAAACTTCATTCTAGAAGGAATACATTTTATCTGTAGCGGAACCCATCACTTTTTTAAACTGTTTTATGATTATTATGGTTAAAATATGATCCTACTATATGTATGCTGGTTTATGCTCTGCAGAATATTAGCCAGACTTTTGCAGACCTAGGCTAATAGATAATCCTGTTACAGAGATTCAAGAGATAAGAAAGTTGTAAAGGATCCTTGCATTTTCCAAAGTGTTTTCATTTTCTGATAAGAACAAAGAAGAATGATCTAATTAATGTCTGATTGTATCCAAGTTGCCAGGGAGGTGTGACTCACCTATTGTCCTATATGTGTATTGTATGGGGGATATGTGCAATGTCTGTGTGTTATGTGTAAAAACATACTTTTACTAACTTTTGAACCCCTGTTCTGATTCATGCCATTTTTGTATATGTTGTTCCCCTGGGTGAGAGATATTGAATGGTGCGGGACTTAAAGGTGTACCCCCTGTATTTGGGGTACATCCAGAATGTGGTTCAAATTGTGTCTGTTTTAATTGTGTTACCTGTTATCTGAGGGGAGGAGACGTGGGGGTTGAACCATGTATATAATTGGCTGTTGTGATAATTATGTGGGTGTAGCCCTTCAGAGGGCACCATTGCATAAAAGGAGATTCCCTGTCATTAAAAGTTAGTTCCTCTTGACCCTTCAAAACGTAGCCTCGTCTCGTTATTTGAGGGGATCGCTATCATACTGGGGATTGCTATGCTTCTGCATACTCCCTTGAGCTGAACTACTGAACGCTTGTTCCTGATGTACTATCCTTGGAGTCTGTGGTGGTTTTGGTGTCCGGTGCGGTGCTTGTAGGCCTCGACGCAAGCTAGGACGCATCCATCAACGGAGGTACCCGGTCGGGGTGCTAGGAGATCCGTTACATTGGCTGGCAGTGGTGGGATGGCTTCCTAGTAAGAGGAAAAGCAGCACGGAGACACCGGTAACGTTTGGAGTTACAAATTGAGGGCAACGCTAGTATCCGTACAGCGCCCCTGGCTACAGCAGGATGGAACCGGCTAGTTTTCAGACAGCGTTTCATGATGAGGAGGAGGAGGCGGCCGCGGACTACAGGGATGCAGACAGAAAGGAACTCATGGTTACAGTACCTCGTATTACCCCACAGAATGAGTTTGGAAGAGAACTCCAAAGCAGACTGGCCTTTTTCCCAGGTACGCTTCCCATGAAAACCTTGGAATGGTTAATGACAGATGTCCACAAATTCATAATGGAAAAGCAGCGGGCACGGGAGCGGTCCATCTTGGGAGCTGCTAACCCACCTCCCACCATTAACCCCACCCCAGCACTGCGTCCGGGTGGTGGGAACTACCAAACCCCTGCACGGTACATCAGGTGCCACACGTGTAACCAGCAGGGTCACATGCAGAGAGACTGTCCCAGAAACAGAAACCGCTCCACGTGGAAGACTCCAACTAATTCCCCTCCCCAGCGGCAGTGTGTACCTCAGGGGGCCGAAGGTGTCATCCTTCCCCCCCAGCAGCAGTGTGTACCCCAGGGAGCTGAAGGTGTCGTCCTTCCTCCCCAGCAGCAGTGTGTACCCCAGGGGGCCGAAGGTGTCGTCCTTCCTCCCCAGCGGCAGTGTGTACCCCAGGGAGCTGAAGGTGTCGTCCTTCCTCCCCAGCGGCAGTGTGTTCCCCAGGGAGCCGAAGGTGTCGTCCTTCCTCCCCAGCGGCAGTGTGTACCCCAGGGAGCTGAAGGTGTCGTCCTTCCTCCCCAGCAGCAGTGTGTACCCCAGGGGGCCGAAGGTGTCGTCCTTCCTCCCCAGCGGCAGTGTGTACCCCAGGGAGTTGAAGGTGTCGTCCTTCCTCCCCAGCGACAGTGTGTACCCCAGGGGGCCGAAGGTGTCATCCTTCCCCCCCAGCGGCAGTGTGTACCCCAGGGAGCAGAAGGGGCCATCCTTACTCCCCAGCGGCAGTGTGAACCCCAGGGGGCAGAAGGTGTCGTCCTTCCCCCTCAGCGGCAGTGTGAACCCCAGGGGGCAGAAGGTGTCGTCCTTCCCCCCCAGCGGCAGTGTGAACCCCAGGGGCCAGAAGGTGTCGTCCTTTCCCCCCAGCGGCAGTGTGAACCCCAGGGGGCAGAAGGTGTCATCCTTCCCCCTCAGCGGCAGTGTGAACCCCAGGGGGCAGAAGGTGTCGTCCTTCCCCCCAAGCGGCAGTGTGTACCCCAGGGAGCAGAAGGTGTCGACCTTCCTCCACAGCGGCAGTGGGTACCCCAGGGGGCCAAAGGTGTCGTCCTTCCCCCCAGCGGCAGTGTGAAACACAGGGGGCAGAAGGTGTCGTCCTTCCCCCCCAGCAACAGTTTACCCTAACCAGGGGAGACACCAATCTCCCAGACAGCGCAGATGGGACCGTGGTCTCTGCGCCCACAGCTTGTCCAGATCCCCAACTACCGTCACTGGGACAACCGGAGGAGGGGGTAAGTACAAATTCCCCTCCCCAGCTAACTTCTAATGTGGCCCCAGGGTTAACAGAGGAAATGTTAACCCCCACTGATCCCCACGTTTCCCTGGCTACTGAGCCGGAATATGTCCCAAGTACCCCAGCAGAAGAGCTGACAGCGGGGCAGAGTGCAGTCGGCCTCTGCCCTCCCTTTGTCCCTTGTACAGAGCAGGATGTCCTGCAGGTTATACCAGCAGAAGAGCTGGCATCAGGGCAGAGTGCCGCTGGCCTCTGCCCCTCAAGTCCCCAAGTGCACCATCACCCCAGCGAAATATCCAGGTGCCTGTTTAGACTTCCCCCCATAGGGGAGATGTGTGACGAAGTGCCCTTCGCCACTTTGGCTTGGAGAGGACTGTTTGCCAGCCTCCTGCCCTGCGACTATGGCCCTGGTACATATTGCCCTTTGGAACCAGTGTTCGGCCATACCAGAGTGTAAGTCACTCATTCTGGCCCTTTACATACAAGGGGGTCATTCTGTACTTGCCCTGTGTGAACCATGATACCCCAGATAACTGTGCCATGAAGCCCATTCATATAATGAAAGACTATGGGAAAGACTTTAGCTACATGGCAATTGAACTGTGTGAAGAGGATTTGAGCGCTATTCGGTTGGTTTTGTGCGCTCAGATCCCAGCTATCTGGGGATATGGGAAATTTGAGTAAATGTGAATTGCAGTAATGCTGATGGGTTGTCAAACTAGAGAATTGACCAACAAATACTTTTGTCCGGACATCCCCAGGCCGATCCGTTGGGATCAGACCGTGTATGCCGGCTTATGGTCACGGGGGAGGTGTGTAGCGGAACCCATCACTGTTTTAAACTGTTTTATGATTATTATGGTTAAAATATGATCCTACTATATGTATGCTGGTTTATGCTCTGCAGAATATTAGCCAGACTTTTGCAGACCTAGGCTAATAGATAATCCTGTTACAGAGATTCAAGAGATAAGAAAGTTGTAAAGGATCCTTGCATTTTCCAAAGTGTTTTCATTTTCTGATAAGAACAAAGAAGAATGATCTAATTAATGTCTGATTGTATCCAAGTTGCCAGGGAGGTGTGACTCACCTATTGTCCTATATGTGTATTGTATGGGGGATATGTGCAATGTCTGTGTGTTATGTGTAAAAACATACTTTTACTAACTTTTGAACCCCTGTTCTGATTCATGCCATTTTTGTATATGTTGTTCCCCTGGGTGAGAGATATTGAATGGTGCGGGACTTAAAGGTGTACCCCCTGTATTTGGGGTACATCCAGAATGTGGTTAAAATTGTGTCTGTTTTAATTGTGTTACCTGTTATCTGAGGGGAGGAGACGTGGGGGATGAACCATGTATATAATTGGCTGTTGTGATAATTATGTGGGTGTAGCCCTTCAGAGGGCACCATTGCATAAAAGGAGATTCCCTGTCATTAAAAGTTAGTTCCTCTTGACCCTTCAAAACGTAGCCTCGTCTCGTTATTTGAGGGGATCGCTATCATACTGGGGATTGCTATGCTTCTGCATACTCCCTTGAGCTGAACTACTGAACGCTTGTTCCTGATGTACTATCCTTGGAGTCTGTGGTGGTTTTGGTGTCCGGTGCGGTGCTTGTAGGCCTCGACGCAAGCTAGGACGCATCCATCAACGGAGGTACCCGGTCGGGGTGCCAGGAGATCCGTTACATTATCCTTCATAACAACTATTTTTGGTTTGAAAAGGAATTTTTCCTGCAAGACAGAGGGACAGCGATGGGAACTAAATTTGCACCAAGCTATGCAAATCTATTCATGGGTTAGTGGGAGGAGACCTTCCTAAAAATGGTACCTTTGAAAACTAACATTATCACATGGAAAAGATATGTGAACGATATCCTTTTCATTTGGAAAGGTAGTGAACAAGACCTAAAGGAATTTATTAAGGAAACGAATAACAACAAAAATGACTTACAATTTGTAGAACAAATACGTAAAAAAGAGGTAAACTTTCTAGATTTAAACATCTACAGTATATAGAGGATGGCAACATTAGAACAAAGACATATTTTAAACCCACAAACTGTTCTAACTTTATCTTAAAAGCAGTCAACACCATGAGCAATGGCTAAGGAATATACCAAAAGGGGAGTTCAGAAGAAGTAAAAGAAACCGCAGTGATAACAAAATATTTCTCAAACAAGCAGAAAACATTAAGAAGACATTTGTAGAAAAAAATTACCCAGAACAAGAAATAGATAATGCCTTAGAAGAGATAAAGAAAATTGATAGAAAAACTATGCTAGAATATAAAAGCAAAAATAAGGAAGAAAATAAAGAATATGAAATGTCTATCATCATGGATTATAACAAAAATCATAAACAGATAAAGAAAGCAATAAGAACAAATTGGCATATACTCATGAAGGATAGCTCTTTAAAAGACATTTTGCCTAAAGGCCCAAAAATTATATTGAGGAGATCGGGTAATCTAAAAAAACAGGCTAATTAAAAGCATGCATAATACAGAACAGATTACAAATAAAAAAGAGAAAGGGAGATTTTTTAGACGTGGGCTATGTAGTGCATGCAAAACATGTAAAAATAAATTTCCTAAAGACTGTATAGTGGAAAGCACTTCAAATACAAATCAAATGATGTGTCAAACAAAATATCATGTAAATCTAGAAATGTGGTCTACATACTAGAATGTAGCTGTATAGCATAACCAGAAGTACTAGGATTATTACTAGCATCAGTAACAATTTTTTGTGTGGTAATAATATAAGATGATTTATTCTCAGACCCTACTTCATTCACCTTCCTTTACCCAGATTGGTTATCAGCTACTGTTACCTGCCCATTTGAGGATCTGGATTAGAGGTAGTAGGAACCCATATACCAGCTGCTCCTACATTTGGAGCGGAGTTGTCAGACTGTGTAAAAAATAAATCTTTTTAAACCTGCCAGTAAACTTTAATTGATTTAGAAGACATGATGCAACTCACCACTAGACCTCAACATTGGATTCTGGACCTCAGCTCCAGACTGATTGACTTGCATGGAGGAAGTTCCCTGAATATTCTCTGTAACTGGTATATCACATTGAAGCCTTGGCACAGGAGCAGTTGGTGGACCTGGTATAGTTGATGGCATGCAATTTTGATTTCTAGAACAGTAATAAGAACTATTGCAAGATAGAGACAGCCTTTTACCAAATTAGTCATGGAGAATACACTCCTATGAGTATATCTTCTTGGTCGGGAAGGGAAATCCCTGTTCCTGGATCTGCACCTTGAACAGGACAATGTACTCTGGAACTTTGACATCTACTAGCTTTCAGAAACCTTTCCTAAACATTTTATTACTGTCTCCCTTGTAGCTTCATGTTCCCATATGAATGGTCAACACATGGAACCTAAGACTGTGAACTGCTCCTGTCATGTCAGCTGACAGGGCACCATAATTATGTCTTGATCATGCTAGATTCAAAACTGGTGCATTTGATCAGGTAACAAACAGATGTACAATGGGGACCTTAACCAGCGTCAGACAAAGGTGAAATGCCTGAGACAACATTAACTGCATTAACAAAAGTAATAGCCACAGAAGATGATAATACATCTTTATCACTGCAAATATCAGGTCCTTCTGAAGTCCACTCCTCCTGATGAAGAGTCACATGTGGGTCAACTTGAGCCTACATTGTGATCCTAAGGCTTACATGATGGACCTGTCCATGGTCCTGAACCCCTGAAATAAATAAAAAGTATTACCAGACTGACTCAGTGAAGCTTGATTAATTTGCTGATGAATTATAGTTACATAGTAATTAAAGTTGGAAAAAAAAAGTTTTAACCAAGTTCAACCTTTTTAGATCTCCTCCGATCTGCAATATGCCGATTAGTTGATAATTGAACCAGAGGAAGGCAAACAGAAAAAAAAACAATAAAAAAATGTACAATTGTATCAAAGGGGAAAATGTTTTTTAACTTGTTTTAGACATTCAAATGTGAACACAGATGTACTATTTATTTACTGTACAACTGTACGGTGGAGGGCTTCTATCGCTCTTTTGCCCACCACATATTAAATTATTTTTGTGGTGAACTAACTATTCATACGGTCCACAACACAAGCTGAGATCCCGCTCCATGCTGATGATAGCCAGTAAGCTTGAAACAGCTGTGTGTGGGGGGGGGGGGGGGGGGGTTTCAACATTTTGGTGAAGATCATAGATAGAAGGTATTGCGACCCGTAGGATCCTCAGCCTTATGGCATCAGCCCCCTTCATTGGGGGTCTTAAGCCTTTTGCTGCTATCGGGGGGGCTACGTGGAGCAGCTATATCGTCCATCGATTTGGTGGCTTTTAGCCATTTGGAGCAGCATGAGCAAGATGGCAAATGCTGAAGACCGGTATCATTGTACCGTAAAAGTTACCATCCCTGAGAAATATTGAGGAGAAAACGGATTGGATTTAGTTGTGAACAACCTTTTGCAGAAATGTGGACTAGCCCCGTCAAGCCTGTTCTGTATGCTGGAATTCTATATTAGAGGTATTTACGAGCTGGTGTTCAAAGATTTGGATCACTACAACCAATTTAAAACTTGATACCGGAACAAGAAGGACGATGCTGCATTTAAGGACTGTACCATACAATTTATGCACAAAGATGATATTAGGATGTATAACCCATATGGTCCACAAGAGGAGGTTGATACATTTTTGAAATGGGGAAGTTTTGCAGAAGTGGAATTAGTTAAAGAAACTTTGAAAACAAGTATAATATGTGGACAGGAATGTCTTCTGTAGGAAGATAAGTACTCAGAGGATGAATTGTACCATCCAAAATAAACCTTCCTGATTAGAAAGGGTTTTTGTGATATTCAGGAATGCCTTTGTTCTACTGGGCATGCACAGATTTCAGACACCACCAAAACAACTGTGTGTCAAAAGTTTTTGCAATAACTGTAGAGAACTGGGACATGTGAAGGAAGATTGTAAGGCAGAAAAACAATGTTACTACTGTCAAAGTAAAGAACATCTTATAATTCTAATGATGGCCGCAAGGCTGTGATCCCTTACGGGCCGCAGCACACCCCTTCCTACGACACCCCTTCCTACGGCTGATTGCAAGCCATGCAATCGTCAGTTAGCTTTTGCGGGCTTGGACCTGATCGGTGGTCCCCCAGGATCCTCATGACAAAGTCCCTCAGCAAGTCAAGGGGTTAATATGGGGAGCCTGCAGGGGTCCCGATTGGACCCCTACAGTAAGGGTTAATGTGTGCACATTGCAGGAGAAAAAATAGAAAGAAAACACAAATGGAGAATTATCACCTTTTAAATACCAGGTTGCATAATATGTTCATGTTTAAAGAAAGAGGTTTTGATGTAGAAGACAAAATAGAGGATATAAAAAATTACATCAAAGAATGGATTAAGAAAAAAGGTAAATAACTAATTTTTAATGCTAAAGTATGATATGTAGAAGAAGGGAAAAAAATGCTCTAGCTATTTAAAAAAAAAAACAATGAAGAAAAAAAGTTTAATTACCAAGTTATAAGGGGAGAGGAGGATAGAAAATATTTTAAATAAAGTGCAAACCTTTTACACAGAATTATACAATCTTAAAATTATTAATGAAGGACTTTTAGAATAATTTTTAAGGCATATTGATTTTAAATTAGAAGATAGAGAAGTCTTAGGAAAACATTTCCAGTAGAGGAAATTGAAGGAGCAATTAAAGGATTTCAGTTAAACAAGACTCCAGGAACAGATGGTTTAAATATAGAATTTCATAGAACTTTTTGGGGAATAATAAAAGAAGATGTAATCGAAAATTATGGCAGAATGTTTTTTTAAAGGGAGATTTATTAAAAGTCAAAGAATGGGTATTATTAAACTAATATATAAAAAAGGAGATACCGAAACATTAGAAAACTACAGACCTATAAGTGTACTACATGTTGACTATAAAATATTTGCAAAAGTGCTAGCAAATAGACTAAGATTAGTGATAGATAAAATAATACAGGAGGGTGAAGCATGTGCAGTTCCTGGAAGAAATATTTGGGACAATTTGGTACTTTTAAGAGATATTTTATATGATGAATTAGATAGAGAACAAGGTGCCGTGGTTTTATCTTTAGATTAAGAGAAGGCATTTGATAGAGTTAGCCATGATTTTATGTTCCAAGTGTTTTATAAAATGAATTTTCCGGCGAGTTTTATTAGAATGATTAAAGTTTTATATAATAAAGTTATAAGTATGGTTTTAATTAATGGTTTAAGACTGAACCTATTTTTATCAATTCTGGTGTAAGACAAGGATGTCCTCTACCTCCCTTTTTATTTATTTTTGTTTTAGAACTTTTATTACAAACCTTCAGAAAAGATAAACTCATTAGAGGAATTAGAATACCAGGGACAAATAATAGGTGTATCAAAGTTATGGCATATACTGTATGGATGATATTGTGATTTTAACATCTGATCGCACTTCCATAAATAGAGTTCTTTTTATCGCTGATAGTTTTAATAGGATATGTGGTTTTAAATTAAATAATGAAAAATTTGCCTGTTGCACTTTTGGGAGTTGGGTTTATGACGTTTTTAGCAAAATCCAAGTGCAAAGTAATCATATAAAAATTATAGGGGTTACTTTTAATCCGGCATTAGGAGAAGAGCAAGCTTGTAAGATAATTTAGATACCACCAAATACCCCTGGCTTTGTGCTTGTAATAGTAATGTGTGCTTTATTACGTGGCCAATGTAAAAGCTCTGTAAGAGTGCCTGTAAAATCTCCCATATGGCCAAGACTACCTTGCAGTTATTCATACAGGAGCCATGTTATTATAAATGGCATTGACTGAATTGCAACATTGTTTAGTGTTATAGGGAAAGTAAAGAATAGCATATAAATAACCATGTTGTAGATATTACACAAATAACAAATTAGTTATTTGAAGTCTAGCAATCTTACCTTTTATACTATCATGCTCACCATATATAAAGGACCCACCATATATAAAAGGCCCACCATGTATAAAAGGTGGCAAACAATGAACACAAAATAGATTTCAGTTAAAAGGTGTCTACTGTAAAAAAAAAGGTAAGCAAATAAAACTATCCTACCTCAATTTTAAAATGAGTAGGGTAGACCAGTGAAAAATTGTACCTGGTGAGACCATTGGATTCAGCTTCTTTTCATGCAAGACAATCCCCTAGACACAGGTGGAGCTACAGCCAGTGCAAGGCACAGAGGCCCTGGCTTCTGAAGGGCACCCTGTGCTCTGTAGACCACCCCCCAGACCTCTGCAGCCTCCCTCAACCTCTGTTCCCCGCTCGGATCTCTGTGGTCCCCTTTGGCCCCCCTCAGCCCTCTGGCCTGCCCCCAGGAAGTGGAATGCATCACCGGGCAGGTAAGGAAGTATATATATATATATTTATATATATATTATAAGTACTGTATATATATATATATATATATATATATATATATATATATATATATATATATATATATACTGTATATATAACAAATATTTATTATTTTTTACATACTTTGTATATATTTTATATTTGTATTGTGTGAGTTGATATTGGAGGGGGTTCAGAAAGGGCAAAAAAAAATTGTGCCTGCCCCATCCTGTGGCAAAATTGTATTTTTGCACCGGGGCCCCCCATGCTCTAGCTCCGCCACTGCCCCTGGAATAGTGGTTCCTAAACCACTTAGAATGCACTCTTGTTTTTGAGAACTGCAGATAAAAGTTATAAAGTTAACAGATCATGAGTAAGGTATTTCAAATATATTAATTGCTCCTTAACCTATCTTTGTTAGTGCAAGAGAGTAGCTGTCCAAGAGTGCTGACAAGACTGTGCTGTCTCTCTCTGTGTTGTGTCTCTCTCTCTCTGAGATATATTAAGCCTCTTCCTGTGTGACGTTTGAGGGCACTTGCAATGTGGTGTATGAGGTTCTCTATAACTGTTTGCTATCTCTCTTTCTTTGTATGCGGTCTCCCTATCTGTGCAGTATGTCTGTGTGCAGTCCCTCTGTCTGTCCTGTCTCTCTTTCTGTCCTCTCTCTCTCTCACTCTCTCAGTCCTGTGTCTCCCTCTCTCTCTCCCTCTCATTTCTCTCTCTCTATGTCCTGTGTGTATCTCTCTGTCCTGTGTCTCACCCTCTGTGTCCCGTCTCTCTCTCTCTGTCCTGTCTTTCTGTCTTTCTGACCTGTCTCTCACTCTGTCATCTCTATCTCTCTGTCCTGTCACTCTCTCTCTCTTGTCTCTCTCCCTCTCTTTCCCTGTCGTGTGTCTCTCTCTCTGTCCTGTGTCTATCTCTGTCCTGTGTCTCTCTATCCTGTGTCTCTCTCTCCTGTGTCTCTCTCTATGTCCTGTGTATATCTGTCTTTCTCTCTCTGTCTCTCTCTCTTTGTCCTGTGTGTCTCTCTCTCACTCTGTCCTGTCTCTCTCGCTCTCCTGTTTCGCTCTCTCTCTGATCTGTCTCTCACTCTGTCCTGTGTCTCTCACTCTGTCCTGTGTGTCTCTCTATCCGTTCCCAATCTCTATCTATGTCCTGTGTCTGTCTTTCTCTGTGTGTCCTGTCTCTCTCGCTCTCCTGTCTCTCTCTCTCTCTGACCTGTCTCTCACTCTGTCCTGTCTCCCACTCTGTCCTGTGTGTCTCTCTCTTTGTCCTGTGTGTCTGTCTTTCTCTATGTGTCCTGACCCTCTCTCTCTCTGCCCTGTCTCACTCTATCCTCTCTCTCTCGCTCTCCAGGTTTCGCGCTCTCTCTGATCTGTCTCTCACTCTGTCCTGTGTGACACATTCTCTCTCTATGTCCTGTGTCTGTCTTTCTCTGTGTGTCCTGTCTCTCTCGCTCTCCTGTCTCTCTCTCTCTGACCTGTCTCTCACTCTGTCCTGTCTCCCACTCTGTCCTGTGTGTCTCTCTCTTTGTCCTGTGTGTCTATATCTGTCTGGTGTGTCTCTCTGTCCTGTCCCATTATCTCTCTATGTCTTGTGTCTGTCTTTCTCTGTGTGTCCTATCTCTCTCCCTCTCTTTCTCTCTGTGTGTCGTGTCTCTCTCTCTGTCCTGTCTCTATCTCTTTGTCCTGTGTGTTTCTCTCTCACTCTCACTCTGTCCTGTCTCTCTTTCTGATCTGTCTCTCATTCTGTCCTGTGTGTCTATCTCTGTCCTGTGTGTCTATTTCTGTCTTGTGTGCCTCTCTGTCCTGTCTCCCACTCTGTCCTGTGTGTTTATCTCTGTCCTGTGTGTCTATCTCTGTCCTGTCCCATTACCTCTCTCTGTCTTGTTTCTATCTTTCTCTGCGTGTCCTGTCTCTCTTCCTCTCTTTCTCTCTGTCCTGTCTCTCTCTCTCTCTGATCTGTCTCCCACTCTGTCCTGCCCCCCACTCTGTCCTGTGTGTCTATCTCTGTCCTGTCTCTATCTCTTTGTCCTGTGTATTTCTCTCTCACTCTCACTCTGTCCTGTCTCTTTCTCTGACCTGTCTCTCACTCTGTCCTGTGTGTCTATCTCTGTCCTGTGTGTCTATCTATGTCTTGTGTGTGTCTCTCTGTCCTGTCTCCCACTCTGTCCTGTGTGTCTATATCTGTGCTGTGTGTCTCTCTGTCCTGTCCCATTACCTCTCTCTGTCTTGTGTCTATCTTTCTCTGAGTGTTCTGTCTCTCTCCCTCTCTTTCTCTCTGTCCTGTCTCTTTCTCTGTCCTGTCTCTCACTCTGTCCTGTGTGTCTATCTCTGTCCTGCCTCTCACTCTGTACTGTGTGTCTATCTGTCCTGTGTGTCTCTCTGTCCTGTGTGTCTCTCTGTCCTGTCCCATTACCTCTCTCTGTCTTGTGTCTATCTTTCTCTGTGGGTACTGTCTCTCTCCCTCTCTTTCTCTCTGTTCGGTCTCTCTCTTTCTCTGTGTCCTGTGTGTCTCTCTTTCACTCTTTACTGTCTCTCTTTCACTCTGTCCTGCATAGTAAAGGTCTTCGGGCCAAAATATATAATCCTCTAAGGACTGCAAAATACACTGGAATTATATATTCTGAGAGCTGCCATTAGACCACACAAACTGTATGCAGGCTCCCAGACACTCTCATGAAGCTTATTATAAACTGGGTTAACCGCTGCAGGTATCCAGATAATTATAAAAAAGATTATATTGGTCTGACTTCAGATGACTGGGAGCTCCTAGACACCTTATATCAATTACTTACCCACCTGATGCTAGATGCTGTAAGGCTCCTAGACACATATAGGAAGCCTAGAAGTCTATCTGTTCAGAAAGTGGCATATACTTAATACATTGGTGCTAAAGTCTATGAGACCACACAAGCTGTTATCAGATCATACAAGTCATACGCAGGTTCCTAGACACCTTCAGGAAGCCTATTACAAATGGTGTTAACCGCTGCAAGCATCTAGACAAGGCTAAAAAGAATATAAATGACTGATACTAGAGATCTGGGGGCTCCATGCAAAATTCCTCTCTTTGCCATCTCCAACAAATAGGGTGAATCAGCCCGGTAAGTCTCAGGGAGATACCGCTTCAGACCAATCTATAATCATCTCTCCAGAGAATACTCCTCAAAGCAATGATGAAAGCAATATATCCCTACAGGGAGAGGAAATACTCATAGAATCTTATAGATGATCTGACTAAAAAAATAGCTGATAATTCCCAAGCTATTAAGGAAGTAAATCAGAAAATAAAGGCTACAGAAAAAATCTGTGAAAAGCTCACTTGCAACAATGACGCCCTATTAAAATTTACCTTAAATTTAGAGGATAAAATAGAAGATTTAACAAAAAAAGTATACAGTATGGAAGACCCCTCCAGAAAAAGAAATCTTTGTTTGAGAGGCATATTGGAGACAGTTCAAGATCAAATGTCAGTGACATGTTTCAGAGGCTTCTACCACATTTCCCTAAAGAGGACTTAAAAATGGATGCGCTGCATAGGCTACCCTTACCAAAAAATCTGAATTAATCTAAACCTAGGGACGTGATCTTAAGGACTCCTGTGACAAAAAGAACATGTGTCCTCCTTATGATAACATTTTGATCTTTCAAGACCTTTCACCTTATACCCTCGCAAGAAGAAGGGAATATCAAGCGATAACGCAGATCTTACAACGAGAGAAGATCAAATATAAGTTGACTTATCTGTGTGGCATTTCAATATACAAGGATCATTCCTGGTACAAGCTGGGTTCTGTCCGAGAATGGGCAGATTTGCTGCAGAAATGGAACTTGGCTCCTGATGAGAAGGACAATAATAAACTGAAAATGCTAACAAGCAACTTGAGGTGGCAAAAAGTATTATAAGGCGGGGGCTAGCAAGGTTAGAAGACAAAGAAAGGGCCAAACTTGAACTAGAACTAACAACACTGGGTATAAGTAAAATAAAAAAAATTTGGTTAAGGGCAATATTGGTCAATTGGTATATAACTATTGGGCACTGATATAGATTTTTGAAGTGATTTATTTGTGCTTGTACGGCTATAAGTAAAGACCTGAGGCAATGGTCTTTTTGTAGACATATGTGTTTTTTTTGGGGTTTTTTTTTTACTCATACTGTAAACAAGATAAGCTATGCTTGGGATAATTTAGTATGAATTTAAAGGGGGATTGGAAACTAAATAATCAGAACTAAAACTTGCTAGAGACAATCCCGCCCAACTAAAAGTGATTTCCAACTCCTGACATTTTCTTACATCGGCATAATTGCCCTGTTAACAAGTTGAGTCGTTGAACTCGGCGTGTTTTTTTATTCTTTTTCTTTTTTTGTTGAATGTAGTCTGTACTGTATGAAAGTTGGTAAGGTTCCAATGAACAGTCCATATAGCCAAGCGGTTACTGAAAAGAAGGTGGTAATAAACGATCATAAAGAGATTGACCCTTTAATTGCGTTATGAATCTTAAAATAATTTTGTATAATGTAAATGGACTGAACTTCCCATACCAAAAAATTGCCTTTTTAAATTATATTAAAGTTTAGGTGGACATCATCTGTCTCCAAGAGACACATTGAAAAAAAGAAGCTATTCATTTCATGAGTACTAAAATTACAGCATGAGAGTAGACGCCTGCTTTAACCAGGAGTCTAGAGGTGTATCCATACTCTTTAACAACAGGTTAAATATCCAGGAACAGATTACAATAACTGATCCAAATGGTAGGTTTATCATATGGACGGCAGTGAATAACAGACTGTATACAATAGCAAATGTCTACCTACCCAATAAGAACCAAAATCGATTTCTGAAAATCGTATTGGGAAAGATTCAGAAAGTCAGGGTGGGTCTTAATATATTTTGTGAAGACTTTAATATGGCCTTGAATGCTATGTCAGATAAGCAGGGAATTTATAAAATAAAAACTGAAGCCCAAAGTATTAGGACATCTAAGGAGTTTTCAGAGCAAGTCCAAGCCTTGAATTTATATGACGTCTGGAGGATGGTTCACCCTTTAGATAGAGAATTTACTTCTTTCTCAAATAGGTTTCAATTGTGGTCCAGAATTTATTATACTTTCACAGACTTGGACACTATAAATTTAGTTAATAATATCGAAATTGATTTAACGCCCTGGTCAGATCATGCCATAATCAGTCTCTTTTTGGAAGATAAAAGTTTGTTAAAGAAGAAAAAGGCATGGAAAATAGATTCAACGGTCTTTAAAGACCCAGACTATGTCACATTTTTGAAGGAAGAAACCTTAGAGGTTTTTTTAAATAAATATAGAATTAGTAGACTCCCTTATAACTGTTTGGAGTTGCTATAAGGCATATATCCGTGGTCTGTTAATTGCAAAGGTTGTAGACATGTATAAAAAAACGGGGGAAACCCCTGAGGGAACTTTACGTGGAACTTTATAAACTCCACCAGTCTAATCTAAAAACAAAAATTTCTAACAAATTCCATGGTTTAAGAATCAAGGAAATAAACGACCAAATAAAGAAAATCTTACAGACACCAGCAAAACAACTTTATGCTTGGTAACAAAAATTGCAAATTCCTGGCCAATAGATGAAAGAAACAGCGGTTGCAAAACAAGGTATCAATAGTTTCTGGTTTAGATGGAAAGTCACAATCACACCCTGACAAGATAGTCAAGGTCTTTTTTGATTTCTATCAAAAACTATGTAACCTTGAAGAGGACCCCCTGCTAGATAAACTAAGTGATACAGGAATTAGATCCTTCCTGGATAAAATTAAGTTTCCTAGGCTAAAGGTAGATAACCTAAACTTTTTAAATAAGGATATTACAGAACCTGAGATCCAGGAAGTTATTAATAAGGGAAAGCTGAATAAGGCACCAGGGGTGGACGGCTTTGATCTACTGTTCTACCAGAATCTTTTACCAGAAATAAATCCCCACCTATGTGGCCTATATAATGAAATAAAAAGCTCAGGAAAATGACCTTCAGAATTGCTGGAGATCAAAATTATTAAAATCCTAAAGCAGGGAGCAACTGAAGAGTGCAGCAGCAAGACAGCTCAGCTCCTATAAACAAGGATTAAAAAGCTTGAAAAATCCTGGTGACCTGCAACTGCCTCATAAGCCTGCAACCAGGGGCTTTCATCTGGGGAAAGTGAGAAACCCAGAGGAACCCTGACAGAAGCTAACCTGGCAACAACCCCCAGGGAAAATGTGAGTACAGAGGGGCTGGGGGAGAAGGAGTCTGGGTGGCAGCCATTTTCCCTACTCCACTGAGACAGGCACATAAGCCCATGCAAATACTCACTTGGACACAACATAATATAACACCATCTCCATATAGTCCCAGCTGCACACAGAATATAACTGCAGGAACTCTAACTTTTTGGCAAGAATCCCCTCCATTTGCAACAATTATTGGATAACTACAACCTACCAGCTAATGCTTATGCAGGACTTTTTGCTACTTTCCCACAAACAGCACCAAAGGGATTCAGTTCAATAAACCTGCAGGCCTAGAAGAAGTGTGCCCACCTCTTTCAGAAAAGATTGCAACTGCTATAACACCAGCCTTGATGAGAGAACTGTCTATAACCTCACTATAAAACATATTATTGTCCCCAAAGAGAATTTCAAACAAAGCAAAAGTTTGTCTCAGAGGCTTTTGTGCTCAGAAGCAGATCCCTGACTCTGTTCTCTCAGCAAGCAGACACTGACCCCAGGTGGACAATAGAGAAACTACACATTGACCCACAGAAGTGTATAGGTCTGACAGTGTATGACTACAAGCCTGAGGGGAGGTGTAGCAACACAACAGACCGTCTATACTCATCACCAAGACCCCCTCTTTACAAAACAGAATCACCATAATCTGAGATGTAAGAGTTCCTAAAAGCCCACCTCAAAGGGACACTGGCATAAGGAAAAGTGACGACAACATACGCCATAGGAAATGGCTGGAGTGGCCACTCGCAAGAGCACTAAGAGTATACAATCTTATTACGCTCCAAAGGTCTCTCCACCTTTGAAGCAAAAAGACCAAGGGTCAGTAAAAACTCCCACCCCAACAGCCATGGAACACTCAGCCCCAAGCACCAAGAGCGATATTCAGGATCTGAAAGACCTGATATTATCATTCCGCGAAGAAGTCAAAGCTGAGATCCAAAAGGTGGCAGCTGACCTATCAGCCGAAATAATAAAAGTGGACTCCAAGACTGTTACACTAGAGGGAAAATATAATGACCTCAAAGAGGCACACAGCAAGCTGGAGGCTGATATCACGGCCCTGAGAGAGGAACAACTATCTCAGCAGTCTGTTCAAGAGGACCTAGAGAATCGCTCAAGGAGGCAGAACGCCAGACTACGTAATGTCCCGGAGTCGGTGACTGATCTCCATCTATATTTGCTGGAGCTATGTGAACTCCTCCTACCAGACATGAACTCTGAACAATACCGTCTAGACCGGGTGCACAGAGCACTGGGTGGCCGGTCCACGATGCCACATCGTCCCAGAGACATTATTGCCCGCTTCCACTATTATACAACAAAAGACCTTTTTATGAGAGCCTCTAGAGCAGGAATCCCGACCATTGACGGGCAGCAGCCCAGCATATTCTCGGATATTTCTCAACTTACGCTAGCCAAAAGGAGGAAGATGAGGCCCGTCCTGGACAGTGTTCTCTCACATGGGTGGAAATACTCTTGGGGCTTCCCGTTTCGACTGTCCATTGTAAGAGATGGCACATTTTTCCACATAAAATCCATGGAGGAAGGAATCAACCTGCTATCCTCATGGGACATTCAGCTGCCAGAGGCCACCAAAGACCCATCAGGCACCCACCCAGTACGAGAAAGAAGCTGAGACTCCAAGTTCCGACAGAGAACCCCGAACCTTCTGGCCGGCAGACCTCCAGACAGAGGGACCAACAGACACAGAGAGGCTTCAAACCTCTAAGACCGTTTTGTTTCTTCATTGTACAGTATATATTATCTTGTCTAACACCTTTTTTGGTACTCTGTTTTACACTTAAGACAACTGCTTAGAATTTCCTAGTTAATGCTAGCTACAGACAAGAGTCGTCACACTCTTATAAAAAGATTTATGTGACTCATAGTGTCCCTTATGGGCTTTTCACCTTTGTTAAGTTTACACGAAGGGCGAATCCACTCAGTGTTCCCTTGTAACACTCCTGGATTCACCAAGTGGTTAAGGAAGCCAGAAGTTGCTCTACTGTAGGTATTTTTTTTTCCCTACCACCAAAGTTACTTAGTTAAGTGCTGTTAATTTACAACAGCTGCTATTCACTTTTACCTAGCATAGTTGAGTCTAGACTGTCCGAACATTAGTCTAGATTTACTTAGAGAGCTAGAAGTTTCTTCCTTTTCCTTTCTTATTTATTTTTCCCATTTTTACTTATTCCTCTCTTTCCCTTGGTCCTCCCCTTTTAAGATAATGTTCTAACGATAACTTAAAGACTCTTAAGAGATAAGATCAACAACGTATCAGCTCCTAGCCAGACCGTACAAGTAAAATCTTTTCTGTATAGGACTAGAGATCAGCAAGCTTTAAGTTAGGATAGCTAACGCCAGCTCTCACTATCTAACGTACCATTTTTCGCTGTGCTCCAATCCCTGCAGGAGGTAGGTCCATTTGGATCTAGCGAGGCTCCGGTGTGGTCCCAGCAGGGGGCTCACAGTCCTAAGGAAGCTCCCAAGTAAAGTTCAGCATCTAACCCCACACCTGGGCGGTGCCTGAGCCTGAGGCTACGGTGAGTCATGAGCATTAACATCATTACACACAACACTCAAGGCTTAAATGAACCAGTTAAGAGAGGTATAGCCCTGAAAGACTACACAAGATTGGGGGCGGACGTAATAATGCTGCAGGAAACACACTTTAAGAAAGCAGTGGTCCCAAAGTACTGGGGGAAGGCATTTAAACAAACCTTTCACTCGACAGCGAGTGAAAAGAAAAGAGGGGTGTCAATCCTATTTCACAATAAACTTAACTTCCGCCATACTCACACACAAAAAGACGCTGAAGGGAGATACCTAGCAGTCCACGGCACTATCCAGGAACACAAAGTTTCTTTCCTCAATCTGTATGCCCCAAACACTGACCAAGCAAAATTTTTCCATAAGATATCTAATCTCATTACAAGCTGGGAAAACTCAATCTGGATAATAGGAGGGGATATGAATGCCGTCCTAGATCCGAGTAAAGATAGATCACCTCCCCCCGCGCCATATTCCACCCCCACTGCAACCAAGGCATTTAAATCGATCTTAAGTTCTAACTGCATGGTAGACTCATGGAGAATAATGAACCCGCTAGACAGGGAATATACCTTCTACTCCGCAAGACACCAATCTCACTCACGCATAGATTACCTCCTAATTCAACAACATATGACAATCAGCCTAACGACAGCCTCCATTCACTCTATCTCCTGGTCGGACCACAAGCTGGTTAAAATTGCCCTTTCGGGCATAGCACCAAAAGGTCGGTCTGCCAACTGGTCCCTTAATCCTCACCTCTTCAATGACGTAGAAATGAACAAAAAAATAAACAAAGCAATTATTGAGTACTTCAAATTAAACACGGAGGGAGAAGTAGACGAAGCAGGAGTATGGGCAGCACATAAAGCGGTGATCAGGGGAATCTGCATACAGCTAGGGGCGGCAGCCAAGAAAGCAGACCGAGCTCAGATTTCAAAATTGAATCTAGAGATTTCGGATTTACAAGCAAAGTTCGCTAAACATAACAATGTACAAATCTATACCAAAATTCTTGGGCTCAAACAGAAATTAAACAAGGTAATGAGAAAAAAAATGGTATCCATTCTGCAAAGGACGCAAGCTAAATTCTTCTGCTGCACAAATAAACCAGACAGTATGCTAGCCAGGCGACTTAAGGCACAGAGAGCTGACACATATATACCTAAAATCACCGACGCGGCAAATAACCCCGTATTCAAACCAGATCTCATAGCCGGAACGTTCCAAAGGTTTTACACAGAACTATACACTGCCCCCACCCACTCTGGGACCCAACCTCACAAGAAACGTGTAGAGGAATTTCTCGCCTTTATCAACCTCCCCCAAATTAAAGCAAATTAAGCTGAAGCCCTAGCCCGCCCCATCTCCTCTGAAGAAATAAAAAAAGCAATTAACGACTCCAAAGCGCATGGGGCCCCTGGCCCGGATGGATTCACAAGCTATTACTATAAACACTGTATGGTATCCTTACTACCTCACGTCCAGAGGTTATTTAACAGGTTTTTAGCAGGTGAACAAATGAGAACAGAATTCCTGGAAGCAAAAATTATTGTCATCCCCAAGGAGGGCAAGGACCGTACCCAACGCAGTAGTTATAGGCCTATATCCCTGATTAACACAGACGTTAAACTATATTAAAAAATCATAGCAAACAGACTTGCCCCACTTCTGCCCGATGTGATCCATCCGGACCAGGTAGGCTTCATTGCGGGGAGGGAAGCCCCCAATAATACAAGGAGAATAATACATTTAATTGACATGGCCCACAAAGGAAAAGTGCCTTTAATGTTGGTATCATTAGACGCAGAAAAGGCATTCGACCGTATAGACTGGCCCTTCATGGAGGCGACGCTCTTAAAAATGGGACTAGGAGAGGGATTCTTAAAAGGGGTCATGGCCCTATATAAATCCCCAAAAGCGTTTATTTCCTATAAAGGATTTAGATCCCTCCCGATCAACATCTTCAGAGGTACAAGACAGGGGTGTCCTCTATCTCCTCTACTGTTTGCACTTTGCATAGAACCCTTAGCTGCAGCCATTAGGGACCACCCCAGTGTTAGAGGGTTGCAAGTGGGTAGAAAAGAATACAAAATAAGTCTCTTTGCTGATGATATCATGACTACGTTATCTGATCCATTAATCAGCCTCCCTAATCTTATGCAACTCCTTGCGAAATTTGGCCAGATATCGGGCTTCAAAATCAATGCAAACAAGAGTATAGCTCTCAATATCACCTTACCTGAAGTGCTAGTAGAATCCATAAAACACAATTTCCCCATCAAGTGGGCTCCCACATTTATAACATACCTGGGCATCAATATCCCAAAGTCACTAAATCAAATATATGAGGTTAATTTCCCACGTCTATTCAAAAGAATAAGAGCAGACATAACCAACTGGTCCTCTCTTAATATTTCCTGGTTAGGGAGGATTAATGCAGTTAAAATGAATGTCATCCCCAAAATCCTATACCTATTCAGAACGATTCCGACACCGATTAATGTTAAGGAAATTAAATTAATACAAAAAACTCTGAATAACTTTACATGGCGTTACAAAAAACCCAGAATTAATAAAGCCACGCTGACCGCCCCAAAACAAAAAGGTGGGTTGGGGTTCCCAGATTTACTTAGATTTTACAGAGCTGCAAGATTAGCACAAATGACAAATTGGCATCAAAAAGACAATTACCCTGTTTGGGTGGAAATTGAGAGACATGTTTTGGGAGATCACCATCTAATCCTTCCCCAAATCTTATGGTTGAGCCTACACCACAAATTACAACTTGATAAGCTGTCATCCTGTATAGACAACTCCATAAAGATCTGGCGAGAGAGTAACAGTGGAAATCCAACCTCTTGAAAGAAGGTTCAGGATTGACACCCCTCTGGTCCCCACACAAAGACTATCGCTTTGACAGACTAACCCAAATGAGCTGGTGGATAGACAATAAACTAACGGTGGTAGCGGACATGTGGGATATAAATAGAGAATTCCCCTTACCAACTTCCGTTAACGCGTTCAATGCACCCCCCAAAGAATGGCTCAATCTGACAGGGGTTAACGAGGTGCTCACACACACAAATAAGTTAAATAGTCTTAGGGACAGATCGGTAACTGAACGATAGCTTGGGAAACAGACTTACAGGTTACGTTAGAAGACAAGGAATGGGGTCAGATATTAAAACAAGCAAACAATGTCTTTCTCAACATAACACTTAAGGAGAACGCCTATAAAACAATAATGAGGTGGTACCTCACTCCGACTAGGCTGAATCGTGCAAATCCTGCATACCCCGCCAGGTGCCCTAGAGGGTGCCCCAATGAAGGCACCATGCTACACATGCTCTGGGAATGCCCCAAAATTCGCCAAACATGGGATTTTACCTATGACACCTTAGAAAAACTATGGGGGACACGTCTAGCGCAGAACCCAAGCGAAGCCCTACTGGGTCTTCCGATCAGGGGTCTTTCAAAAAATGAGCAGTTCTTGACCAGTCAGGTGTTTCTAGCAGCTAGATGTGTTATCGCAAAACACTGGAAAGCCACTTCTCCATCAAACACTGAGGTGAGGCAAAAAATAGGATACATACAAAACATGAGCTCACTATCGGCCGAAGTAGACGGGAAATACAGACGCTGGGCCTCCTGCTGGGACACCTGGACGCTGCGGGATCCTCTCGGAGGTTAGTTCTATTTCTAAAACTCTCACTCATCTATTAGTAAAGGCACAAATTCTGCACAAAACGACACAAAGGGCCGCTAGGGTAGGACCCGTCTAGGTCCTCAGGTACTGTTTCTAGGCTGGTCTAAGTTTGAATGTTACGAATGCTATGTTTTGAAATCTAGTTGTAAGGGAATTCTGAAACAAACTTCTCGACTGTTTGCAATTTGTATTACTTCAAACGTTATATGTTTATTCATGTTATGTTTTTTTCAATTTATAAACAAAATAAAGGAAAAAATTGAATTTAAAAAAAAAAATCCTAAAGCACGGTAAAACTCCGGAGGACTGTAGGAATTATTGTCCTATGTCCCTTATTAACATAGACATAAAGCTGTATTCCAAGGTTTTAGCAAACCGCCTGAAGGAATACCGGTCGTAATACATCAGGATCAAGCAGGGTTTGTAACAGGCCGTCAGGCTTCAGACAACAAGAGGCGTCTGTTCAATATTGTTAACTTTGTTAAGACCAAGAATCTCCCCACGTTGATTCTGTCATTGGATGCCGAGAAGGCGTTCGACAGGGTCAACTGGGGATATTTGAAAGCGGTCTTGCAGAGATTTGGACTTGGAGACTTCGCAGCTAAAGCAGTGGGTGCATTAGACTCCAACTCCAAAGCCCATATAGTAGGTTTGGATTACGCAACAAGGAATTTAACTTTTAACAATGGGACCTGGCAGGGTTGTCCCTTGCCCCCCCTGTTATTTACTCTTTTTATGGAACCATTATCTATCTTTATACGTGACTCACGGGAGGTCAAAAGAGTGGTCATAGGAAGGGAGGAATACAAATGTATGTCCTTTGCTGATGACTTTGTATTAACCCTGACCTCACCTTAGTCCTCGTGTTTAGGGTTGCAAATGATTCTCAACGAATTTGGTCGGGTATCATTCTAAATCAGACTCCCTGGTTAGGGGGGTGACAGAGGAGACAAGGGACTCCCTGGAAAGGAAGTATCCTTTTAATTGACGATTGATTCACCTAGTCCATTTAGGAATAAAGTTCTCATTCCAAGTAAAAAAAAATATTGCTGGACTATCTTAATGACTTAATGAAGGACATTAAGAAGACCCTGATAGAGAGATGGAGAAATGTAAAACTCTCTTGGTTAGCCAGAATTTCTTCGGTTAATATGTGTATAATCTCTAAGATAACTTATCTTTTGAGGTGCGTCCCAGGCTACTTCCCAAGCTATGGTATGAAATCAGTACAGGCGATAATTGACGACTTTATCTATCTAGTGAAAAGACTTAGGATTAAGAGGACTATAGCACATCTGAACGTTGAAAATGGAGGTTTGGGCGCCCTGTGCATCAGAAAAGTATATGAAAAAGTTGCAATAGCTCAGGCTACTAGTTGGAATGGGAAAAATAATAATTCTAGATAGATGAAAATAGAAAACAACCTATTGGGAGAAACCCCCATCCAGACAATTACCGTATATTCCACATACAATTATAGTAACTTTAAAAGGTTACCTAGATGTAGTAGATCCTGTTTAAAGTTTTGGTATAGGAACAGAGAGCAAAAAGGTCTAGTTAGATTTCCCTCCCTAGCTGCTTCTATAGATACTATAAAGTTACAAGAAAATCGACCAATAATAAAACTGCTAAAAAATAAAGGAGCAGTCTATGTAAATGATCTATATATTAGTAATAATCTGTGCTCACTGAAAGAACTCCAGTAAAAATAAAAATTGAAATGACTTATGTGGTTGGATTACGAGGCACTAAAAAACTCACTATACAAATAAGGATACACAATAAAAAATATGCTGAAGTTACTAAAAATGGAGGAAATGCTTCTAAAAAGCGTGAATGACCGCATTTTGTCTAATTGTAACAAAATCATAGAGGATACTATACCCTTTTTAAAGAGCATAGGCCTAAAGGATGGGATATGGACTTAAAGTCGGTGTACACTGTCCAAGCATGGGGTAATGCATTTAAGGGGGTCAAGAGGTCAGCTATTAACTCCTCATATATAGAGATGTTTTTCAAACTAATCCACCAATGGCATATGATTCCAGCTAATATGAAAAAAATTTGATCCCCAGGTAGACGGCCTATGTTGGAAGGGCTGTGACCACATCTGTGGTGGAGCTGTGATAAAATAAGAGATTACTGGAATAAAGTCTATAATGAATTAACCATGGTGGTAGATAAATTGATCATGTGTACCCACCCCTAAAGTGTTATTATTTTATATGAATCTTGATCATCTGCCAAAGGGGGATAAACAGATGATTTTACATATTCTCCTGGTAGCCAAGTCGCTACTGGTTAAATATTGGAACAAACAAAAAGTCCCCACATGGACCGAGTTTAAAAACGCTTTAGATATAAGTAGGGAAATAATGAGGACTCCAAAGGACCTTGATAATGATTAACAGTCCCGGACTATTGAACTAGTCCAAATGGGATAATTATCTAAACCCAAGGGACACTGATCGATAATAAGTAAGCAGGTATATTATTTGTCATCTTGGTTAGTCCGCTAACAGGTTATCCGTACCACCTAATATGTAAGAAAGGAACTGCAATTGGAACTTCACGTGTATTAGTGTTGCAGCCTGTATTTGGTACAGGATGTATACATTTAGATGTTCTATTTTTTTTTTTTTCAGTTTTTTTTCCTGTAATTTTTGTACTGTCTGAAAACAATAACAAATTAAAAAAAAGATAAGAATATGAAAGAAAGAATAAAAAGCCTAAACTATTAGGCAAACCCCATAGAGACCATATCAAACAGAGCAAAAAGAAACCAGAATAATAAAACTAAGCTTTATTTACAGACAAGTTAAAATTATAAGAAAATATACTAAAAACAAATAATGTCCCACTCAAGATGATGTCAAGATTATAGTACAAAAATATAAAAATAGGTAAGTATCATGCATAAGTTTTAAAGTGCTAATTCAAAGATACAGATCAATGCAAACACAGATAAATAGTTGGAGATCCAAGTGTGAATATAAATAATGAGTATAGCCTGTATATATAACACCATTGTCATGCAATTGATATGATAAATGATAAATATTCGACTGTATAGATTCATATAGTTTCTTAAAATATTACAATGTATAGATTAATTTAGTTTGAGGATCAATTTATCGACAAGAATACACTGTGTACAGAAATAACGTTTATTGGTATAACAGTAAACACTTGTAACAATTGATATTTATTTAGATCACAATATACAATCTACCTGGTGTGTATTACAATCTCTTTTGGATGATTGGATAACAATTAGTCTTAACACACTTTATATTTGATTAGATCAATACAGAGATCAATAAGCAGTGTATACAATGTGGATTAACAATTTATGTTAATACAATCTATATTTGGTTATTTCAATATAGGAGTATGTAAACAGTGTATATAATCTTATAAAGTTTGGTTAACTCTGTCTATATTTGGTTAGTGCAATACAGAAATGATATGCAGAGTGTATAATGAATCAACTGTCTATTTGATACAGTATATATGATATTAATAATTAGCATTATAACCTGTTACTCTATGTTATCTTACTCCAAGCTGTATAGGCTCGAAAGCCTACTACCAATTAAGCATATTAGGTGATGTGCATCTCTGTAATGAGAAGGGGTGTGGTCTAATGACATCAACACCCTATATCAGGTGTGCATAATTATTAGGCAACTTCCTTTCCTTTGGCAAAATGGGTCAAAAGAAGGACTTGACAGGCTCAGAAAAGTCAAAAATAGTGAGATATCTTGCAGAGGGATGCAGCACTCTTAAAATTGCAAAGCCTCTGAAGCGTGATCATCGAACAATCAAGCGTTTCATTCAAAATAGTCAACAGGGTCGCAAGAAGCGTGTGGAAAAACCAAGGCGTAAAATAACTGCCCATGAACTGAGAAAAGTCAAGCGTGCAGCTGCCACGATGCCACTTGCCACCAGTTTGGCCATATTTCAGAGCTGCAACATCACTGGAGTGCCCAAAAGCACAAGGTGTGCAATACTCAGAGACATGGCCAAGGTAAGAAAGGCTGAAAGACGACCACCACTGAACAAGACACACAAGCTGAAACGTCAAGACTGGGCCAAGAAATATCTCAAGACTGATTTTTCTAAGGTTTTATGGACTGATGAAATGAGAGTGAGTCTTGATGGGCCAGATGGATGGGCCCGTGGCTGGATTGGTAAAGGGCAGAGAGCTCCAGTCCGACTCAGACGCCAGCAAGGTGGAGGTGGAGTACTGGTTTGGGCTGGTATCACCAAAGATGAGCTTGTGGGGCCTTTTCGGGTTGAGGATGGAGTCAAGCTCAACTCCCAGTCCTACTGCCAGTTCCTGGATAACACCTTCTTCAAGCAGTGGTACAGGAAGAAGTCTGCATCCTTCAAGAAAAACATGATTTTCATGCAGGACAATGCTCCATCACACGCGTCCAAGTACTCCACAGCGTGGCTGGCAAGAAAGGGTATAAAAGAAGAAAATCTAATGACATGGCCTCCTTGTTCACCTGATCTGAACCCCATTGAGAACCTGGGGTCCATCATCAAATGTGAGATTTACAAGGAGGGAAAACAGTACACCTCTCTGAACAGTGTCTGGGAGGCTGTGGTTGCTGCTGCACGCAATGTTGATGGTGAACAGATCAAAACACTGACAGAATCCATGGATGGCAGGCTTTTGAGTGTCCTTGCAAAGAAAGGTGGCTATATTGGTCACTGATTTGTTTTTGTTTTGTTTTTGAATGTCAGAAATGTATATTTGTGAATGTTGAGATGTTATATTGGTTTCACTGGTAAAAATAAATAATTGAAATGGGTATATATTTGTTTTTTGTTAAGTTGCCTAATAATTATGCACAGTAATAGTCACCTGCACACGCTTTGATATTAATGAGTTTTTTGGGTTCATTGAGAACATGGTTGTTGTTCAATAATAAAATTAATCCTCAAAAATACAACTTGCCTAATAATTCTGCACTCCCTGTAGAAATATATCTTGAAGCAATATGTATCAAGGGGGGTTATATTGTATCTTCGATTGCAAGCTAAATAACCTTTGTATTTAGGTATTGGCAAGCTATTATTGGGTTATTGGTCTTACATCAAAATTGATTACATTTAATTTATCAAATCAGTCAATTCAATCAATGATGTAAAACAGTTTTGTTGGTGTATGCTTTGCTGTATAGGGGCCTCACTCAAATTGGGGCTGTAAATCGGCTGCAAGTCTGCAATTCCTTGTATTAGTGTTACTGCCCTGCCTAGCTATACGTCTACGATGCTATTCAATTGGGAGGAGCCACAAGGAGGTCCTCTTTATGGCCGATTGCAAACCATGCTATCGGCAGTAAGCCTGCAAAATCGGATAACTGTAAATGCAAATATATATTCAATCCAGCACTGTAAATGATGGGGAACACAATGGTTGACATGAGGATTAATAGCAAAACATTCTCAAGCTGGCACATCGCCAAATCAAATATTTTATTTTATGTTTAAGTTCTGTCCAAAGTCCCACAGGCATGAATGACCTCCAAGCCCGTAGCTTGTTAATCAAGCCCATACAGGTTTGGAAGGTGACTGACCTCCAAGCCCGTAGGACTTTACATGATGGATCAAACAAGAAATTGAACATGAAATAAAGTATTTGTTTTTGGCCCGATTTGCGACCTTTTGAATGTTGTGCTATTCATTCTAAGACCAAACATCCCTTTCACTAAAAGTACAGGATGGCTTTTTTATTTGTTTAATTAGTGCTACGATTTGTAAATGAGTCCTTTGCGACACCTCTGTGGCCCAAGTAACCTGTGGTTCAATTTGAGCTATTTACGGACTTGACATAGGACTTGCATGATGGATAGAACACAAAAATTGAACATGAAATAAACTATTTTTATTTGCTGAATTTGAGCGTACGGAAATGTTGTGCTATTAATTCTAAGACCTAAAATCACTTTCACTTCCAACAAAAGTACAGGATGTCTTTTTTTATATGCTTAATTAGTGCTACTTTTTGTAAGTAAGACCGTTGCGGGACCTCTTTGGTGTAAGTAAGCTGTGGTTGGATTTGGATCGCAGCTCAAGGCTCGTAATCTGATCGGAGGCCACAAACGTAAGCAAATTGAATAGCTAAGTAGCTTGCGGCCTCCCCTTGAGGCTACTTATGCCAAAAACATAGTATTTGAATGAGGCCCTGGGTGTTTTTAATAATTGGTTTTGTAACAGAGTTAAATGGTAACATTATTAAATAAAGTCAATCAGACCGTTGTAGGGGATATGGGCACAGATTGAAATATATTGATTAACATCTACAGTGTGGAATGAAGGTGCTAATTAGTCTTGGCAACAGGATTGTGGTTATTGGGCCAATTTGAACTCTACTACAAATTAGAAAGTTAAACCAGCTTATACATACCACGTATAGGATTTCAGGATAACAACTCTCATTTTAGGATCCCTTCTCAAGATAGTCTGAAGTAACCCCTCTTTGTGCTATTGGTTTGTTAGAAATAATTGTAGAGATAGGATAGAATTTGGATACAGACCGATATAGTAAGATATCTTAGGGAAGATATGAAGGGGGCATAGGTTTATGCCCAAGAATGATGTTCACAGACAGGACTGTCAGGACAGACAGACATTAGCCCAGATAAATAGACCAGAAAAATCAGAAAAGCAGCAAAGACCAGTCAGAAAATAGAACAGAACAAAGAAAAGACCCAGAACCCCCTCTCTGCCTATTAGATAAACTATTTCTTCCTCATCGTCACAAGGTTGGTTTCCACCAATTACAATCGGTTACTCCCTGTTTTCATGTATAGGTATAATTAGAACGTATAAGCAGAAAATGTTGAGTATATCTGTTTCTGCTCGCTTGAGAGTGCTCTGGTAACATGTATTAAAATTATTATTATTAATATGTGTGACCTCTGTCCCAGATCATGCCTGGGCAATAGACTACACCGTTGTACTATTGTACTTAATCTTAACACCTGCTCTAATAATGTTTTTTGTGACAATGGAGTATTGAAGTGAAATTTGTATGTCTCAGAACACACTATCTTGAGACATTTGTAACATATTGAAGACTTTCTCACCCATGTAAACATATCTAAGACTTGGCCTGGCTAAGTCTTGGTTTGATAAAACATATTTACCAACTTAGAGGTTTATTTAATTTTAACCGGAAAATGTTTTAACTCTTCATATGTTAAAAAGGTATACTATAAATTAGTCTGTAAATACATTAAAACCAAGAGACACTCACATAATGTAGGCAGTAAATGTATGTGGTATTCTTTTTACCCTCAAAGTCCACGACACCATCTACAATATGTTAAAGTGCATATCAGATTAAATATAAAGAATCATAACAATATAGTATGTATCCATGTATATAACAAACAGAATATTCAAGTTAAATATGAAAATAATTGATAACAAATAATATCTATAATGTGCAAATTAAAACCATTACAAATTGTGCATTCAATACAAAAATCTGTACAAAAATGGTGATAAATCATATGAATAAAGTGACTAGTGCAGGAGACCTATCATTAGGCCTAAGAAGATGCCACGGGAAAACTCGTGTGCCGGCCATCTCTGCTTCTCTGTGGTCCCACGCATGAAGTCATCTGTTTGCCGATCTCCAATTTTGCTGGCAGCTGCATACATGCGTCTGTCCTTTTTACAAGATATGTATTATTTTTTGAGTGCTATGTGTGCCTTATGAACTACCAGTATGGATATTTTCTTTTTCTTTTTTTTTCTTTTTTTCAAGTTTTTGTTAGGTAACCAAATAAACAGGAAATTGACTTAAAAGCCAAGTAACAGGTTTGGTATTATTAAAGTACAGTATCATCACATTAAGAGAAAACAGAAAAAGGTTAATATTCTACTGCCCCATAGAAGGTCTAAGTGGAACCAAGTTACCTAATTTTTGTCAGTTTTCTAGGGAAAAATATTATCATAAATAGAACAGATTAATAGGCTCAGTGTAAAAAAAACATCCTAAGTAAATGAAAAAAATTGTTGTACAAATATAGTATAACTCTAAAAGAGTTGAAACATTTCAATAAAAAAACCTTTTGAATACACAACAAAATTAAATTCAAAAACTTTTTGTCTCAAAAGTATCCAAGTATCAGTCCTGTAGGTTACCAGCCCGGATCCATCAACCGTCCCGTCGCCTCCAGTCCCCGGTCCGCATCTCCAGTGTAGAGATTAGCAAAAGAAAGCATAATGTTAGATAAGAAGGTTTCATGTGATAGGCGGGCTATAAGGAGAATTAATCCAAAGACTCCAGATCTGGAAAAATATAGGCATACTGTCCTCCAGTGAATGAGTTGGTCTTTCATTTATAGCAATGTAATTAATCTTACTGATAATGGATTGCAGAGTAAGAGTGGGAGATTTCCATTGTCTGGCTATGTGGCTCTTTGTAGCTAGCATTAGGTACTGGAGGAGTCTATTCTGGTATTTTGATAGTAAAGGAACAGAGTGCCCTAAAAGACCTATGTCTGCTTTAGCCATGACAGGAGAGTCAAATATAGCTGAGGCTGAATGGAAAACTTTGTTCCGAAGGCGTTGTACCTGGGGGCAGGACCACCAAGTGTGGAAAAAGGTTCCAGGGGTCTGACAAGCTCTAAAGCAGTTAGGATTAGGGGAGCGTTTCCATCTAAATAGTTTATCCGGGGTGATATACATCCTCTGAAAAACTTTAATGGAGGTCTCCAAAATATTACTGTAGAGAGATCCTCTGGTTAGGTTTCGTCAGGAGTTTTGCCAGGTCTCCGTATTCCAATTGCAATTTAAATCTACTTCCCATCTCTGAATATATTTTGGGGGGAGGTGGCGGGAAGAGAATTAAAAGTATCATATAGAATACCCAAAATACCTTTTGTAAGAGCAGCAGCGAGGCATAACCTAGTAAACCAATTTAATTTCCCTAAAGTGTGTTCTAACCTGGAAATAAAGTATGTAAATCTGCAAAATGTATAGTATTCTTGGATAGGGATAATGAATACTTATTTTAATTGAGTGAATGTTAAGGTAATATTGTCTCTATACCAGGAGTTCACTGTCAGGAGGTTATGGGATTTCCACCATAATAGAGAGGCTGTAGGGAGAGTATCAGGGAATCTAGGGTTGGGTATTATGGGAGTAGGGGTCGAATATTTCAGAATCAGCCAAAATTCCCGGACAGCCCAAGACCAAATAGATATGGATTGCTTTATATATGAGGTGTCCAATTTACTCAAGCATATCAGTGGGTTCGGGATCTACGGGATGGAATCCCACGTATATGGGGCCATCATAAAGTTCTCAATAAATATCCAGAGAGGTTGGCGAGTAGGGGAATGGCCAATCGGGATAAAAGCCAATTGTGCCGCCTTAGAAAATAATTTTAGACTGGGGCAGGAAAGACCTCCTTTCGATTTATGGATAAACATAGTTGATTTAGAGATGCGGTGTGATTTATTCTGCCATATAAATTTAAAGATTTGGCGTTGTAATTTATCTAAGTGTGTGTAATTCAGGGCGAACATTAGGGAGCAAAATAAATACATAAGGCGGGGAAGGAGGTTCATTTTAAAAGAGTGAATACGTCCTAATGAAGAGATAGGGTATTTTGCCCATGATAGTTGGATTTGTGGAGATTTGAGGTGTTACGGTTAAGATTTACCCCCAGATACTTAAGGTGATTGGAAGCCAGTTAAAATTAAAGTGTTGCTGTAAGAAGACTAAGTCTGAGGGGGGGTAAGGAAATATTTAGGGCTTCCGTTTTATCCATATTAATATGAAGCCCACAGAATTTGCCAAATGTTCGCAATAAGTGAAAAAGGGCAGGGACTGAAGTGCTGGGATCTGTCAAAGTGCAAAGGACATTATCTGCGAATAAAGCACACTTGAAGTGATGGTGGCCTATATTTATGCCTTTGATGTCTATGTTTGATCAAATGGCTTGGGCTAAAGGTTCAACGGCCAGAGCAAAGAGCAAGGGGCATAAAGGGCAGCCCTGTCTCGTCCCCCCCTTTATGAACCTGATTAATCAGGTTCATAAAACGTCCTGTAAGGCCGAATTTCGTCAGTACAGCCCTTAAATATGGCCATTCTAGAGAGTCAAATGCCTTCTCCATATCTAAGTCTAGAAGGCATAAAGGAGTACGGTGTTTACCTGCCCAATGCATGCTATCCAGAATCTGTCTAATATTATCCCCCCCCCCCCTTTGCCAAAAGGGGATGAAACCCACTTGGTCCTTATGGATTAATGAGGGTAGGAAGTTAGAAATTCTATCGGCCATCAGTTTAGCAAGTATTTTGACATCCCCATTTAGTAACAATATCAGTATGGATATTGCTATGTGTGCCTTATGAAGTACCAGTATAGATATGTACATACTCTCTGCTGTTTAATTGTACTGCTGTCTATATTTAGGATAGGAGGTGAAGTAGTAGTAGAGCACTTCTTTATAAATTATGGCATAAGTGGCAGATCCCCACAAGCCACTGTATTAATTAGGGTTGTTTTAGTTTTACCATTTTAGGAGAGTAGTATAGTTCTCTCTCTGATCTGTCCTGACTCTCTCACTCCCAGTATTGTCCCTATTGCTCATAGCAGTTAAATTGCAGTGTTGCCTAGTGTAACAGAATCATTGATGGAGTATACGTGGGAGAGAGACTGAGCAGAGCCCTGTGTCCACTAAGGGAAGAAAGGGTTAACACAGCAGGCTAATCAAGCAGGCCCAGCTGGGTTCCACCTTTAAAGGTCTGATTAGCACCCAGCTGAAGGGGAGAGCTCAGTCTGAGCTGGACAGAGGACGCCAGAGCCTGCTGTGGAAATCCCCTGCTACAAGAGAGACTTGATATCCAGCAAGATTTTGTTTGCACTTTTGTTTTGTGTGGACTTTATCTTTCATAGTGAGGGAACTACAGCCAAGAGTAAAGTCAGTGCTTCTGTTAGAAGCTAGGATTTTGTTTTGCATCATTTATGTTGTTTTGCTACACTCGAATAAATACTGCTGATATTTTAAAAAGGGCTCCTGAGTACTCTATTGTGGTGCCGGATACAAGGGCACGAACCCTGAGTGTGACAGCAGCGCTATCACATATGGTGGCAGTGCTGGGAACTAAACAATGGAGGAACTAGTGAAGGCCCTAATACAAACCACTGCATGCCAGCAGGAGACTACTCAGCAGTTACTGAGACAGCAGGCCCAGGCAGCACAAGTCCTGGCGGAACAACAGGCCCAAGCTGCAGAAGACCGAAAGCTGCAGCGGGAAACAAACCAAATCTTGCTTGCCCAGCTACAGCACCTAACGCTTCTGGTAACTCCCGCTCTGGCCAGGATCTCGGCTTTTAGGCTGGCATAATCTTGCTTGCCCAGCTAAAGAACCAGGACACATAGCGGCTTACTGTAAAACCTACCCCGATGCCAGAAACCAGTGGAGACATCAACCCAAATCGGTTTCTACAGAAAATGAACCCAGATGAAGAGGTGGAAGCATTTCTCCTGACTTTTGAAAGAATTGCTGTCAGAGAAGCGTGGCCCCAAAGACACTGGGCCAGTGTAGTTGCTCCATATTTGTGTGGGGAGGCTCATAAAGCATATTTTGACCTAGACACAGAGCAAGCAATGGATTATGCCAGCCTAAAAGCCGAGATCCTGGCCAGAGCGGGAGTTACCAGAAACGTTAGGGCACAGAGATTCCACACATGGAAGTTTGTGGAGAACAAGAACCCTCGTGCACAAATTTTGAATTGCTGCACTTAGCCCAAAGATGGCTAAGCCCTGAAACTAATGGACCAGGGAGAATTATGGAACTACTGGTAATGGATCACTATTTGAGGCGTCTACCCCCAGGTGGGACAAAATGAGCCGGAGAATCCAGATTAATTTATTTAGTTGGCAGAAAGATATTTATCTATGAATGAATTTTCCTGTCCTTCAAAAGTGGAGACCTACAGTATTCAAAGGTGGCCTTATCACCCAAAGGCTCAAACCTCTAACTGGATGAGAAGGTCGGGAACCGGACAAAGACACCTGTACCCGGAAGTGAAAAAAAGTCTGCTTCAAAACAAAGCAGAAAAGGGTGATTCCTGAAGAACCCTGGCAATGAGGCAGCCCTGCAAGCAAGGGGACGTGGGTTTTTTTGCGGAGAAACAGGACACATAGCGGCTTACTGTCCAAGTGAAGAGGAACCCGCGCAATGCAACATGGGAGAAAGTCCATACCACTGTAACCTAACTAACCTGGTGGAGGTGACAGAAAAGGATCATCAGTTTACCAAACCCATAAAGGTTAATGGTAAAAAAACGACAGCCCTAACAGACTCAGGAAGTGCTGTGACTCTTTTCTCAGGAAAACTCATAAGACACAGTGAAATAAAAAACTTAAGACGAGTGGGCATAAAATGCGTACATGGTACCGGCAATCTCTACCCTACCAGTACTGCAACACTGGAGATACAGGGGAGGAAGATGGTAATTACTGCACCCGTTCTAGCTACCCTGCCTTATCCGGTAGTACTAGGCAGAGACGTTCCCCACTTCAAAGATCTTCTTCCTACTGACCGATGGGTAAGCAGAAAAGAACGTGTGGAGAGTGTCCAAACTGCTAACAATTCCGTATGTCCACATCTATCATGCTTAGAGGATGACTTATTCTCCAGACCCGGGAGAGGCCGAAAAACAAAGCGTGAGCGGCGAAGAGCAAAAAGGATGGGCACGGAAATACGAAAGAAAGCTTTTGAAGAAGCTTTAGCCGCAAGCCGAGATAAGGAAAGGCGAGGGGCACACAGAACGGGTCCTACAGTTCATAATGATGAAAGAGAGGAGGAAACAGAAGAAACTGGAGAGGAAGAGCTGACTCCACAGCAGTGCTTCCAGGACAATAATAATTTTGCACGAGACCAGGCTTCGGACCCAATTTTGCAAACTGTACGAAATGAACTATCGGAAGTAAACGGTGTACCTGTGCCTGACAGGCATAGGAGACAAGGACCTTATTTCATTTTACGAAATGATCTGTTGTACAGAATTGTTCCCTCAGGGACAGAGACACTGGAGCAGCTCCTAGTCCCTAGAGTACATAGAAGGAAAGTCCTTGACGTGGCTCATCGTAACCTCCTTGGGGAACACCTTGGAAAAGATAAAACACTGGGAAGAATCCTGGAACTATTTTTCTGGCCTGGTATACATGCTGAGGTAGCCCAGTATTGTGCATCCTGTCCAGAATGCCAGATAACTGCCCCTCGACCTAACCTAAGGGCCCCATTGATACCCTTGCCCATAATCAAAGAGCCTTTTGAGAGGATTGCAATGGACCTGGTTGGGCCTCTCGAAAAATCAGCCAGAGGACACCAGTTCATACTGGTAATACTGGACTATGCCACGATATCCAGAAGCGATACCACTACGCACAGCAACCTTTAAAAATATAGCTAAAGAGCTCATACAGCTGTATTCTAGGGTGGGGATACCCAAGGAAATCTTGACTGACCAAGGGACACCCTTTGTGTCTAGATTGATGAAAGAAATGTGCAAGCTCCTACAGGTGACAACACTAAGAACCTCGGTTTACCATCCTCAGGCGGATGGATTGGTCGAGTGGTTTAATAAAACCTTGAAGAACGTGCTCAGAAAGGTTGTAGCCAGAGACGGGATAGATTGGGACTTACTTCTACCCTATTTGCTCTTTGCAGTCAGAGAGGTCCCGCAAGCCTCCACAGGGTTTTCCCCTTTCCAACTCCTCTATGGTTGCCATCCCAGAGGCATACTGGACATACTGCGAGAAGAATGGGAAGAACAAACCGTGCTTGGTGAGAATATCATAGAGTATATAAGGAAAATGAGGGAAAGAATCTCCCAAGTTGGCCGCCTGGTACGAGAGCACATGGGAAAAGCCCAACAATATCAGCGAACATATTACAATCGCACAGCACAGGCGAGGAAGTTCCAACCGGGAGACAGAGTACTAGTTCTAGTACCCACGGCCGAAAGCAAACTACTGGCCAGATGGCAAGGCCCGTACGAAATTATTGAGGCCATTGGAGATGTGGATTATAAAGTGAGGCAACCAGAACGACGAAGAACAGAGCAAATATACCACGTAATCTGCTAAAGCCTTGGAGAGAGCAGATAGTAGAGGTAAATATTGCTTGTCTTGGTGAAGAGTTGGATGATGTCGGAGAAACTATTCCGAGCACAGAGACAATGCAAGTAGAAGCATTTGTGTCACAGGATCTGTCCCCTGAACAGAAGGAGTAAACTTACAAAGTTGTAAACTGAAACGGGGATGTCTTCTCTGCAGAACAAGGTCACACTACCGCTATTTACCACAACATCATCACTAAGCCTGGGATCAGGGTAAGGATGAAACCCTATCGCATACCCGAGGCTAAAAGAGAAGAAGTAAGAGCAGAAGTAAAAAAGATGCTAGATCTTGGGGTTATTGAAGAATCCCAAAGTGAATGGTGTAGTCCTATTGTGATGGTACCAAAGCCTGACGGCACCATCTGATTCTGCAGCGACTTCCGCAAATTAAACTCTGTATCTGAGTTTGACACATCTCCCATACCTAGAGTGGATGAGTTGAAAGAGCGGCTTGGGAAAGCAAGATTTGTAACGAGCCTGGACTTGACAAAAGGATATTGGCAAATTCCGTTGACACAAGCAATAAAAGTAAAAACTGCCTTTTCGACCCCAGATGGGCTCTTCCAATATAAAGTACTATCATTTGGACTCCATGGAGCTCCAGCCACCTTCCAGAGACTGATGGACAGGTTATTACATGAACATTCGGAATATGCTGCTGCATATTTAGATGACATAGTAATCTATACCACAGATTGGGAGACACATCTTCCAAAGGTGGAGTCTGTATTAGAAACCCTAAGACGGGTAAACCTTACAGTGAACCCTGCAAAATGTGCCATTGGACTTAGCGAAGCCAAATATCTGGGTTACACTGTTGGACGAGGAATGGTCAAGCCGCAGCTCAACAAAGTGGAAGCAATCCAAAACTGGCCTCGCCCACTGAAAAAGAAGCAAGTAAGGGCCTTTCTGGGAATCGTGGGCTATTACAGGAGGTTTATCCCACATTTCTCCACAAGAGCCAGCCCGCTGACAGAACTCACGAAGAATAAGGCACCTGACGTAGTCAAGTGGAACAAGGCCACTGAGGAAGCTTTCGAGGACCTAAAGACTACACTGTGTCAAGGTCCCGTGTTATTAGCCCGATTTCGAAAAGGAATTTATCCTACAAACAGATGCTCCAGGAGTAGGACTGGGGGCCGTATTGTCACAGGAGGTGAATGGTGAAGCACATCCCGTCTTGTTCCTTAGAAGCAAGTAGATGCCACGGGAACTGAAATATTCTGTGGTAGAGCGAGAATGCCAGGCCATAAAATCGGCCACTGAAGCCCTCCGGTATTACCAATTGGGAAGAAGGTTCACCTTGGTCTCGGGCCATGCCCCTTTACAGTGGATGCACCAGAACAAGGAGAAAAATAGCCGCGTGACGAGATGGTTCCTGTCCCTCCAACCCTTCGACTTCCTTGTTCTTCATAGAGCTGGCAACCTTCATGGCAATGCAGATGCCCTATCCCGCGTACACTGCCTCACGGCGTTGGCCACTCAACCCCATAGTGTCGAGCTGGGGAGGGGGATATGTAACAGAATCATTGATGGAGTATACGTGGGAGAGAGACTGAGCAGAGCCCTGTGTCCACTAAGGGAAGAAAGGGTTAACAAAGCAGGCTAATCAAGCAGGCCCAGCTGGGTTCCACCTTTAAAGGTCTGATTAGCACCCAGCTGAGGGAGCGACCTCAGTCTGAGCTGGACAGAGGACGCCAGAGCCTGCTGTGGAAATTCCCTGCAAGGGAGACTTGATATCCAGCAAGCTTTTGTTTGGACTTTTGTTTTGTGTGGACTTTATCTTGCATAGTGAGGGAACTACAGCCAAGAGTAAAGTCAGTGCTTCTGTTAGAAGCTAGGATTTTGTTTTGCATCATTTATGTTGTTTTGCAACACTTGAATAAATACTGCTGATATTTTAAAAAGGGCTCCTGAGTACAACATTGTGGTGCTGGATACAAGGGAACGAACCCTGAGTGTGACAGCAGCGCTATCACAGTAGTCACTGTATTTTAAGCTATTTAAGTGTCCTGCCTTATTATGGTTAAACTTATAACTGTTAACACTTATAAATCACTATCTCTTATTTTATTGTCATAATAAGATATGTATAAATCAGTGATTGAAAATGCTGCTAAATTTTAATAATATTTTAGTTTATAGCATTGTGCACATATTAAGTGTATATATCTCAAACATTATACATCCTACAGAATAGGATTAAAGTCATACATTGGAGGTTCCAAATATATATATATATATATATATATATATATATATATATATATATATATATATATATATAAATAAATAAATATACATATGCATATGTACATGCATATATAATATATAATATATATATATATATATATATATATATATATATATATATATATATATATCCATATCCATATGTACATGCATATATAATATATATATATATATAGAAATGTACATATGCATATGTATATATGACACATAATAGTTGTGGTAATTGAGAGTTGTCGTCACGCAATGTTAAAATTTACGGGCTTGCGCATGCGCAATGAGTACTGAAGGTGCTCATCGCGAGGCCTGAAAGTTACGGGTTTGACGGGGGCTGCAAAGAGCGCCAAGGGCGCTCATTGCGAGGCCCATACGTCACTGGCTTGACGAGGCTGCCATGAGCCCCAAAGGCGCTCATTGTGAGGCCCATAACGTAGAGCGAGCGAAAGGCTCCAAACGGCTTACGAGTTACAGGCTTCCAAAAAATTACGGCTTTAATGGCCGCCATTTTTTTTCAAGCCTGTAACTCGGAAGCCATTGGGAGACCGCCAAAAGATGACAATAAATTACAAAATTAACTTACAACCTCACACACAGTTCAAGGGGAGAGGCAGGGAACTGTAAGTGAGGTTGCAAGCTAATTTGCTACTTAATTGGAGTTTTTGGGAGGTCTCCAAACGGCTATGCGAGGAAAAAAATGGTGGACGTAAAGCCGTAATTTTTTTCAAGCCTGTAAATCAGAAACCCATTTTGGGCTTGGGGAAAATGATTGATTTTCCCAAGCCTGCAAATGGTTTCACACCTGTAAATGGAAACAGGAGCACAGAGGAGGGAAAGGGGGGAGAAAGAAACAGGGGATGGAGAGTGTGGAGAGAGACACATGGGAGGGAGATAAGGGAAAAATCCCAGGGGAGAAGGCGGAGGCAAATAGACACAGGAAGGAGAGCGGGGGAAAGAGACACAGGGGTGAGAGAGGGGGGGAGAGGCTCGCAAAGAGCGCCGAAAGTGGTCATTACATGGCCCGGAAGTTTTGGCTTGCAATAAGCATCAAAGGCGCTCATCGCGAGGCCTGTAAAGTAGAGGTGGGGAGAGGCTCGCAATGAGCACCAAAGACACTCATCGTGAGCCCCTGCAAGTTAGAGGGGGGAGAGCTTTGCTTTGTGTGGCAAACAGCATTGCCAGGGTTCAAATTTTATTGCCGTCATTTTTGACGGTATGATATTGTCTTATAAATTGTGTCTTCTGTCTGTTTGTGCGCCCTCTCTCTGTAACCTCCAACTCTCTCTGCGCCCTCTCCCTCTCTCTGTGTGGCTCTATCTCTCCCTCCCTTCCTCTCTGTCCCCATCCATCTCCTTCTCATTCTCTCCCTCTTCTTCTCTTTCTCCCTCTTCTCTCTCTCTCCTTCTCACACTTTCTCTCCCTCCCCCCACCTTCCTACTCTCTCCTTCCCTCCTTCTCTCTCTCCTTCACGAAATGACGATATAATATTTGATGTGTCTCCCCCCCGTGTCTCTTCCTCACTTCCCTCCCTTGTGTCTCTCCCCCTCTCCTGTGTCTCTTCCCCCTCCCCCCCCAGTGTTTTTCCCACTCCTCTCCCCCTCTGCCCCCCCCCAGCATGCAATAACACACTCTCCTTCCCTCCTGTGTCCTCTTCCTCCCTCTCCTCCCCTCCCCTCTGCTACCCTCGCAATGAGCACTTTAAGCGCCCTTTGCTGGCCTCGCAATGAGCACCTTCGCCGGCCATTGCGAGGCCCGCAATGAGTGGTTTCGCATATCATATAACCAGTTTTACATGCTCTTGAAGAATAACCTAAGACAAAACAACTTAATTTTGGGGTGACAGAGTGCCTTTAAATGCGTGACTCATTGAAAGGAAGGACTCTATGCAAAATATGGACAACTAAGAGCTATGAGTTAAAACCATAGGAGCAATTTGCGATTAACACTAAAAGAAATTCTTGTTTACCTCATATTTCAGTGACATTAACAATTTATGAACCTTTTTTGCTGTCTGGCCGCTACGCTGCCACATGTTTCTTTTCCATGCTGCCAGACACCACAGATTTGTTGACTTTTTTCTTAGGTTTATGGTAAGGGGTAATGTTTACGGTTAGAGTTATGGTTTAGGGGTAGGGCTGGGAGTAGGATTAAGATTTAGGGTTCGTTTTTAGGGATATGGTTTAGAGCTCGGGATTAGCGGTAGGGTGTAGGGGTAGGTTCAGGGATAGGGTTTAGGATTAGGTTTTAGTGGTAGAGTTATGGTTAGGGTTTAAGGGTAGGATTAGGGTTATGTTTTAGTGATAGGGTTCAGGGTTAGTAGTATCAAATAACAGATTCTACATATGAAAAAGCTTGGGGGCAGCAACCAGAAGGTGGTGTGCCGACATGTAACAGGCAGATAACAGGAAAGATGCCAATTTACTATTGTTAAGCTGTGAAAATAGTGATGTGAATTGCACATATTGTTGAAGTACCTCTACTACAATTCTATTAACAATCTATGTAAAAGTTATGAAACTTCCCTAATTTGCCAGTTACTCCTCCATGTTTGTGGAGATAGGAGGCTGCCATGTTAGAATTGATTTTTGTCACTGAGCTGATTGTGTCAGAAGTGCAACAGCTCTATGATGAACCAATCAGACTGCAGGACGGTTACACTCATCTTCCTCAGTCAGGTCTTGCTTCAATACAAGGCAGGTGCTAAGACTTCTACACATATTCTTTCATATAAGAAGAGCTGTGTTTAGGGTTAAGTGCCCATTAGGGATGGTATTATTGGCCAGTATGGAGAAGGCTCATATAAATGAATGCGAAGTTATATGAGGCAGTGACACAAATGATCTGATAGGTGCATTTGAACACGTGACGCGGGATCTGAGACGCACCTATCTGTGCTCGCAGTAACCTGCTTTACACTGTCACTTCTGAAACTCTGCACGGGAAGAGTTAATGGAAAGCGGCCACTGAGCCTGCGCATTGGTTGCGCGGTCACGTGCCACAGCAAAGCCCCGCCTCTTCGCCGGGCCCCGTTTGCTGAAGACCCCAAGATGGCGGCGAGTCATTACTACGGGTTCAGCGGTCATGGAGCCGGTGGACAGCATAGGTATGGGGCGGAGGAGGAGCGGGAAATAATACGCTGACAGGCCTTTGTGCCTCCGTGTGAGGAGGTGACAGGCAGCGGGCAGGTGTCAGTATGTGGTACATCCTCAGGCCTGGCGGGGCCAGCAGGGATAACTTGGCAGCAGGTGAGGGGCAGGACCAGCAGGGATAACATGACAGTAGTTATGAGGCAGGACCAGCAGGAATAACATGGCAGCAGGTATGGGGCAGGACTAGCAGGGATAACATGGCAGCAGGTATGGGGCAGGACCAGCAGGATAACATGGCTGCAGTATGGGGCAGGATAACATGGCAGCAGGTATGGGGCAGGACCAGCAGGATAACATGGCTGCAGGTATGGGGCAGGACCAGCAGGGATAACATGGCTGCAGGTATGGGACAGGACCAGCAGGGATAACATGGCTGCAGGTATGGGGCAGGACCAGTAGGGATAACATGGCAGCAGGTATGGGGCAGGACCAGCAGGGATAACATGGCAGCAGGTGAGGGGCAGGACCAGCATGATAACATGGCTGCAGGTATGGGGCAGGACCAGCAGGGATAACATGGCTGCAGGTATGGGGCAGGACCAGCAGGGATAACATGGCTGCAGGTATGGGGCAGGACCAGCAGGGATAACATGGCAGCAGGTATGGGGCAGGACCAGCAGGGATAACATGGCAGCAGGTATGGGGCAGGACCAGCAGGGATAACATGGCAGCAGGTATGGGGCAGGACCAGCAGGGATAACATGGCAGCAGGTATGGGGCAGGACCAGCAGGGATAACTTGGCAGCAGGTGAGGGGCAGGACCAGCATGATAACATGGCTGCAGGTATGGGGCAGGACCAGCAGGGATAACATGGCTGCAGGTATGGGGCAGGACCAGCAGGGATAATATGGCAGCAGGTATGGGGCAGGGCCAGCATGGATAACATGGAAGTGGGACAGGACCAGCAGGGGATAACATGACAGTAGTTATGAGGCAGGACCAGCAGGAATAACATGGCAGCAGGTATGGGGCAGGACCAGCAGGGATAACATGGCAGCAGGTATGGGGTAGGACCAGCAGGATAACATGGCTGCAGGTATGGGGCAGGACCAGCAGGGATAACATGGCAGCAGGTATGGGGCAGGACCAGCAGGGATAACATGGCAGCAGGTATGGGGCAGGACCAGCAGGGATAACATGGCAGCAGGTATGGGGCGGGACCAGCAGGGATAACATGGCAGCAGGTATGGGGCGGGACCAGGAGGGGATAACATGGCAGCAGGTATGGGGCGGGACCAGGAGGGGATAACATGGCAGCAGGTATGGGGCGGGACCAGGAGGGGATAACATGGCAGCAGGTATGGGGCGTGACCAGGAGGGGATAACATGGCTGCAGGTATGGGGCGGGACCAGGAGGGGATAACATGGCTGCAGGTATGGGGCGGGACCAGAAGGGGATAACATGGCTGCAGGTATGGGGCGGGACCAGAAGGGGATAACATGGCTGCAGGTATGGGGCGGGACCAGAAGGGGATAACATGGCTGCAGGTATGGGGCGGGACCAGAAGGGGATAAATGGGCTGCAGGTATGGGGCGGGACCAGCAGGGGATAAATGGGCTGCAGGCATGGGGCGGGACCAGCAGGGGATAACATGGCATGGGGCGGGACCAGCAGGGGATAACATGGCATGGGGCGGGACCAGCAGGGGATAACATGGCATGGGGCGGGACCAGCAGGGGATAACATGGCATGGGGCGGGACCAGCAGGGGATAACATGGCATGGGGCGGGACCAGCAGGGCATAACATGGCATGGGGCGGGACCAGCAGGGCATAACATGGCATGGGGCAGGACCAGCAGGGCATAACATGGCATGGGGCAGGACCAGCAGGGCATAACATGGCATGGGGCAGGACCAGCAGGGCATAACGTGGCAGCAGGTATGGGGCAGGACCAGCAGGGATGAACGTAGTGGCAGGGGAGGGGCAGGACCCAGAGGGGAGGGGCAGGACCCGCAGGGGAGAACGTGGCGGCAGGACCCGCAGGGGATAAAATGGCAGCAGGGATAACATGGCGGCAGGTGAGGGACAGGGGCCGTGCTCTCACATATACAGCGCTACTGACATGAAGCACCCGGACACTGCTCTTCAGTTTGTAGGGTGGATCCTAATTAAAGGACCATTGTGGTCTTTAATATTTTTATTATGAAGAACCACACTTGTCACAAAATGTATCATTTTTAGAATGTAAACCAGCCTGCAATTTGTTATATTCTTTATGCTATTATGTTGTAGTAGAATCTACTAGTTTGTCTTCAACTTCCTTTAAAGGGACGTGGAAGGTATCTGGATTTTATTAGCACTATAATATGCCTAGGCATCTATCTACTCATCTATCTACTTTTCTGTACTTTTTTAAGAAGTGCTTGATTAATATCTTACAAATAGTTCCTAACTGCTTTCTCCCCTCCGCAGCTCATGAAGACAGTGCACTTTAAGTACAGGGGGTTCTCTGTGTCATATGAAGCAATCGGTGGCAACATTCTGCTACTTGAGAGAGGCTAATATGAAACATTGCACTTCATAGTCTGTGTATTCATGATCTGTTTGAGCTACAGGGGGCAGACTCAAACAGGTACAAATTGTAGGATTTTTAGGCAGGAAAAAAACTGAGCTTATAAGCACATCTTAATAAAATAAAGTGTGTGTTTGTTTGTGTTCAATTATGTCTGACTTTCTGTGACGTCATGGACTGTAACACACCATACTAATCAATTTGGTTTTCATGGCAGAGATACTGGAGTGGGTTGCCAGTTCCTTCTCCAGTGGGCCACACCACAGCTCCTGGTATGTTTAGGTTGTCTCCCATCCAAGTACTGAGCAGACCCACCCCGGCATAAGGTACATTTAAGTAGATACATAGGTGCAGGCAGTCCCGCGTGTTAAGCACAGGATATGTTCCTGAGAACAGCTTTAAACCAGATTTGTATGTAACTTGGCAATACTATAATGGTTAATATGGGGTAATAATATAGTGTAATAATAATACCCCCCTGTGTACTGTAATAAGGTACAGAGACCTTGTGCTCATTCTTTTAATTCAAATAAACAGAACATTATACCAAACCCATAAAAAAAAAAGCCTTGGAGCCCGTTCTTAAGTATGGAGCGGCTGTAACCCGGGGACCCCATGTATATTATATTGTTAGTTAAATCCATGAACCTTCAATGTCCCTTTAAGTGGGAGATTTTACATAACCAGGAAGTTTGTATCTGCACAGTGGGACTTGCAGTGCTATCGGCAGGACTGTAGGGAAGCTCATTAGTTTAAAAACACCCACCCATCTGAGAAAATGAGACAGATACAGGCAATAAAGCAATATGGCGCCCTGCAGTACAAAACAAAATATTTCTACTGTATTAAGTAGGAATCATCTGAAAGATCCACCCTCTGCTCTAATGGTCTTATCAACCGCAATTAAAATATTTTATGCAGGGCTAAATGCCAAAGGATTTTATACAGTGCACCCCCACAAGTTCATTTAGGAATTAATCTAAAAAAGAAATAGCATTTAAATGAAGTGAAGAGGGAGCTGTCTGAAAAATAACCTGAACTAGAACTTCCATCCTTTCGAGGAGCCGCTGTAGTTCAGGAAAAACCATACATGCTTGTGAAGGACACACTGACAACCCTAGTAACTATGTAAATCATTTTTAGTGGACAATTAGCTGACTCTGCACGAGTCATGGGGTTCCCATCTTGGGCATATTGCAGTTTGGGGGCGCTTAGCTGTTTATACAGTACTGTTAAAAACCTTTGAAGAATTCACATTACAATTCTGTTAGGAGGAAATACAATATTTCTAATTTAACACATTGTAAAAACACTGCACTTTTCACATGAGGGCAATATTGGAATATTTTCTAAAATAGAGGTTCAGTGTGCAAACATCAGAAGTAGTATATATATATATATATATATTTTTTAAGTAACATTATATATTTTTATCCTAATCAGATATCTCTATCATGTAATGTGGAAATGTCTGATAGTGATCAATTTATGGACACAAATATATAATATATGATCTACACTTTTAGGAACAGCAGCTCATCCAGAACCTGTCTGGTATTTATTTGGCCTTCCTCATAAGTCCATGATAAACATGCAGACACTACTTCTGCAAAACCCTGGCACCAGGACACCATGGTGACTAGAAAGCAATTGGCACTTGGAGGGCACATCTTCTACTCATCTGGCTATCACAGTGATTAATTGTGATCAGCATAGACATTTTTAGAAATCTATCTGCATAGTATACATTGAAATTTCCCTCCAAGCAGGAATTTATCAACTATGCCTTTATTGGCTAGGATGCAAATGACATACGTCCCAGCACTCTATGCTGTCATGTACCTCATGCAGTGACTGGAAGTGCACTGCTGTGATGCAGGAGAGGACAGTTCCAGCCAAGAGAGCAGCTGAATAATTGGCTTATGTTACACCATCCTAAAGTGCTAGTAAAGACGAGCATGCTACCCTGAAGAGGGCTAAGGCTGCTCCACTTTATTATTATTATGATTATTATTTATTATCATTTATTTGTCCCGCACCAACATATTCAGTAGCACTATACAGGGGTTAGGTACAAGTATAAACAATTTCCCCACAATGAAAATAATGGAAGACCCTGTTATTGAGCTTTTAATCCGATAAACATAGAGCTTTCCCTAAAGCACCTTACACCATTGAAAACTTGCAAATATACATTCTAAAGGGTTTGGGTGAGGTACAGGAGAGTGATACATGCATAGTGAATGAAGAAGCTAAAGATGGTAGGCTTTTTTGAATAGATGTGTTTTTTAAAGAGATTTTGAAGCAAGAAGATTGTCTGGTGGACTGAGGTAAGGGGTTCCAAAGAATAGGGGCAGCACGAGAAAAGTCCTGTAGGCGGTAGTGAGAGGAGGTGATGAGAGAGGAGGAGAGAAGAAGGTCATTAGCAGAGCGACGCGGGTGGGAGTGTATTTTGGGATGAGAGCAGAGATGTAGGAGGGTGCACTATTGTGGAGGGCTTTATATGTTAGGGTCATGATTTTAAGCCAGTGGAGTGCCTGACAGAGAGGAGCTGCAGACACTGAGCATTTAGTATGGTAGATGAGTCTAGTGGAGACAGACGGGGGATAGTCCAGCGTGGAGAGAGTTGCAGTAATCAAGGCGAGATATGATGAGCGCGTGAATAAGAATTTTAGTTGTGTCTTGTGTAAGGTAGTGACTTATTGATGAAGACCCCCAAGACAGAGATACTGGGAGGCAGCTTTGTGTGTGTGTGGGGGGGGGGGGGGGGGGGGGTCTGTGTGTGAGTATACACACTATATAAAGACTTCTACATGGAATGTAGCACATTAATTATTTTATGTTCAGTTATTTTTTGTTTAATATTCTAGTACCTTTGCCTATATGCTACACACATGATATACTTTACTATATTATGTATATATTAAGATAATGGCTCATTAAGTGGAAAATTCTAATATATAATAAATATACACACACATGCGTGGGTCATGTGTTGTTAGTGAAAATATTTGATGGCTCCTAGATTTGGAAGGAATATGTAAAGCCCTTGTATATGCAGTCACCTGAATTTATATAGCGGCTAAGTGTTACTCCTAACAATAAGCTAAAGTAAGGATCTTTGGACAGGGGAGCCAGGCTGCAGATACTACAAATATCTGATTAGATCATTGAATCAGAAGAGACCTAGAAGAAGCGTTTCCAATCCAATAACTCAGGCACGGCTCACTGCTTCTAAGAAAAAGGGAAACATTATACAAATATCAATGAATACCAATTTACTGCTCACAATATATGTGTGTACCCCTAAATAAGCATAGGTAAGGATAGTATATTACATTATAATGCTGAATATGAAAATATACCGTTATCTAATTTTGCTGATTGTAACTAATGTATATTTTCTCAAGTTTCTATCAATCAAGGAGAGGGACTGGACTCTTTCTCTCTTCTTAGATGAATATTGACCTCAGGGACTGTATATCACATGAGTGCAACATCCTTTAAATGCGAGAAATTATTAGCATTGTGTTGAAGAGCTGGCAATCTGTTTTGATGTTGCTGCAGCATTAGTGGTGTGGAGCTGCTGTGTAAGCGTTATGAATGTGTGCAGTGTAATAGTGTGCGTGTGCGAGACGAAACCGTTTGGTGGTATGCGTGGTATGCGTCTGTAGCGGAATGTCCGTAGGTCTTTTGTGGTGTTTTGCGTGTTTCTTGTGGTGTTTTGCGTGTTTAGAGTGCTGTAGCCTCGTTTTCGTTTTGTTCGGCGGCCATTTTTTCTCTCTCTTAGAGAATTCTTTAGTGTCTAAACTCTTTTATTTTGAGTTAAATGAAGGTGTAAGTTGCTTTTTTGAGGTCCTGGATGCTCCCTCTTGCTGTATGTAGGTAAGCTTTTTATGTATGTGTTGTGTGTATTTATTGTGTTTTTAATTTTTTCATGTTCGCGGGTTGCGGACGATTTTTGCGAGGTCGTAATGTGTGGTAACGTGTCTTGTATATTTTTTGCGTTACGACGTGAATTTTGCGAGTGTCGCAGTTGCTGGCAAGGAGCGTCTCTGGCGCTCCATGCCAGCAACTGCAGGCCCTCGCTTTGCGAGCCCGCAAGCGTTAGCAACAACTCGTATGCTCACAACTATATATGTGACTAGCGACTTGCCCGTCAAAAAATGACGGCAATATGATGTATATGTTTGTAAAGTTGTTTAGTTATTAATATAGATATTTGACACTTGTAAGTATTGTGATATGAACGTGTATTTTTGTAAAATGTTGAGGTAATGGTTTTTTAACATGAAATTTGTATCTGAAGAATTGTTAACTTCAATTTACATTGAATCAAGAGGAAAGCAAAGAGTAAAAAGCCTTGTTCAAACGTCCACAATTTTAACATGAAGTTTGAAATATATGTAAGCAATAAACTTGAAAGTATATTTTTTGAAACTTGAACTTTATTTTCTTTGTAACTTTGTAACTTGACAAAACATTTGTAGAATTTGAAACATTATAAACAGTAACATAGTGAATACATTTTGTAACATAATTTTGTATTAAAAGTATTAACAATTGAATGTAAAACCAGTTGCACTTTAAAGTAATCATTATAGTAAACTTCAAGTAATGTTTTTTTAACATGCAATTTCTATCCGAAGAATTGTTAAATTGAATATACATTTAATGCAGAGTAAGAGAAACATTATAAAAAAAACCTTTAAACGTACCACATTTTTACATGAAGTTTGTAATAAGTTTAAGTCAGATAGTTATTATGTGTGTAATTAAGAAACTTTAAAAAACATTTGTACAACTTGTAACATTATAAACAGTAACATAGTGAATTAATATTTAAACATAATTTTGTATTAAGTATTAACATTTGAATGTAAAAACAGTTGAACTTTAAAGTAATCAGTATTAACATGCAATTTCTATCAGAATAATTGTTAACTTCAATATACATTGAATGGAGAGGAAGGCATACAGTAAAAACTCTCCTTAAAATGTATTCAATGAAAGTAATTCCTTCCTGACCACATGAACTGGCGATAAACATTAATCCAGGGAGTAATCTTAAGATAACAGACAATATTTACATTGTGACTTAAAAGGTGCTTGAGCTCTTAACATGAACTTTGTAATATGTTGAATGAAAGAACTTGAAATTAATTTTTTTCAAACTTGAAACATTAGAAACAGTAACATAGTGACTTAACATTTTAACATAATTTGGCATAAAAATGCAAGGCAAGTATTTTGTGAGGCGAATCATCCATAAACAGTACTTCCATTAATTATGACTGAATTAAACACCAAATTGTTATGCATTTTTGAATGCTTTTAATTTTTTTTTGCATGGCTTTAATTTGTATACTGCAAAGTGATAATACTTCATAGTAGACAATGTTTTTAGTAAAAATACGTCCATCTTCTAATAAATCACCTTGACTTTCATTCTTTTCAATGTAAACTTTAATAGCCTGTGGATTTTTGCACCGTGACAACGCAACGTACAATTGACCATGTGCAAATACTGGTTCTTCCAAGAAAATACCCACAGATTTGAAAGTTTGACCTTGTGATTTATTAATGGTCATGGCAAATGCCATAATAATGGGAAATTGTCTTCTTTGAAGTATAAAAGGGAGACTACTTTCACTTGGTGCTAAATCTATTCTTGGTATGAAAACTCTCTCTCCTTTATGGGTACCAGTTAAAATTTCAGCATCTATAAAATGGTCCTTTAATTGTTGAACAATTAATCTTGTCCCATTGCATAGGCCTTTTTTGGGGTTCATATTTCGCAGTAACATGATAATTGCACCTTTCTTTAGCTGCAAAATATGTGGTGGCATTCCAGAAGGAGTTAGTGAGTTTATGAATTCAGTTGAAAAGTTAGCCTGACTTTCATTGTCATCAGCAAGTACAGAATCAGCACTGTGATAATTTCTTTGTGGTGCATTAATTTTTTTAAAGATTTCATTATTGAGGATTAATGCATCTTTATTTTTACACGTCAGTATGACTTGGTTGGCAAGCTCGGAATATTGTTCGTTATTTATGCTCCCTTCAAATATAGCCGATATAATATCTTGTTGACAAATCATATGAGGTGGGATCTCTGCAGTGTCGTCAGCTAAATGTAGTATTTTTTCTGTTCTGCCTTCTCCAATTTTAATAAGCCAATCATTGAAATCAGTTTGGCCTTCTGATCTCATATTTTGTTGCAGTTGAAGATGGGTAAAATGTTTCCATACTGTACTTGACTTTATACATGTTTCGATAATGTCAGTTCGATTTCCATGTACAACGACAGGTAATGTTTGTCTAAAATCGCCACCCAACAACATTACCTTTCCACCAAATGGAAAAATATTATCCATGACTTCACGAAGCAAACGGTCAATACATTGGAGGGCGTACCATGACATCATTGTGGCCTCATCTATTATAATTAATTTACATTTCTTCAATTTCTTTGCTTGTAATGATGTCATGCGAATATCTGACACAGAAGTTTCTAAAATAGGCACTGGCAGTTTAAACCCACTATGTACAGTTCTTCCACCTTCTAACAAAAGTGCAGCAATTCCAGTAGTGGCAAACGCCATTGCTATTTGACCTTGTGCTCGTACTGAACTCATTAATAAATTATACAGATAGGTTTTTCCTGATCCGCCAGGTCCATCAAGATAGAAATAACACTCTGTCACCATGTCATCATCTATTGCATTTTTAATGGCATGATATGCTTGCAATTGTAGTGTATTTAAAGTTGCAAGTCTTTCTTCTGTTCTTTCTGCTTGTAGTTGAATGTCATAGTCTTCAAAGTTTATGTCATCTATAAGACCTGGATCAGGCAAATTAAAACTTGCACAACTTAATCCATGAGTTAAAAATACTTCTTAGATTTCCATTAACGCTTTTAAGTGTGCAATGGGTTCATTGTATCGGCGCATAAAGTCTTCAGCCATATTACTTTTAAAAGTCTCCCACAAAGCTAATGCATTTGGAGCATTTGAGAAGATACAAATAAAAGCAAATTGCTCTCTCATCTGTCGTGGCATTTGACATTGTGCTGCTTCTTCTAAACATCTTTCCCACTCTGTATCCTCATCGAGTAAGTTTCTATGTCTTGCAGCTAAATGGAAGGATTCATATACAATGTCATTAACAGTTCTTAAGTGTTCAAAACTTTGTGCTCCTGGAACATTTAAAAGTAATATCCTTAAGCAAAAACGTTCAACATCTCTTGGACTGACTGTGTAAATTCTTGGAATTATTTTATTGCCTCTGGTTTTTCTTGGTCTCCATAATCCATTCATAAAAACATAGTGATATGGAATTTCAATATATAAGTATTATGTTGCTTGAGCATCAGTGGAATTTAATTCAAACCATGCAGTTAGTGTAGTGTGACGATCTTCACTTTGGGCCAATGCATTCATTTCATTTCCAGCATGGAAATAGACTAAATGTCGTTGTGGCAAATGTACTGCTAATCTATATACTGCATGTGATCTATCATGCATTTCAAATTTTAAAAGCCGCCACATAGCTTCTGGCGCATTGACATAGCGAGCATCTACATGAGATGCAAGTTCATCATGTACTAACTCACTACATTCAGGGTTGTCTGCACTTTTGACGACTACAGTAGCTGCATCATAGCCTTTGTAAATATATTTGTAGACATATTTAATGGATTTGATGGAAGTGCAGGCTTCTACGTTGATGTGGGCGTTGTACTTCATGAGTAAATGTGGATTGTAGGGTACTACATATCTACTTTTTTTCCACGAATAATGGCACTATCTCCTTCTCTTCTTTTATAAAGTGGACAGCCATCACAATTTGCATATGTTTTGTCTCTATAATCTTTTGGGAAATCTTTGGAACATTTATTATTTTCCATACATGGTGATTGTGGATTAAGGTCTCCACAGGGTCCATGAATCATGCGAAGAGTAACAATCTCATATAGTCTACCATATAGTTCTGGATCTGGTAGTTCAGCAACTATGACTGCATCCACTTTGTCCGAAGTATCTAATTTATCTTTCCCTTGAAGTTTTATGAGAAGATGTGCATGTGGAAGGCCTCTTTTTTTTAAATTCAATGTTATATACATAAGCAAGACATTTGCCAAATAACTGATTTATAGTGAAGTTACGTATTAATTAATTTAATTTGATCTTAAAAACTCTGGCTACTAAATCTGGTCGATCGGAAGCAGTTTGTCCAAGAAGTAGATTTTGTGTAATTTCTGGCCATTGTGGATTACATGTAAATGTAAAAAAATAAATCGGGTTTGCCAAATTTGGTGACAATAGCCATAGCATCATTGTATCTTTCTCTCATATTTCGAGGAGATCCTTGAAAGGAAGATGGTAAAATGATGGCTTTGCCAGCTGTCATGTCTCTGCTTGTAGCCACGTCAGCAACATAGTCCATGAGTCCAGAATATTGTTCTACACATAGTTTATCTTGTTGATATTTTATAAAGTTTAAATTATTTGCCTCAACTTGCAAATATGAATCAATAGTCCATTGTTGGGTTAGTTTTCCACCACATAAAATTGGATTAAATCCATGTCGAATGGCAATTTGAGCTACTTTAAATTCAAGCATAGAAACATTATTTCGGATTCTGGCTTTAGCATTTGGGTAACTGGGAAGGGTTAATTTTGGTTGCCAACCTGCTTCTCCATGTGGGAAAAAGATGGGATATGTCATTGGATCTAAATTTGGACTTAAGATATTAATATTAATAAATGGTTGCTCCTCATTTCTGGTATATATTCTAAAGTCTCTTTGAAATGGTGGTTCTCCATCATTTTGAAACACCATTGCAACCTCATTTGATGTTGGCAAGTTATAACGACGTTTATCAGTATGTCTGTCTCTTTTAAGCACCATATTAACCTTTGGCATTGGTAATTGATGTCTTTGTGCATGAAGTAGTTGTTCATTTTCTACTTCTGCCAATTTTTTGTAAGCTTTACTGTAGGGATTGTTGTCCATAATGTTATTTAGCTCTATGAAAACACTGGGTAAGCATTTCTATTTTCTTCCATCTGCATACGTTGATCAACAGCTTCCATTGTATCTAGGACATATAGTTGAGCGAATTTTCTTTGCTGTTCTTCCTCTGGATGTAAATGGGAAGTACAATGATAAATTTGGCCTTGGACTTTAAAACAGTAAGGACCATGTCCTGGTACATTAGCAGCTAATGTTGCCCCCATAGATGCAAAGGATATGGCACTATTGTAGGATCTTATGTTTGTCTTAAAATTTTTGTAGTTTGGAAAAGTAGGTTCAGTCATAATATTTTGTAAATAGATTGGAAATTCTTTCCTTTCTGGAAGTTTGAACTTGCCTTTTTGACAGCAACTAATAAATTGGCCATCTCTGGGTCTCTCCTGTTTAAAATAATAAGCCTCACAAAACTGACTGAGTAGTCATGTCCCCACAACTATGAACCTCTACTGCTAAAGACTTGAGTAAAGGACAATTTGCAAAGCATATAGGAGTTTGACTTGCATATTCATCAGGTGAAATGTCATGGAATGTTTGAACAACAGGTTCTAAATGCTTAGTTTTTTTCGTGGCTTTTCTTGGTATATGTTGTCCTGGTTTTGGTGAAATGTCCTGTAAGGTTTCAGTAACAGGTTGTAAATGCTTTGTTTTTGTAGTTGCTTTTTTTGGTCTGTCTTTAATTGTATCTTGTAAAATGTCATCTGATGTTTGAGGAACAGGTTGTAAATGCTTTATTTGCTTTGTAGTTTTCTTTTGGCGTATCTTTCATTTTTGCAGCTGATAGTCTTTTGCGTTCTTTTTCTCGTCTAATTTCTTTTTCCTCTGGTGTCTGCTGGGCGGCCTATCTCTCTTGTCTTTCTCTAGTTTGACGTCTTTTCTTCTCTTGTTTGCTCTCGTTATTAGCCATGTTAATCTGTAAAGGCAAAAAAAGAAATGTAATTAGGTATATTTAAATTTGTAATTACTGTTAAAGATTATTGTGAATAATTGAGAAATAAAAGGTAAATCATTAATGTATCAGTTATATTTTGTTAAAAGTTATAATTCCTGGCCTCATTGAATAACAATTTGGGCAATTGAATACTGCTGTAAATAAGCAGTTAACACCTTTTTTTGAAGTAAATTTTTAGTTATTGAAAACCTTGTTTGTGGATAGATGTTTACCAATTAAAAACTTCTTTGCAAAAAAAACATTGATGTGGTTATTGAAACATGTATTGCATATTGCCAATTTAAATAGAATAAGGGACATAGTTATTAATTTTTTTATTTATTTTTCTGTTGACACGGATGCAGATGAAACATGTTTCTTTAGTTTTCTCCTTTTGTACTTATTATACTGTACCTTGGTTGAAGTGTGATTTCAATCCGAATGTTTGTTGGTCCTCGGTTGAAAATCTTTGTCCAATGGTCTGGTCCTCTGTTGAAAGTCGTGGTCCGATGGTGTGGTCCCCTGGCGATAGCCCTCGTCCGATGTTGTGGTCCTTTGGTGAAAGTCCTCGTCCGCTGGTCTGGTCTTGTGTTGAAAGTCCTCGTCCGATCGTCTTCACGCAGTATCTGTTGTAACATAAAATGGAAAATGTTTTTTGAGTGAAATGTCTTTAAATAAAGCAAAAATGTCTTAATTTTGGTGTATTGTATCTGTTATGGTTAATTTTTTCTATGTGTTTGTCTGACTTTATCTACAATCCTGATTTGTTCGCACCACTTTTGTTATGCTTATTTAAGCTTCTTAGTAAGGCTTGTAGGTTGTGAAACATTAAAGAAGAATATTAATTCAGTTTGCTATGTGTTTGTGTGTTTTTTTTCTACAATCCTTTTTTGTGCGCACCACTTGTGGTATACTTATTTAGTCTTCATTGTAATGGTTATAGGTTTTAAAAAATTAAAGAAGAATCTTAATGTAGTTTCCTATGTGTTTGTGTGAGTTTTAGTACAATCCTGTTTTGTGTGCACCACTTTTGGTATAGTTATTTATGTTTTTTTGTAAGGCTTATAGGTTGTTAAACATTAAAGAAGAATATGAATTTAGTTTTGTATTTGTTATTTTTTTTTGTGTCCAAGCCTTTTTTGTGTGTACCATATGGTGCATAGTTGGGGCCTCATTCAATTGCAATTTGCCCAATTGAATTGGACCCTAAATAAGCACATAACATATATTTTTTAGTTATTGAAAACCTTTCTTTTGAATAGATGCTTGCTAACAAAAAACTTCTTTAAAAAATATATGTAATGTGGTTATTTAGGGCCCTATTCAATTGTTCAAAGTGCAATTGAATGAGGGCCTTGATTCACTTAATGAGGCCGTCATTTAGAGCCCTATTCAATTTTGCAAAAAAGCAATTAAATGAGGGCCTTTGATTGCTGCATTTCTTAAATTTTCACCATTAAACATATATAGGTCCTCATTGAATGTGAAAGTTGTCAATTGAATAGGGCTCTATATAAGCACATAAGATATTTTTTTGACAGAAGTTTTTAGTTAGTGAAAACCTTTGTTTTGGATAGAGGTACAGTAACTAAAAAGTTTGTTTATATTTTTTTGTATGTGCTTATATAGAGGCCTATTCAATTGGGCAACTCGGAATTGAATGAGGCTCATAGTTGTTTTCTTTTTTTATACTTAATACTTTACCTTGATTGAAGTGTCGAATGACAGAGGGTCCCCTCCTGCCAATCTTAATCCGCCGGTCTTCTTGTAGTGTCTGTTTTAAAAAGAAAGTGAAATGGTTAATTGTATTTTTGTTCATTTTGATTTAGCAAAGCATGGTCTTTTTCAGCATGTAATGTATTTTTCTATCTTACCTCTTGTTCTTTCTTGGAGTTGTTTAAAAGGGATTGTGGGTCACCGTGCACGGTGCAAATCCTTGAGTGACGCTGTTGATGCTGAGTCTGTTGGAATAGTAAAAAAAGGTGAAAGATTGATGTTTAGGTTATATAGTGAATTCCAATAAATTAATGTTATGTAAAGATCTACTTCTGTAATTACTTTCAATGAACATGACTCTTTTTTTTGGGGGCTCCACAATAAATGTGCGTGTGACGTGACTATACATGATACACATATATGTGCTTGTCACATATCAGTATACCCATTTTTTTTTGTTACTGTCATTACAATATAGTTGTTTAATTATTTGTGATTAATATTAGTTATTTGCAGGGACTATACACAGAAATCTGTGTGTGACATGTCACATACATGAAGCACATTTTCATAGTTAAATGTATTTATCTTTTGTGCGTGTCACATATCACTATACAGGAATCCGATTTTAATATAAAAGTATTAATTTTTGGTAATGTCATTTAAAGATTAGTTTGTTGCAGGGCCTATACACATAAATGTGTCACATGTCACTATACAGAAATCACATTTTCATACTTATAATTTTTTTTTTTTGTCCTGTCTTGATAATAAAATGTAATTTATTATAGCTTACCTCTCAGTTGTAATTTGCACAATGTAAAGTAGTAAATTAGGAAAGAATTGTCTTCTCAAGTAAAAGCAGCAGTTATGTCTGAAGTCACTCTGTTCATCACCTGAGGAGAAATGTTTTTTTTTTGTGTAAAATAGGCAAGTATTTATAAACTTGTAGAAATTTCTGGAAAGTTAGAACGCAATACGCATGCGATATTTGCGTTCCAGCTTACAATTTGCGCTCCATCCGCCATTTTGTGCGTAGTAGTGGTCAAAATGGTGTTTATTATGAGTGTGATACTTTCCGCAAAGTATGTATTTCATGATTGCGAGTAAGTGTAGTATAGTTACGTCTGAAGCCTTGTTTTCGTTTTGTTCGTCGGCCATTTTTTCTCTCGCTTAGAGATTTTATTAGTGTCTAAAGTGTTTTATTTTTATTTAAATAAAGGTGTAACTTGTTTTTTTGAGGTGCTGGCTGGTTCCTCTTGCTGTAGGTAAGCTTTTTATGTGTGTGTTGTGTGTATTTAGTGTGTTTTAAATGTTTGTATGTTGGCGTGTTGCGTCCGATGTTTGCGAGGTCGTAATATCTGTTAACGTGTGTCGTATGGTGTTTGCGTGTGTAGCCTCGTTTTCGTTTTGTTCAGCGGCCATTTTTTCTCTCGCTTAGCAATTTTTTTTGTGTCTAAACTCTTATTTTGAGTGAAATGATGAAGGTGTAAGTTGCATTTTTGAGGTCCTGGGTGCTCCCTCTTGCTGTAGGTAAGCTTTTTATGTATGTGCTGTGTGTATGTATTGTGTTTTTAATTTTGTAATGTTCGCGAGTTGCGTCCGAGTGTTGCGAGGCCGTAATGTGTGTCAACGTGTGTCGTATGTTGTTTGCGTTGGTCGTAAAATTTAGCGAGTTTCGTAATTGGTGTGTCGTGAAGTTTGCGAGGGTCGCAGTTGCTGGCGGCGCTCCATGCCAGCAACTGAGGCCCTCGCACACTGCCCTCGCTTCGCGAGGGCCGCGGCTCACTGCGCGAGCCCGCAAGCGTTGGGAACAACTTGCATGCTCACAACTATATATGTGATTATATCTTTGGAAAAAACAGCTACAGAATCTGATATAGCTACAACAAATTCTGTATGAGGACGTGACCTTTCCCAAATCAGTTTGTACTGGGATCAAAAAGAACATTAATTAACCATTGCAACACATTTTTCTTGCAAAAATATTTTTGTTTCAATTCTGCTCTTTTAAATGTGTTCTATGAAATATATGACATCCATGTCCCTCTTAAGGGAATTTGGCATTCGTCATGTACTGATGAAGGATGTTTGCCACCTTTTTTAGGGAGCTCAAAGAAGAACGTGATGGTCGTATAAGTGTTTTTTGCATACAGGACATTGCACCAAATGTTCACTGTGTTTTGCTGCTTATATTTTATGAATAAGTTATAAAAAAAATATTTTAAATGCTTTTAAAATAGAGAACAGTGTTCAGCACTCCAGCACCAACATTTCCTACTTCAGTGGTGCCATGTTCATTATGGGTGAGGTGGGGGCTCTGGCACCTATGTAGCTAGCGGTACAATCTTGTGTTTTTATATATATATATATATATATATATATATATATATATATATATATATATATATATATATATATATTACTTTTTTGCCCTACTTTTAAATTCTCTTTATAGCGTTGTGTTCAGCCCACATTCTCTTGCATTAGGTCAGTGATTACTTCCTGGGGGTCTGCACATTCTCAGCATTTGGTTTTGGACCATTTGGACACTTGTTATGCAAAAGCATGTGGGCCTGGCAAAAGTGCAGAGCAGACAGTTGTAATGCTCAATTAGTACTATTAATGCCGTAGTGTTCAAAGATAAACTGTGTCAATTATGTTCTCTTGGAGTCAATGTTAAATTATATTCTAAGATTCAACACTGACAACAATTATTTTATTAATTGGCATGCTGTACCATTGAGGTGAGTGGCAATCATTGACAGATCAAGAAACTTTATCAAGTTGGAGTGAAGATATTTCAGCAAATGGGGTTATGAAGAGTGTAGTATTCCTTGTCGTCTGTCCCATGTGGGCATGTTATTTCTTAGCATTCCTGTTCTGTATATTTGAATGCTCGTGTTAAAATTAATCAGTGTTGCTTCTGATTTGAAAAGGAGAGCTGCAACTCACAAAAGATTTTAAGCTTTACCTTCCGATTAATCAAAATACAAACTGCAGGGAACTGAACAAATTCTGAATGAACTTTATTATAATGATAATAAACATACAGTTTCTTAAAAACAAAAGCATGGAAAGAGAAGGCTTGGGATCTAAGACCTAGCATTGTGTTGCGTAATTACTTATTGGTAAGATATTGATATGTAGAGAACCACTAGTTTAGAACAAATCAAAGCCAAGTTAAGTCAGAAGAATATTGCCATATAACATCTCATGCCGATGATATTACTGCACTTTTCTTACAGAATGGTAAAGAGGGCAACTGGAGCTGGATGACAAAGCTGTGGTCTCATTGGATATGTCTCTGTAGACAGGAAGTCAAATATAGCTACAGCAATAAGACGCAGCCCACCTATGACCCCCAAAGGGGTGTCTCATACCTGGAAATGTTAATGTAAAAAAAAATATATATATATATAATTTAGTTGTGGATCTGCCAGACTGTTCGTAACGCTTGTGATGTTTATCACGATTGTGGCCCTTGCGCATCGAGCTGTTGACGGCCGCATCTGGGAGCCTCACAAAGCGAGGCAAGCACTTGAAGCACGTGGGACTTCGGCTGCAATTAGCGCCGAAGGTGCCTTTTGCTGGTCGTTCGAGCTCCACAGGCACTTATTACATGGCCCATGGGACTTAGCCGCAACTGCGAGACGAGCAGTTGAGGCATACGGGACTTGGCCTGCAATGAGCACCAAAGGCGTGGGACTTAGCCGCATCTGTGAGCCTCACTGGACTTACGACTTGGGGCATGTGCGGGTTTTGGTCCTATGCGCCTCGCAAAATTACGACTTTAACGGCCAAACCACGGAATTGGAAAGTGCTAAAAAAAAAACAATAAATATGCCTCAAATTAACTTACACACTCGCACAGGGGGAGAGCCAGGAAGCCTGTTAGGTTGCAAGTTAATTTGAGACATTTTTGCCATTTATTTCATGATCGAAAATCGCCTATGCAACATGACAAAATTTAGCCCAAAGGGCGTAAAAACAAGCCCTAAGCAGTAACACTTAACCCAAGGCAGTAACACTCAAGTGCAAGGCCTATAAAGTACACAGGTGTTCATCGTGGGGCTCGCGAGGAGGGCCAAAGGTGATGATTGCAAAACAGGAAAATTGCGGCCTGCAATGAGCAGCGAAGGTGCTCAGAGGACCCATAGCCTCGCATTGTAAGGCAAACCGCATTGCAAGGCTTTCAATTTTATTCCCGTTATTTTTGACGGGCAATTTCCTAGTGTACGTACACACACACTCACACACTTTTGGTCCCTGTCATTTAATTCTAAGGAGTTATGTAGATTATTCTTTATATATTGCTAATAAAAGTTAATTATTAGTTTGTTTAGTAGTTTGTATAATTTAAGTTATGCAAATTGTCGTAGTTTGTTTCTTTGGTTAAAAATGCCGCAGACTCGTGCATAGATAACGAGTACTTTATCAACTGAAAGTTGCAATTTTTATCTTCGTCAGCCTTTTAAGTCTTCCACCAAGCATATTCTGATATTTAATTACTCCTTGGCGTCTACACTTGCTCTGTGTTTTCAGTAGTTTTTCCATGCACATATACATTTTAAGTAACTTTGCACCGTTGTTTTGATTATACATATTATTAATCCATTTTATATAACTTTCTTTTTTTTTTTTTTTTTTTTTTTGTTCCATGGATCTCCTAAATGATGTGTATGTAACAATGGTAGTGTTTGGATGATCATTCAGGTGCCTCTTTTTTTTTTTTTTAAGTGAAGGAATTAATGTGATGATAATGCTAAAGGGACCGGGTTTTGCTGGTGGTCCAGTGGTTAGGATTTGGTGTGACCTGGGTTCGAATACAGTCAGGAAACCAAGAGACCACACCACCCTGAAGCCATGCAGGGGTGGGCCTGGTCAGTACTTGCATGGGAGACCATCTAGGAATACCAGGCGGAACTGTTAACCCACTCCAGTATCTCTGCCATAAAAACCAAGTGGATCAGCATGACCATGGACATAAAGATGTGCCTGGTAGGTCATGCTACTCAAAGATAGACAACGGACTGTGGTGTATCTAACATACTTTGTATTGCCTCTAGAGCACTCCAGCAAAGGCAGCTACTTGTGTTCTGTATGTATAGGATACATTGCATACCAATATTAACCTAAAATTAGTACCATTCATTAATACCAAGTGTCTAATTTTAATAAATATTTTTGTAAAAAAATTGGTACTTTCATTTGTATAACTGCACCTTGAATATAGTCTATGTTTACTTTATAGGTGCAGTGTTTTAAGGCAGATGGTAGCATTAAATAGACATGGAAGGTTTCTGGATTTCACTAGGAATATAATATACCTATGTATTTTTATGTACTTTATTTTACTAAGAAGTACTTCTATTTTGTTAAACAAATAGTACCTGCTCATATCAGCTCATGAAGACAGACTCTGTAGTACTGGCTATGCATTGCCTCCTCCTAGCCAATCGGTGACCATGTCTCAGCAGTAGGCTGTGTCTTTTTTATGAGCTGCGGATATGACCCAAGTAGGTACTATTTGTTTGATTTTAGGATATAAAAACAGAGCTTATAATCGCTTCTTACTAACATAAAGTACATAAAAGTAAGTAGGTGCACATATGTATAATATACCTAGTAAAATCTAGAAACCTTCCGTGACCCTTTACGTAGTATACTTGAGATTTATGCAAATCGTTTGAGAATTTTTGTTAGAGATACCTAAGCTTATTTTCTAGAAGCCTGCTGAATAGTGTTCTGGGCAAGAGATAGTCAGGAGCAGAATATGATGTGTGTGTATTTTAGATGTGATGGTAGCAAATGTATACCTTTCACTGCCAGGTGGCCAGCAAATATTACATTGACATATTGGTCTCGGACACTGAATCAAACTGCAGCATTGCAAATTGGTGAACTGAGGACTTAGTGTTGCCTTTTTATCGATGCCCTAATATTTGTGGTCCCACTGCACAGTGGGTTTGGATGTGCAAACAAAGTAAAGATAAATACTGCGTTTCTCTTGTTCTGCTTAAACAATGTAGAGAAATCTGGCGATTGCTGGGTTACCTCATTTCTTGCTGTCTAGATGTTCCCTGAAGATGATGATCTGGTCTCTTTGTTGCAGCTCTCAACCAGGAACTGTGTATCCTATTCTTCCCATTGCTCCCAGCTATCCTGTGCAACAGCCGGTGACCTCTGCTCAACCTGTAACCTCCACATACCCTGTTCCAGTCCAGGACAGCCGGTCCGTAGCCCCAGGAGGATATGGAAGTCATCATACTTACACTGGAGGGGATTATGGCTATGGGGCAAGACAGCATGAGCCTCCTGCACAGCCAGCAGTGAATCATAGTTATCAGGTAGATGCAGTACTCCTTTACAATACAATATAGGCAAGAGGCTAGCCTGGTCTAAATAGCGCACCACTTGGGTGGTTAGCAGGGATCAGGAAGTACTCTATCTAAAAAAATTTTTTAGAGATTGCCAGCAAAAATAGCTATGATATACGAGAAGATTGCGGCAAATTGATGAATCTTGTGCCTAGAACATAAACAAGAGCTTCAATGAAGAGTATGCTACCGGGAGTATTTCCAGCCAAACCTTTTATAAAATTTCCTCCCTGGCTCCTGATGTATGTAATGCCCAAGGGTAATCAATAAATTAACCTTCTGCCCAAGTGAATATACATAGGCCTGGGGTGTTCTTCTCCAAGTTTTCATGCTGCTGCATAGCCATGCTCCATTTTTTTTTATTTTTTTTTATTTTTTTTCTTAGGATAATTACACCTATGGACACCCGCCATCCTCAAGCAGCTATGAAAGCAAACCATTCTACCAGACATTGAGTGCACAGACCCAAATTCCTGTGATGGACACTGCCTACCAGGGGAACAGGAGAGAGGAGCAGTCGCATGGGGCCTGGAATGTGCCTGTTATGGATACCAACAGTGGTAGGACATGTTGCCATTTTTGCCATCTTGTAACAGAAATGTTATGGCTTTTCTAATGTCGAAAGGTTAATTAAGTATTAGAAGGGAGTCCTAAGCCATAGAATTTGGCATTTTGCATGATTAGCTTGACTGGATTAATCTTAAGCTTAGATATGTGAAACCTCTGACATTATTCATTTACATTCATGGTATAGCCTAATTCTGAATGCACATGAGCTTTTTAAATGATTTCCTTGCAACCACTGGAAATTACATTGTCTGAGAACTGACCAAATACACATTGAGCACACCAGACTGTAAGGGTCTTATCTGCTGTGAGTAACCTAGATGATGTACTTATTCTGTGCATTTCTTTATTCAGGTGCAAAACTGTACACCCAGCCCAACCCCACCTACAGCCAGGCACCCTGCTCAATTAGTGCAGTGAAAGGCACCCAGGTGACCAGCGCCACAACTGCAAACTACAGCACCTACCCATCTGCCGTGACCACCATGCAGCCAACTTCCACCAACTCGTCCTCTATCTATGTGCCCAGTTCCACCTACAAGTCCACGCCAACAACATACTCTGGTAACAAAAGTATCCCTGGCACCATGCTGCCCTTTTCTTATATAGAGGTATCGCATTCTTTCAGTAGTGACCCTGTGTTGCATGAAACAGTAATGTGGAGAGAGGTTGAAAGTAGCATTATTATAGTTTAACACAAGAGTGTCTGGGGCTCCTGCTTTGGCAACTGAATCATTTGAAACCTTCCCTAAGATGTAAATGTTAAAGGGCACTGTAAAGGTATTTGTATCTCTTTGGATTCACCAATAGATAATATAAAAAAATAGAAGCACTGTTGTATTTGTTAAAATGAAACTGTTAAAGCCGTATTTCTCTATCGGGAAAAACGTATTGTCTGTGGTTGGCTAAACAAGTCATGTCATTAGTGAGAGCTGTTGATAGGGAGGAGAAAGCAGCAGGGGAGCAATGATATTGTAAGATAACTGAAAATTATGTTCTCAAGCATTTTACTCTAGTATCTGCAGCACTCATTTTTAAATATCTTTAGATAACTGTAAAGTAAAAACTCTTTCCTGTGACACGCACGCATGTGAACGGTCTCTATATATGTTTTTGTTACATCATTTGGGCAGTTATGTTTGCTATCTATTACAAGGTCCATTGTTGAGACACGTCCTGAATATATTTTACTTTGTCACAGGGTTGCAAATATGCTCAGAGCCAGTGATCTAAAATATTGTACTACTTGCGCCTAAATATTCAGGCTCATAGAAACAGCCTGTATGGCTCCTTTACAATCTTCCTGTCTGCTTCATTTTAGATATTTTTTGTTGAAACCCCTTCAGCCATGTTACTTGATTTGCTCCTCTTTGGATTTGTCAGGCTATAGTCAAATGTAATATAAACATATGAAGTTGTTAAAAAGTACATTTATGTTTATAACTTGGAACAGGCAGGTGGAAATTATGTTTATTAGATGAATTGCTACTGTGCCACATTTATAACTACCACAGTTTAATATAATTTGGCTGTTCAGAATTTATTTCTTAAAAAAAATATGTCTGATATATTTAAAAATATTAATTTCTTAGCAGATTTCTCTTTAATGTACCGCAAAGCCTTATTCTTTCACAGCACAAGCCTATGCTCTATCTTCAAAACTTCTACTGTCAAGTTGAGTACCACACAAAGAGTCTAATATGATTAGTACTTGATTTACTGATATATACACATAGACTCTTCCCAAGATGTTGTGAAACGTCGCTTCACATACGGCAGCTTAGGACACACAGGGATTAGTAGGTGGTAATTAGAGTGACCACAGCAGGGCAATGCAGCTTTATACGGTTAACTTTGTATCTATCTTTGGCCACCTCCTTGCTTAAAAGGAGGTAAGCAACAAAATTACATCTGTGAGCCACACTTCACTGTGCTGTGAGCCTCACACAATGAAAGTAAAAGAATAGGGGCCACATGAGCCTTCAGGACCGTCAGTTTGGCTTGTCTGATATAACCCTTGATGAGAAACCTGGACTAGACTCTCCTCCCCACCCCCACCCTTACCCTCATTTTCACTTCCTTAGGTAATTGTTGCACGTGTAAAAAGTAATTGTTTAAAAAAGAAAGTGTTTGTTTGAAAAAAAAATTAAAAAAAATTCTACATCAACTAGAATACTGGAAATTCTCTTGTTTTGATGTGGCATAATATTATGACCAGGAGCCCATGAGTTTAAACATCCTTAATGAGATGTCAAAAGAAGGGGAAGTTCTGTGTCCATTCAATAATTTTGTGCATTATCAACCTTTTAGATACAGAGATGAACATAGTGTAAACAATCAATGTTGGACTATGTTCATATGTGAATGCAATACAAATGTTCTGTTTTTGTGAAAAACAAACAAGCAGGTTACGCTAATGAATCCAATTTAGTCCTCAACTGCCTTGCCTACTTTTCTTTTCTCAGGGTCCAGTTACTCCTCATATGATTCCTCCACATACTCTGAATCCCCTTCATATTACCAGCCGCAGCAACAGAAGTCATCTGGCTCCACATCGTGGGGCAGCTCTGGTGCCAACTCCAACGGTTCCGGCCCAAGCTACCCTAAGAAACCCCAGTATCCCAACAAACAACTAAAACCAAAGGGACCACCAAAGCAGCCACAGCTGCACTACTGCGACATCTGCAAGATCAGCTGTGCTGGATCTCAGGTGGGTCAGGTCAGAGTATGGCATATAGGCCTTTTTGCCAATGTTTCCACAGGCTATCCATTGTTGCTTGACTAATAAAATGATTGAGATTTCTCTTTTTTTTTTTTTGAGTAGACATATATTATTGATATTAACATATGTTGAAATTAGGGGTGGTGCCAATGACATCCCAGGGCAGGGACAGATACACCATAGTCCTGTCTGCTTCCAAGCTCCATGATAGTCCAGGTTCCAGGCAAAGCTAGACATGCCCACTGATAAGGCAAAGGGTGGTAGAGATAAGCCGCTCTGCTTGACGGGAAAACTAACAATTTTTAAAAGTGAAGAAAAAATATGGTCAGTGAACAAATGCATAAGCTCTACTTTTTAATTGCAATACAGTGGTCCTTTAACATACATTTATAACCAATAATAAACATAAACAAAAGATGAACATAACTGTTAGACACGGTAAGGATGTAGAATAATAGATGTGCTGTGCAAAGCTATAGTAAGCACTGTGGGATCTATCCCTCTTCAAATTTTGCCAGCATTGACAGCTGCAGTGCCAGCAAGTAGCCGCTAGATGGTGCTGTGGATATTAATGCAGCACTGACCATATTTCACACAATTTGTAACCTTAGAAGGTTACCCTCACCCTAATCCTAACCCTCACCGTAACCCTGAAAGTTTACCTAACTCTGTGGTATGGGCAGTGGAAATCGGCAGCACCATCTATCGGTTGGTGGGGGTCACTACTGCTGCCACTGCTGGTGAATTTGAAGAGGGAAAGGACTGCACCATGATTTATCCAAGGTTTCCAAATGACCAAGTCACTTTTATCTTTATGTCTATTATATAGAAATTCCATTTGGAGTAGGAAGTTTAATCTTTTGATACTACACTACCTTTTACAATAGTTGTATTTGGTCATCTAGGGCTGTCCTTGCCACTGTAAAAATGTATGTCTAAATCTTTACATGGTTTCACTAAAGTAAATTCAGTATAGTTCAGCAGAACCCATAGATTGTGTTTTACCTGTTTCGATATATACACTTTTTATATATGAACATTTCCCTAACCAGTGGAGAAGTCAGCATCTTTGGTTACTGCATGTACCTCTGAAAATAATACGCTTTTGGCAGTGTAGTACCATCTGTAGATACTTCATGTTGCGTAGAAACGAGGTGCAAAGTATGGGTGACCAGTGTAGTTTTAGTTTTATTGATGCAACTGTATTACAATTTTCACTTTTTTATTTCTCTGTGTGGCTAGGATTTTCCTAAAATTTCTGGTGAGATCCACAAAATGAATTGCCTCTTCTGTTGCGTGCAAGAGGCTAAACTTGCCATCTTCCCTTGGAATTTGACTACTTTCTCCTTCTAGGCAGAAAAAGTACCACCCACATAAATAAATCCTCCCTACACAGAGGAATGAGCTGAGCGATAATTCCAGAAATGTCTGGCATGAAGTGGTCTGCAGGATTTTGTTGAACTACATAAGGCCTTAATGCTAAATCCATTGACACCCTTTATCTCTGTTTCTCGTCCAGGCCAGTTCTCTTCTAATTCCACTCCATAGTCTCATTGCTGGTGCTCCACAGCTTCTGACCATTATAGAGGTCTTGTCATAGCAATAGACTACTAACTACATCCATAGAAAAGGTGATACATTGCTAGTACACTGCTACTTTTAGGCTTCTGGCTTTGGCTGGCAACCATGGTGTGCTCTTATTTATGTTCAGAGTAGCTTGTGTTCATTTCTGGTCTGGATTTACTTTTCTTTAAATGTTTCCACTGAACTTTCTACAGGATTCACTTTAAAAATTCATTCCTTCTAGGCTCGGTTTAGACCCTGTTAAAGAGAAAGATAATTTACTGCACCTAATGCAGAGAATATCTTTTCATCCTCTAAGGGGGAAGCATGGTCATCAAAAGATCAACTGGTTCACAGAGAAGAGAAGCTCATAAGGACCCATTGATTAGAGAAGTCAAGCTGGAATTGAAACTTGATGATCTAGGGAAAGGAAATTGTTGTTTTGTCACCCAAAAAAACGTTATCTAAGTTTACTCTTAAAGAGCATGAAAAACTGGATATATTGTGTTAACCATTTTTTTTCTAAAGTGCATCAGTCCTGGAAAATGTCAGGTTGCTGCTGCCTTTATATGCAAGCTCGTTGCTTTAATGTGTTCATTATGATTACAGACTGTCTGTCTCTGCAGTTGCCAATATAAAGACCGGTAATGTTATCTGTCAGTTAGACCCCTCTCCCACCCTTATCAAGTATTCTGAGTAGTACAACATACAGAAGCTGTAAAATCAATTCTAAACATTTCAGAAATTACTTACTGTAGAGAAACTGCTGCAATCTTTAACCAGTTTTTAATCCTGTTTAAAATAAAATCAACTTCCTGTTAAGGTTACATATCCCTTTTTTTAAAGGCCTTGTCAAACTCAAAGGGTCTTTCCTATTTATCAAACTGTATCATCACTATTGCAAGATTAGTTGCCCAGCGCCTGTTGAAAGGAGGGTGAAATGTATTTGAACACTGGAAGAGAGTGAAACCAGCAAATAATTAAGACCAATAAAGTGGATGTTCGAGTAGCATGCATCTACAGATTTTCTACTATTCTTTTGGATTTCCACTTTCTATGAGCCCATGGATGATGGAGTGAAGTGTGTAATGTGCACACCGTTACAAGCTATCCATTTTATGAAAACGGCTGAGGCGGCCCCTTGTGTTTCATGTGCCAGGAGGGCTGACGTTTCCATGCAGAAGCAGATCCTTCATATGCAACCTTTCTGGAGCTTGGCTGCCTTTTTTTTCCCTCAGTGACTTCCTATGGGTAACACAGCAGTAACAAGTCCAGTATTGCAGTATCAGGACCTAAACTCTTTCAATGGCCATTACCTCATCAGTCCAGAACTGGATGAGCTGGTAGACAAACTAGTGTCTCAAGACCAAGAACTCTTTCCAGAACTAATAGTTTTGTAATCTCTTCCACAAAAGGAGTAACTACAGGTCCAAGGATAGTACCCACAAACTTGCCATGGGAGTTGCAGATCTCCCTTTCAGTCCTTTTTTAGAGCAAAGGACTTGGCCTGCATACATACCTTTTGGCAGAGACCACTCTCCCTTTCATTTTAACAAGTATTTATCACTTTGACTCCAATGTAGCTTGGTCTTATCACAGTAGTTGTTTTACATGGATAATATTCAGTGCTTCTTGAGTTCTCAGCTGACTTTTTTTTTTTTTTTTCTCAACCCTAGACCTACAAAGAACATCTAGAAGGCCAGAAGCACAAGAAAAAGGAGGCTGCTCTGAAGTCAGGTGTTTCTCCTCAGCCCAATGCACGTGGGTCACATACACAGCTGCACTGTGAGCTCTGCGATGTCTCCTGTACCGGAGCAGATGCCTACGCTGCACACATCAGGGGTTCCAAGCACCAGAAGGTGGGTATGGTAGTGATGGTTCAAACCATGTGTCTCTGCAACTGGTTACTCTTATTTTCTGCTCATTTGATAATTTATTTTACATTTCTTACACTTATATTTGTGAAACGTGTGTGTGTGTGTGTGTATATGTATGTGTATATATATATATATATATATATATATATATATATATATATATATATATATATATATATATATATATATATATATATATATACATACACACAATACAATTGTAAACCTGGTAATGCTGTTTGCCACACAATGCGAGGCTATGTGTGCTTATAGCGAGCTGCAAATTTCGGGCATTCGCCTTTGGCGCTCATTGCAAGACTCTCCTCCTGTGTATTTTATAGGCCTCGTGCTTAAGTGTTGGTGTCTTTGGGTTCGGTTTTACTTCCTTCAAGCTAGTTTTCGTTGTTGCATTTTTTCAGCAGTCCGTTTTTTACTCGCTTAGGCGAATTTCGATTTGTGAAACGACAAATATAGCTCAAGTTAACTTGCAACCTCACTCGCATGCTTCCTGGCTCTCCCCCTGTGCTGTACAGTGGATATAAAAAGTCTACACACCCCTGTTAAAATGTCAGGTTTCTGTGCTGTAAAAAAATGAGACAAAGATACATCATTTCAGACCTTTTTCCACCTTTTAATGTGACCTATAAACTGTACAACTCAATTGAAAAACAAACTGAAATCTTTTAAGTAGAGGGAAGAAAAAAATATAAAAATAAAATATGGTTGCATAAGTATGCACACCCTTAAACTAATACTTTGTTGAAGCACCTTTTGATTTTATTACAGCACTTAGTCTTTTTGGGTATGAGTCTATCAGCATGGCACATTTTTACTTGGCAAGATTTGCCCACTCTTCTTTGCAAAAACACTCCAAATCTGTCAGATTGCGAGGGCATCTCCTGTGCAGCGCCCTCTTCAGATCACCCCACCTGGGCTCTGGCTGGGCCATTCCAAAACTTTAATCTTCTTCTGGTGAAGCCATTCCTTTGTTGATTTGGATGTATGCTTTGGGTCGTTGTCATGCTGAAAGATGAAGTTCCTCTTCATGTTCAGCTTTCTAGCAGAAGCCTGAAGGTTTTGTGCCAATATTGACTGGTATTTGGAACTGTTCATAATTCTCTCTATCTTAACTAAGGCCCCAGTTCCAGTTGAAGAAAAACAGCCCCAAAGCATGATGCTGCCACCACCATGCTTCACTGTGCGTATGGTGAACATTTCAGGAAAGGCCAAATAGAGCAGCTGAACTTTATTTGGGGTTAATCAGAGGCACTTTAAATGATGGCAGGTGTATGCTGACTCCTATTTAACACGATTTGGAATGTGATTGCTTAATTCTGAACACAGCTACATCCCCAGTTATAAGAGGGTGTGCAGACTTATGCAACCACATTATTATTTTTTTTATTCCCTCCACCAAAAAAAAGATTTCAGTTTGTTTTTTAATTGAGTTGTACAGTTTATAGGTCACATTAAAGGTGGAAAAAGTTCTGAAATTATTTATCTTTGTCTCATTTTTTTACAGCGCAGAAACCTGACATTTTAACAGAGGTGTGTAGACTTTTTATATCCACTGTATGTGAGTGTGTAACTGAATTTGAGGAATATTTGTTTTTTTTTTTTAGCTCTTTCCAGTTCTGTGGTTCGGCCGTGAAAGAAGGATTTTTGCAAGGCACACCGTGTATGTGCGGCTTTTGGCCCTAAGTCCTACAGGTTGTAAGTCCCGCGTGTTTGAACTGCTTGCTTCACAGTGCAGTGAGCGCCTTTGGCGCTCATTGCAGCCTATGTCCCGCGCAGTCGGCGGGTCGCCTCACTTCGTAAAGCGTGACCAACATCGTAAGCGTTCCAAACAACCCCACAGATCCACAACTATTATAGTGATTATTTATTTACTATATATTTGTAAGAATCCATGTTATTCTACTTTTATGAATGTTTGAAATATATGGATTTTTTTTTTTAAGGAGATAACCACACATTTTAATCTTAGTGTATTTATCTGTTGACATTTTTTTTGACCACCTACTGTCTGATTCAGAGCTCAAAAGAAGGGGTGTTCCTTTTTTTATTTTATTTATTATTATCTTTTATTTGTATTGCTCCAACATATTCCGCATCGCTGTACAGGGGATAAGAACAGGGGAAATACAAGTTTAACAGATTCAAAAGTTGAATGGCCCTGCTTTGAGCTTAGAATCTTAGCAGAAATTGCTTTATCCCAAAGCACCCTACAAGACTGGAAACTCGCTACTTACAATCTAAAGGGAATTAAAGGGCAGAGACCTGGGGAAGAACCAATCAGGTTGCAGGGGTGTGTATCATTTGAAATCTATGAGAAATTACACACTGAGAGCTGTTCAATAAATGTATTTCTTGTTTAGCTTGTTCTTCAAAATGTCTTTCAAAACACAGCAGTAACATGCAGGTCCATATACACAGATACCCCTCTATCCAGGCAATGCACACCAGTTACCTGGCTCTATGTATGAAATATTAAACTTCTCTGTAGTATCCTAAGAGCAAAGTGCATGCAGGGATGCATTGCTCAAGGCAAGCTGTAGAACTACATTTCCCAGCAGTTCACAAGCGTGTCCTGTTCCTGCTTTGAGGCATCCAATGTCTCTCCCAGCCAATAAGGAAGAAGCCGTCAGATTTCTGGATGTGTGGAAGTATCTGACTGCATCAGCAATAGGCTACATCACACACACCCTTTTTGCAAAGAATTAGGTGGCATCTGGGGGAGGAATACATTTGGTAAATAAACAGAAATATTGTAAAAAAAAATTCCATAATCTAAAATGTTAGCACTCTGTCATCCCAAAATCATTTTGTTTTGTTTGATTTTTAAAGAGAATGAAAAACTGGCTTCTTTGATGTTCTAATTAGGATTACAGTCTGCTTGTCTGTCTGCAGTTCTTTATTTTGCCCAATACAATGTTATCTGGCAGTTAGATCCCTCTCCCGCCCTTATCAAGCACTCTGTGCAGCACATTAGCATACTGAGCTGCACACTAGCAACTATTTAAGAAATGTATACTGTGCAGAAACTGCTAGTGCAATGTATAGCCAGTTTTTAATGCTCTTTAAAATTAAATCAACTTCCTGTTGGGGTGACGGAGTCCCTATTTAAAAAGCATGAAAAACGGTCTTGTCATTCTTTTAGCCATTTTCTCTACAGTAAATCAATCAAAATATAGGCAGCATTATTTGTGCTGCTCTTATATGCAAATGTGACTCAGTATGCTGATTTGCAGCCCAGAGTGCTTGACAAGGGTGGAGGAGGGGATATAACTGCCTAACATTGTGGGACAATATTTCTGCCACCATGGAGACGGGCAAGCAGATACTGATTAGAACATCAAGGTAGGTAGTTTAGTATTTGGTAGCCACTCCTACACATTAATACAGCCCACACAATGCTAAACGTTTCTGGAATGGTTCACTAGTAAAATATATAGCCAGTTTTTTATGCTCTTTAAGAATAACTTAACATTTAAAGGCACTTTGATTTATTATGAAGCAATTGAAAGGTCTGTTCTTAATGCCTAGGATCATGCCCACTGCAGCGTATGCAGACACAGACACTCTGTATGGCTTGATGTGTGCAGCATAGTTTCCTAGCCTAGGGACCACTTCTCAGAAGCATTTTTTTCTGAGAGCCTGATGGGCTAGGACACTGCACATTCAGCACTACAGAGTCTGTAACTGCATATGTTAAGTTGGGCATGATTTTAGGGAGTGAAAACAGAGCTTTTAATTGCTTAATAAAAGTACCTACATGTAAATTAAATACAAACCATGTAAAATCCAGAAACCTTCTTTTTATTTGTGTTGAATAATGGTTTCATTGCCGATGTAGTGTTCTCTCTTTTGTTTTAGGTATGTGGCTTTTCTATCTGATTGCTTTGGACAGTTTCATTTTAATTTTGATTCAGGCCTTGCTATAAAATTTATATGAAACTAAATATTTATTTGTTTAATGTAGCTTCTTTTCACATTATATGTCTTATCCCTTAACAGGTTGTCAAGTTGCACACAAAGCTTGGAAAGCCTATCCCTTCAATTGAACCTGTCCTGATCAATTCCTCCCCATCGACCACTACCAGCCCCAAACCACTAGCTTCCCCTGCAAAGTCAGCACCAGCTCCTCCACCCAGCCCAAAATCTACCCCACCTAAAAGGCCAGCATCTTCCAAGACTCCACCTGATGGTAAGTATAAGGGCTGTCTGCCTGAGACACCGTAGTTCCCTGGTACTGACAGGGTTAATCCTTCCCAGGGGGACCCCCACCGCTCTCCTCACCCCCCAGGCAGGAGGTGAGGGCTCCCCCACCCAGACTGCCAGTATTGGGTGAGCCGATGTCTCAGGAGGATTCTGGTGATGGGATTTGCGAGAATGATGTTCAGCCTGTGGGACATGACTACATAGAGGAGGTGAGAAGCATAATTTAACATTGGAACCATAAACAGATACTGTGATTGGGGTTGTCCCTGGGGAGGGAGCAGGTCAAAGCATTTATGTAAGGTAAATTTTAAAAAGGAATCGGAACATTAAAGGGAAAGATATAAACCTATCTCTCTAAGATAGGTAAATAAGGGGCTGTAGGCTCAGATTTCTCATTTTGATCGACTGACATTGCTTGTATCGCTTTTCTCCTGACTTGCAGGTCTGTAATGAGGAGGGGAAGATGGTTCGGTTCCATTGTAGGTTATGTGAGTGCAGCTTCAATGATCCTAATGCCAAAGATATGCATTTGAAGGGTCGTCGGCACCGGCTGCAATACAAGGTTTGCACAATTTTAGTGGAGTGGATAGAGCATTAAATACTGGGTGGGAGAGATGACTCTTGTTATCCTTTACTTTCTCTCTCTCTCTCTCTCTCTCTCTCTCTCTCTCTCTCTCTCTCTCTCTCTCTCTCTCTGATCTGCAGAAGAAGGTGAACCCACAGCTCCCGGTGGAAGTGAAGCCCAGTAACAGAGCCCGAAAACTCCAGGAGGAGAAACTGAGGCGGCAGCAGGTGCAGCTAGAAGCCATGCAGAGACACCTGGAGGATCAGCAGCGCTGGCATGTAGAAAGGAGGTGCGCCCTATTGATGGGCAGGGGTAGACGGGCAAGAGGGCTCCTTTAGCTGAAGTTTCAAAACTAAAGGTGATGTGGAGCTACGTTGTTTGTCTACTGTTAGGGCAGTGAATCGTGGTGAAAAAAAGTAGATTGGACAATTGTGAGCTCCAGGTCGGGTACATATAACCCACTAGGCTCCTAGTTTACCTGTTGGACTGATGTAACCCAGGATATTTATTTTCTGCTGTCGCTTTTCTTGCCCATGACTGATATTTAGTGGAAAGATCCATCCTTGATGCTTCTATCTCATTGATTTCAATGTGGGAGGAGTGGATTTATTTATATTACTTGATTGTTACCTCCTCTACAGAAAAACATATTTTTGTTTCTTTACAGACGATACGAGGAAGAAATGTACTGGAGGCGGATGGATGAGGAGCATTTGTTCTGGGAACATCAACACAGGAGACGTGTGACTCCAGATTGGCAACCACCCCCACTTATGGGCCGGACAAGTGACCTTGTGCCACCTCTTATGGCGAGTGAGATTTATAAAACTGTTGTGACTCTCAAGTGGTTTTTGCACTGAGTTTCAAACAATTGTATCCCAGTTTTCAGGATACTGATGATATTTGGACTTTCTTTAGGCCTCACACCCACACCATGCACACCGGCGACTGGAATCCGTGGATGACCGTTACGTCATGAAAAAGCATGCACAAATATATCCCACTGAGCAGGAGCTGCAGGCAGTACAGAAGGCGGTTTCACTGTCTGAGCGAGCACTTAAACTGGTGTCTGACCGCCTACAGGATGAAGACGAGGAGAACAAAGACAAAGGGTAAGGAACATATCTTGCCATGTACCCTCCGTGATGTCCAATAATGCATTTTGTGCCATACCCACGCACAGAATTGAGAACTGCACATCTAAACCTGCAAATTCTTTTTACGGTTACCTTATTTACTGGGTATGGTTTATGATGGCTGCATAAATTTACATTAATATTTTATGCTAAAACATTTCTTAGCAAGAGGTAATCAAAAACGAGTGGAATACTGCAAATAAAAAATAGGTGAAACTGTATAGGTAATAACTTCTTTTTTTTTTACATGAAATATTTATTTTCTAAAACATTCCAGTACTGTGGCAGAAAGCAATTTGGTAACAGACACTGGTTCAGTAGGGATCCTAAAATCCACCCCCAGGCAGTGATACAGAGATTGTTAATGTGTTACACGATCATATTGCTGTATCATTTTGCTTTATCTCTTTTATAGCACCCTAAAAATGTAAAGTTTAGTGGATTTTTTGCTGCACATGGATCAGGTTGTAGGTTCTCAGAGACAAAGCTAATTAAAGTGATAATGATGGATTTGCAAGTAATCGACAGGACAATGAAAAATAGAATACATGCTTTAACTTGTTTGCACTTGTGGCTCTCAAGTGTACATATAATGCTTAAACTTTTTTTATCAGTGGATTTATTAAAACAATAAATCACAAGTGAAAAATAAAAAAGGTGGAAAAAGGGAATTAATATGTACAGTTTGCAATTAAATACACCGAGATGAGTGTATATTCCTTAGTCTTTTTTTATTCCTGAAAAAATATATATTTTATAAACCACCTCCAAACTATGTGTGTGGTTTAACGGATAATGTCCCTGAAATCCCTGACAAAACAAATGTCTTGTGGATTAAAAATGTGCTCCTTGGTAATTGCAAAGAAAATAGAAAAAATGTCAGAATCTTTAATAGAATTGTTAACTTAGACAATCCAACAATTTCTTTTGTATTCTTAGAAAAATCTTGTAGCTTAACCTAAATCATCAGAATCCTTTCTTTTTAAAAGCGAAGGCAAAACTAGTGAGAATGGAATAGTGCTCTACATCAGGTGATGGAACCTCAACCATGTTCAAACTGTTATTCATAAATCCTGGCCTGTCATGACATTCTCAAATCAGTCATTGAGAATGCTAAACTAGAAAAAATACCCCCAAAAAAATTCTAATTGGTCTTCTAGTGGCTGTAAAATCTTTTACTCCGTTTGTGCATTGGCCTTCAGTTGCCTTTTTGTACTATCCTGTACCACTTTTGCTAGATTATATGATGAATCGGACACCATAATACATTTTGTAATTTGAAACCAAATGGATTTGCACCATCTTCAGAGCCTTTTCTGGAAATATTCATTTCCAAACTTACTTCTTGTATATTATTCTACAGGAAGTCTGCAACCAACCGTATCCTGAGAGGGGTGATGCGTGTGGGAATTCTGGCAAAGGGCCTTCTCTTGCAAGGAGACAGAGACCTCCACCTGACGCTGTTGTGTTCAGACAAGCCAAGTCGTAGCCTGCTACAGAGGATAGCTGAACTGCTTCCAGAACAGCTGGCAGTGAGAGAACCTTCTTCACATATAACAATAAATGCCATTTGGTTTCCTGAAAGTGCTAGGCAGGCTATTTGTCGTCTTTCCAGATGCTCATTAAGTATCTAGTTTAGTTCATTGCACTTGTCATTACTCATTAAACATTGCAGCATGGCCACTGTCTTGAAAAGTACCCACCAAAAAGCATAAGAACGATGATCTAAACAAGATAATTGTCATATCAGTAGGATGTTTCTCTGGTTTTCAATATTGTGATACTTGCTTTCTTATATTCAGGTCATTAACCTATAATGTTATTGTTTCTATCCCTGACTCTTGTGGTGTCAGTTACATTTTTATTTTTATTTAATCGGGTGTTGGTGTAACTTTCTTTTAATCTTAATATAAAATGATGGTAAAAAATGTAGTATGGCCTCTGTGGTAATTTTTTTTCTATATTGTTTATTTAAGAACACAAATCTTAATGAGCATCATGTTTAGAGATAGAAGAAAAGAAACGCAGCCTTTATATTTTGCAACTTTTTATATGCAAAGATTGCTTACAACGTTACTCAACTTTGCTTTCATACCTGCTGCTGCCTTTTGCTTTTTCAGGTGGGCGTTAATGAGCTTCACTTTTAGTGTCTACAATAGAAATGTGGCAGCTACATCTGCCAGTGCTGCCACATGCCAGTTCTTTACAAGAGCACTAGCAAATTGAATATACAGGAAGTGTCTGTACAAAGTCTTCTCTCACCTACGGATGCCAAAATGATAGATTCTGTAGCAGCATAATTGCATGTATAATACATTAGAGGCTTTATTTTATTACCATGCTAAAAAATGTGTATTTTACGTGTAGTTTTTCAAAATAGTAATATTTTAAATATTACCAGGGTGCTGCTTCTTCTTTTTTCTTTTTTTTTTTTCACTTTGAACTTCTTGACCGTAGCTGTTATATACATTTTATAATAGGTTTTGCTTTCCTTCAAGCCAGCAATTTAACTAGGTTATCCTCTCTGTTTATGTATAGCGTGTGTCAGTACCTTAGGCTTTCTAGTTTTGCTGGAATGTCCTGCAGTGATACCCTTGCAGTCTGAACCTCAAACATTATGTGTATCTTGGGACCTGCAGTGTGATTTCTAGGTTAAATTATGTCTGAGGTGTAAACTTTTGTCATTTGTTTCCCCTAATGTAGACACTGACACAAGTGGATCATGAAGTGACACACAGCTTGGATGAGGCCCAGCTGACCATCACTTCATGTGAGGAGCCCAAGATGCAGGTCATAGTATCCATTACCTGCCCAAATATAAAGGACAAGAATGGGGAGAAGGGTGAGTTTTGATAACTTGCAGCAGAAACACATCAGTTTATCCAGGCTGTGGTTACCAGTCTGTCTGTTATTGTATATCAGCCCTTACGGTGTGTGACGGGGGATATTACTTGGGTATAATTATTACATGTTATACTGTGAGTTAAGTAATATTGGTGGGTGTACAGCTATACACATCTGACACTGGTGATAGACAATCCCACACCGTGAGAGTGGAAGATGATGTACAATACCTAAATCAAACCTGTAAAGACATACTTAAAACTATAAGAAGCAATGAAGCTGGCCTCTAGAATACATATGTTTTGTGCAAAACACAATTGCAATGATTAGAACATTTACTTTTACATGTGTGGCAAAAAATGGATCAAACTGCACCTTTAATAAAATGGGGTTCATGTATTTCATTATTCACAAAAGTTGACAAATTTGGTTAAAAAATAAGGTACGATTTGTCTGTAGTGTACTGTGAATATCAAAGAAAAACTGTGTAGTCTCTTTGGTTGCAAGAAGAGGAAATTCCATTGTGAAACAATTATATGGTAACTTGAAAATTGAGGCAAGAATATAATTTAAAGGGATATGGAAGGTTCCCGGACTTTACTAGGTATATAATATACCTGTGTATCTATTTTTTGACTTTTGTGTACTTTATTTTATTAAGAAGTGTTTATAAACTCTGTTTATACTCCCTAAAATCATAGAAATAGTCCGGATGTGCAGTGTAGTGTCCTTGCCTTTTGGGGACCATGTCTCGCCAACATGTTGCTGATATATGGTCATTGATTGGTTATTATGGCACAGCAAAGCAAGTGCAACAGAGTCTGTGTCTTCATAAACTGAAGAGGGCAAAGTTTATAAGCAGTTCTTAATAAAACAAAGTACATAAAAGTAAATAGTTATATTATATACCTTTGTAAAACCCAGAAACCTTTCAAATCCCTTTTTTAATTCTGGCTTAAATCAACATATACACGGTCACATTTCTAGATAAATACTCTTGCTTCCTCTTTTGGCCTTAAGGTTAGTGGAATTGAACTTATAACTTCTGACTCAATCTGAAAGCCTCACAAATTTAAGATAATCGGAACATGCATTCTTCACTAATGTGAGCTTGTGTGTCTAACAGCTGAAGTGACGTCCGATTCCACAATCCTCCTGAGCAAAGTGAAGTGTGATGAATCCCTTGCTTGCCTCCGACAAGCGAAGTGGTTTCAGGTACTGTCATTTTTAAGTATATCATAAATTATAATATATCATAAATTCTGCAAATGTGTGGGCTGCACTGTAAGAAGTTCTTGATTGTTCTTGTTCATTCATGATCATCTCCATAATGCTTCTGTGATTTTTGTCTTCAGGGTTTTTTGGGTTTTTTTTTCACACAGAGATATATACAGTGGATATAAAAAGTCTACACACCCCTGTTAAAATGCCAGGTTTCTGTGCTGTAAAAAAAATGAGACAAAGATAAATCATTTCAGAACTTTTTCCACCTTTTAATGTGACCTATAAACTGTACAACTCAATTGAAAAACAAACTGAAATCTTTTAGGTAGAGGGAACAAAAAATATATAAAAATAAAATAATATGATTGCATAAGTATGCACACCCTTAAACTAATACTTTGTTGAAGCACCTTTTGATTTTATTACAGCACTCAGTCTTTATGCACATTACGCACATTTTGATTTGGGAAGTTTTGTCCACTCTTCTTTGCAAAAACCTTCCAAATCTATCAGATTGTGAGGGCATCTCCTGTGCACAGCCCTCTTCAGATCACCCCACAGATTTTCAATCAGATTTAGGTCTGGGCTCTGGCTGGGCCATTCCAAAACTTTAATCTTCTTCTGGTGAAGCCATTCCTTTGTTGATTTGGATGTATGCTTTGGGTCGTTGGTCATGCTGAAAGATGAAGTTCCTCTTCATGTTCAGCTTTCTAGCAGAAGCCTGAAGGTTTTGTGCCAATATTGACTGGTATTTGGAACTGTTCATAATTCCCTCTATCTTAACTAAGGCCCCAGCTCCAGCTGAAGAAAAACAGCCCCAAAGCATGATGCTGCCACCACCATGCTTCACTGTGGGTATGGTGTTCTTTTGGTGAAGTGCAGTGTTGTTTTTGCGCCAAACATATCTTTTGGAATTATGGACAAAAAGTTCAACCTTGGTTTCATCAGACCATAACACCTTTTCCCACATGCTTTTGGGAGATTTTGCAAAATGTAGCCTGGCTTGGATGTTTTTCTTCGTAAGAAAAGGCTTTTGTCTTGCCACTCTACCCCATAGACCAGACATATGAAGAATACAGGAGATTGTTGTCACATGTACCACACAGCCAGTACTTGCCAGATATTCCTGCAGCTCCCTTAATGTTGCTGTAGGCCTCTTGGTAGCCTCTCAGACCAGTTTTCTTGTCTTTTCATCAATTTTGGAGGGAGCTCCAGTTCTTGGTAATGTCACTGTTGTGCCATATTTTCTCCACTTGATGATGACTGTCTTCGCTGTGTTTCAGGAAAGACCAACTAGAGCAGCTAGAGGCACTTTAAATGATGGCAGGTGTATGCTGAATCCTATTTAACACGATTTGGAATGTGATTGCTTAATTCTGAACACAGCTACATCCCCAGTTATAGGAGGGTGTGCAGACTTATGCAACCACATTATTTTTATTTTGTATTTTTCTTCCCTCCACCTAAAAGATTTCAGTTTGTTTTTCAATTGAATTGTACAGTTTATAGGTCACATTTTAAAGTTGGAAAAGGTTCTGAAATGATTTATCTTTGTCTCATTATTTTACAGCACAGAAACCTGACATTTTTAACAGGGTTGTGTAGACTTTTTATATCCACTGTATATGTTTAAATCTGCGGTTTGCAAACTAGTCTACTGGAAGCCTGTATCAGGCCAAGTTTTAGTCATACATTTTTTTTTTTTTTTTTACTTGGGTGAGGTTACGAGAAGCATCTTCATTTTTTTTTTGTATTGAGTGGTCAGAATCTTTAAATCTTGGCCTATGTGACCAATAAAGGTTTAATTCCCTTAAAAATACTCACTCACATTTTTACAGGATGAATGATCCTGTTCTGTGCTTAACATGATAATATTTAGGCCATGTACAATAACAGACTTAAATGTGTTAGATGACATCTAAAGCATTCCTTGGCACTTTTTTCTTTCCTTTGTCAAAAATGATCTTTCCATTTTTGTCTCTAATTTTTTTTTTCTTTAGGCTCATGCTAACTGTTTACAGTCCTGTGTTATCGTAATCCGCATTTTCCGTGACCTGTGTCGCAGAGTACCAACATGGGGGGCTTTACCAGACTGGGTAAGATATGCAAGTGCAGTAAGTCTTCAGGATAGCAATGTGTTTAACCATGCAAAAAGGTAATTTACCACCATAACCCAAAGTAACAAAACTATGGGTTGTCTTGAACATATGCTATAGAACTTGGAGCAGTCAGCAGTACAAAACCCAGCAGTAATCCACTCTCAGTACTTTCTCTCTCACCTCCTTTTTGGGGGATGCTATACTTTTGTTGTTGCTATTCTTATACTCTTGTGTATATCCAGGCCTTGGAGCTTCTGGTGGAGAAGGTTTTAAAAAGTGCATCTTCCCCACTGTCCCCTGGAGATGCCACACGCAGGGTCCTGGAGTGTGTAGCCTCAGGCCTTCTTTTGTCAGGTAGGTTTCTGGCCCTTAAGCACATTACTATTTGTGCTTTGTCATTTCTTTTGGGGATAGCTTGTAATTATGTGTAATTGTTTAGAACATTCTGTTTAATGTAATTTTCAAGATGGTCCTGGCCTGCAGGATCCATGTGAGAAGGAGCCCCTTGATGTCTTAGAAAGTATGACCTTTCAGGAGCGAGAAGACATCACTGCCAGTGCCCAGGTACCTCTATAGCGGAATGGCAGGATAAGACACATTGATAATGCTCAGGGATAGTTGTTAACTCCTTCTCGCCCCCACAGCATGTTCTCAGGCTTGTGGCCTTCAGGCAGATCCACGAAGTGCTGGGAATAGACCCTCTGCCACCTCTGAAAAGCAGACCCAACATGCGCAACCGGAAGAGGCCGCATGAGGTAACATTGAATGAAGAAGATGGGAAGAAGGACAAAAGAGGGAATATGGAAAATGTTGAATTGTTGGACTAGACCGTACAAACCATGCAAGTCTTTTACACAAGGGTGGATTGACTCTGCTGCTCAAAAGACGATTTTAGGAATTGTTCTACCCACAACTTGGCATACATTGAGGCAAAGGGCAGAGAGGTGTGTAAGTTCAGGAGTGGTGATTAGCAAGAGAAAATGTGAGGCTTAGAATAAAGAGGTATATAAAAATGGAGGGTTAATAAGAAGGAAGAACAGAAGAGAAAAATAAAAAAAAAGTTAGTGAACAGATGCTGCCTTTATGCCCTCCTGTCTCACTGAAGAAATACTGTGTATTAAACATTTTTGTTGATATATCTTTATCCAACCCTGTGCATTCATAAATACACATCCATGCCTAGAAGTATTAGCAGACCTAAATGTGTACATAGTCCTACCGGCAAACCGTTACATGCATATGTCTTCTAACTTTTTTTTATTGTACTCACACCATCTTCTTAAGGCTTCAGACACTGCTACTCAACGTAAGGTCATCTAACTGCATCTGGAGGTTGATGACTGTATACACTCAGCAGGCACTAGAGCACAGACATGCTAAACTGGAACCCACATTGATATGGATAAAGGCAGACTGGTCCACTCACCAACATTTACACACAGATCCATAACAAATTAATTTGGTATATAATTATTTATATACATACAAGTAAGTTGCTGACTTCAAAAACAAATGGATTCGTTTTAGTGTTTCTTTTTTTTCTTTTTTTGTCCTGTTCTCCACATTGAGAAACAGCTTGTAAATTTGTTTTAATTTTGTCATTAAATGAAAGCAGTTAAAATTATCATGTGGTCATGTCTCATGGATGTGAATTGCCTCCAAAAACTGAGAGGGTCAACCAGGTGTAAAGCTGATCAAGTTAAATGTTTCTTGCCATTCTTAATAGGCTAGTACATATTACACATTTCTCTGTCAATCTCTTCTATTTTGTACACTTATATTATGCTATAAGAGTCTCTTTGTGCTGGATATTGTAACTGAGATCTAGTTTTAAAAAACGTGCACGTTAGAAGAAACAAGCTTTATAACATGCTCTGTCAGATGGTCCTCATCTAATAATATTGGTCTCAAAATTTAGTTCCAGCTCAGTCTTGTCATCAAACGACTTTTCCTGTAAAGTATGTAATTCTGGCCAAAAGGGCAGTCCAGTGCCAAGCAACACTCCTCAGAGAAACCACAGGCATGTATTTGAAACTCTGGGCTTTCTTGAAATCAGCAACTTTGTTTTTTAGGAAGTGATGAGCCATATATCTGTAAACAAATTGCAATTGAATGCTAGGTTTTTTAAATGTCTGTGTCTGCTTGAAAAGTGACACTGAATGGAGTGGGTACCTCACAAGAAAATCACAGAAATGTTTGAAATATAAACAACATCCAAGACACGAAACGCAAACACTTGTGGGACAATATGTTTAACATGCAGAGGTACTATAATTCTAACTCTGCCTAACCTCTTCCTGTGTCAGTTCAAGGGAAATGAATTCAAGTATTGCTGCTGTTAAACTTATTCTTTACATTTTATTGGACAGACATTAAAAATTGAAGAACATCTAATTAAGAAATCTTCTAAAACTTTTGAAATCTGTGCAGGTATACTGAAATACTTGTGTGTTTGACTTCTATAAATGTAGCACTACATTGTAGTGTCCTCTTAGAACTACTGTGCAGTGTGTGTGATATATCACACATCTCACACACAACTGTATGCAAAATTTTGGCAAACTATTTTGTTCAGAAGTGAAAAGTAATTTCCGTTTATTAAGAAATGCTTAAAAGTTCTGTTTTCAGTCACTCAAACCTTCCAAACAATCCCTGCAAAGATCTGCCCCAGCAGCTCATGCATACAACGTTTTTAGATATGCTAACACTTTAATTTATTTTAATATAAAAAAAAAATGGAAACTCTCATACACCTTTTTTTATAAATTGTCTGGCTTTTCAAAGTTTGTGCCAATGCTCAACAGCAATGGGCCTCTCTAAGCAGCTGACTAAGTATCTGAAAATTAAGCTAATCGATGTTAACCGAGCAGGTGATTGTTATAAAAGGCACCAGAGAGCTTCCCGCTTGCAATTTCCACTGCTGAAATGTCATTAAGAAATGTCAGTTAAGGGGAACTGTGGAAGTCAACACAAGATCTGGAAGACCAAAATAACTGATAGAAATGCTCCTGTGCTGGACAGAAAAAAGGGCAAAGGACCTGCACGGGAGTTGTGGTGCACTGTTGCTTGCACACACATGATCTACATGGAAGTTGTCGGAAGAAAACTCTGTCATGGATGTCATCACAAAGTCCAATGTCTGCAAAACACCATGTAGATAGGCATTTTGCCATCAAGCGCTGTGGACTCATGACCTGACATAAACTCTTTGGCAAAACGGATCATTGTTTGAAGAAAATAACACATTGCAAACTGGGGTAATGTTATGCTTTGGGGTTGAGTGGCACAGGAAATATTGTACTGGTAGAGAGAGAAATTCCACTATAAATCAATTATTTCTGGAAGTGAAGGTTTTTTTAAGTTCATTAAATTAAAAACAGCATTTGCAGATTTTTTTTTTTTTTTTTTGATTTTTTTTTTTCTTCTTCTTTTTTTTAATTCGCTGCAGAGGTTTTTTGTCTGTGCTCTCCAGAAATCAATAAAATATCATTTGGCCAAGTGAGCTTGAATGGTGTACTGTGCATTTAAAAACATTAAGTCTGAATAAAAGCATAATTAAGCAAAAAAAAAATCATAAAGTAAGTTCTTAATTAGAGAAACAAAAAACATTTTGCAGTCTCTGCGAAACCCTAGATGAATCCATGATACATGCATGGAGGATGTGTGTAAGGGAGGACCATTTATATCTCTTGAGAACTGTAGTTGCATTTCCTGAAGCAAGGGTCTGCTTATGGGCAAATGAGGGGCAAGGGGTGTGATGTAAATTTCCGTCATATTCAGTCTTAATGTTGTTAGTTGGGTACATACTTGACAAGGAAGTGCCATTTTTATTGAACTTCAGTCTTTATTTAAGCCATCCTTATAGGCACTTATAGGCAGCTGTCTTGGTTAGCAGGAATTTAGAAATACATTGCATACAATGGTGTGTTGTACTCCGTAAAGGCATCCTTAAATAATATCTTATTAACATCTCATTATATATTCACTAGCGACTTGCCTGTCAAAAATGACGGCATAAACATTTGAAGCCTTGCAATGCTGTTGTTTGCCACACAATGGGAGGCTCTGCCCCTCTACTTTAGGGGCCTCTCTACTTTACTTTAAGGGCGTTTGCCGCTCATTGCGGGCCGCAGCATGCTTTTACGGGTTTTGAAAAACATTTGCAGGCTTAAATCCATACCCTTTTTTTTTTCAAGCGCACAAGGCTTGAATCTTAAATCACTATTGAAAAAAAAGTTACGGGTTTAACCGCCGCCATTTTTTTCAAGCCTGTAACTCGCAAGTCATTCGGAGCCTCTACCCCCTCTACATTGCGAGCGTCATGATGAGCACTTTTTGATGCTCATCGCAGCCCTCGCAATGAGCACTTTAGGCGCTCATTGCAAGCTTTCCCCCACACCCTCAACCCTTCACATAGCCTTGTTGTAGCATTGTGTTTCCTATACAAAAGTATCAGCCCAGAACCAGTGTTACAGTAAGTAATGGACAGTATTCATGTTCATATGGGGGGGGGGGGGGGGGTTTTTTTGATCCCCTGCTGATTTTGACCGTTTGTCCACTGACAAAGAAATGATCAGTCTATAATTTTAATGGTAGGTGTATTTTAACAGGGAGAGACAGAATAACAAAAAAACAAACAAGAAAAACGCATGTCAAAAAGTTATAAATTGATTTGCAGGTCAGTGAGGGAAATAAGTAATCGATCCCCTATCGATCAGCAACATTTCTGGCTCCCAGGTGTCTTTTTGTTTTATACAGGTAACGAGCTGAGACTAGGAGCACTCTTATACAGGTAACAAACTGAGATTAGCAGCACTCCCTTTAAGAAAGACACCTGTCCACAAAAGCAGTCAATCAGATTCCAAATTCTCCACCATGGCCAAGACCAAAGAGCTGTCCAAGGATGTCAGGGACAGGATTGTAGACCTACACAAGGCTGCAATGGGCTACAAGACCATTGCCAAGCATCTTGGTGAGAAGGTAACAACAGTTGGTGCGATTATTCGCAAAAGGAAGGAACATAAAATCTCCCTCGGTCTGATGCTCCATGCAAGATCTCACCTCGTGGAGTTTCAATGATCATGATAACGTTGAGGAATCAGCCCAGAACTACATGGGAGGATCTTGTTAATGATCTCAAGACAGCTGGGACCATAGACCCCAAGAAAACAATTGGTAACCCACTAAGCCATGAAGGACTTAAATCCTGCAGTGCCCGCAAGGTCCCCCTGCTCAAGAAAGCACATGTACAGGCCCGTCTGAAGTTTGCCAATGAATATCTGAATGATTCAGAGGAGAACTGGGTGACAGGTTTGTGGTCAAATGAAACCAAAATCGAGCTCTTTGGCATCAACTCGCCGTTTTTGGAGGAGGAGGAATGCTGCCTATAACCCCAAGAACACATCCCCACCGTCAAACATGGTGGTGGAAACATGCTTTGGGGGTGTTTTTCTGATAAGGGTACAGAACAACTCCACCACATCAAAAGGACGATGGACGGGGCCATGTATAGTCAAATCTTGGGCGGGAACCTCCTTCCCGCAGCTAGGGCATTGAAACTGGGTTGTGGATTGGTATTCCAGCATGACAATGACCCAAAACACACAGCCAAGGCAACAAAGGAGTGGCTCAAGAAGAAGCACATTAAGGTCCTGGAGTGGCCTAGCCGGTCTCCAAACCTTAATCCCATAGAAAATCTGGAGGGAGCTAAAGAAACCTTAATGACTTGGAGAGAATCTGCAAAGAGGAGTGGGACAAAATCCCTCCTGAGATGTGTGCAAACCTGGTGGCCAACTCCAAGAAACGTCAACTCTGTGATTACCAACAAGGGTTTTGCCACCAAGTGCTAAGATGAAGGGGTCAAATACTTATTTACCTGAAAAAAAATTGTTATTCTGTCTCTCGCTGTTAAAATACACCTACTGTTAAAATTATAGGCCAATTAAAATCAGCAGGGGATCAAATACTTTCCCCCCCCACTGTACATATGTGTGATATTGACCATATTCCTCATATGGTCAACAAGAAAACACTATACGGGATGAGTCATGCTGCTGGCAAGTAAAAAGTAGGATGAAAAAAAAAAAACAGACTGAGACCAAAAGCTTGCAATAAGATGACCTCGATTGGGACAAGGAAGCAGTAAAAAACTCCAGCACACTGTTAATCCATTGCATGAAGGAATGATACTGGCACTGAATCATTTGTTGATTTAGGTCATTAATTCTGTCAATATCAGATTCGCTGCTCTTGTTTGGAGAGTACTTAAAAAAAGTTGAGCACTTTTATTAATACAGAAAAAAAATAATAAAATGTTGCTTTTATTAAAAAAAATATTAGTCTTTATACATCCAGATATGCAGTCATCAATGCTCTAAGAACAAACAAGGGAATATGAGTGAGATGCACGTCGGGCGTCATATGACATCATGAGGAAGCGTGATCACGGTTAAGAACAGCCAGAGCCTAACATGCCGTCAAACACCGAAACGGCATATATTTGTATTATATGCACTATTCTTAGATAAAGCAGTAGGGAAGAATAAAATAAAAAAGCCAAATCCGAAATATAATTAAAGGAATCTATATGTAATGGAGTAGTGGTTGCAAATTCAGAGCTGCTATGGTGTAACCTGTCTTACCAACACCATTAGTAAATGTACTAGAATGTATCTGGGTATAGCAGTGGATACACAGGTTTAGTGGCCACAAAGTAATTTTATTTAAAATAACAAAGAGGGATATATGCGTAAGGGAAATTAAAAGTGAAATACAAGAATTGGCTGCATATTTTCAGTAGCCATGAGGTAATCCAGTTCTCTCTCTCTATATATATATATATGGAATCCAAGAAGTTTATTTTTTTGGTATAGTGGCATTTTATTTGTAGTTACCATGAGGTAATACTTACAATAGACAAGTATAAGTGACATCACAGAAGTTTGTTAGGTATAGTAATTGCTGCATATTCAGTGTCCATGAAGTAATCCTGTTTAAAAGCAACATTAGCAGAGAAAAGGGTATATGACAAATCAGAAGAAACTTTACAGTAGTTTAAATGTTGGGTATAGTAATGGCTACATATGTATAGTGGCCATCAGGTAATCATATCTGTAATATCATAGAAGTTTATTTTGGTTATATTAGTGCCTGCATATTGGCCAGGAGGTATACTTACCCTTAAGCAATATCAGGAGTGCTATAACAAAGTGGTACATTTATTTAGTGATCAAGTAAGAATAAAAAGGACATAGAGTATCTCACAAAAGTGAGTACACCCCTCACATGTTTGTAAATATTTTATTATATCTTTTCATGTGACAACACTCAAGAAATGACTCTATTCTACAATATAAAGTAGTAAGTGTACAGCCTGTATAACAGTGTAAATTTGCTGTCCCATCAAAATATCTCAACATACAGCCATTAATGTCTAAACTGTTGGCAACAAAAGTGAGTACACCCCTAAGTGGAAATGTACAAAATGGGCCCAAAGTGTAAATATTTTGTGTCCACCATTATTTTCCAGCACTGCGTTAACCTTCATGGGCAAGGAGTTCCCCAGAGCTTCACAGGATGCCACTGGAGTCCCCTTCCACTCCTCCATGATGACATCACGGTGCTGGTGGAGGTCAGAGACCTTGCGCTCCCCCACCTTCCATTTGAGGATGCCTCACAGATGCTCAATAGGGTTTAGGTCTGGAGACATGCTTGGCCAGCCCATCACTTTTACCTTCAGCTTCTTTAGCAAGGCAGTGGTCGTCTTGGGGTTGTTATCATATTGGAATACTGCCCTGCGGCCCAGTCTGCGAAGTGAGGAGATCATGCTCTGCTTCAGTATGTCATAGTACATGTTGGCATTCATGGTTCCCTCCATGAACTGTAGCTCCCAAGTGCCGGAAAACAGAGTGCGTGCAGACAACGAGCGAGAGAGCGTCCGGTCAGAGTGAAAGACAAGACAGAGAGAGAGAGGGGTACAGAAAGAGACAGTGCACATAGAGACAGTGAGTGCACAGAGATAGTGAGTGCACGGAGAGAGAGATGGGTTAGAGAGAAAGACAAGACAGCAAGAGAGAGGGAGGGGTAAAGAGAGAGAGAATTAAAGACAAAGGGCACACAGAGGGCACAGAGTGAGAGAGAGGGCGTGGAGGCAAAGCGTGCATACAGAGAGAGAGTGCACACAGAGCAAGAGAGAGTGCACAGACAGAAAGCGCACAGAGATAGAGTGCACAGAAAGCTCAGAGAGAGAGAGATAAAGCACCAGGAGTGAGAGTGGCAGGTCAGAGAGAAAGACAAAACAGCGAGAGAGGTACATAGAGAGAGAGAATTACAGAGCAAGAGCGAACACAGACATCCCACACACAGAGCGAGAGAGCGCACAGTGAGAGAGAGCACACAAAGAGAGAGAGAGAGTGCACAGAGAGAAACAAAATTCACAAATTATAATCACTGAGAAAAAGAATGCCACACTCACAGTAGTTGAATACGAAGAGTTAGTATTTTCGGGTTTGATGTAGTTTCAGTCACAGTGACTCCACATAAGGGGTAGTAGCAGTAGCTGTGAGTAATTACAGATACAAGGTATAAATAATCAAAGTTTGTAAGTGTTGAAAGATCATGTATGTGCTGCACATTCTACACAGGACCTCTTGTTACAGTTTAAACCTAGTTACACAAGTTTACAAAGTAACATATACTATAAGAACTGGTTACAAAATATATTGTTCACTCAAAAACCCAGGACAAAATATATGTGGGAAAATCATGAATTTAACTTAGTTAAGGTCCTGCTAACTTCAAGAGACTTCCATTTTGGCCCTCTAGAGCATAGATCGCTGAACTTGGGCATAAGGTGGTAGGCTTTGACAGAAGGGTTGAACTTTCAGACTTTGACACCCCTCCCCTGCCCATGTTCAAAATTAATTAGTTACACTTCAAAGTGAACATCCTGATTTCTATACCAATAGTTTATCACATACTTCACAAATATGACATTCTTCCTAAACTCAAATGGTCCTTTAATTATGGTGTCTTATGCCTTCCCCCAGTTATTGAACTTGACTCTGTGACCAGATACTCAATAACTGTTTAACTATGTAAATGAGCAGCTCTCTTTATTATAACACACAGTATATTTACAATATTTCACTGTGCGGTCAGACAATATGGCACCAAATAAAAACAAAATAGGGAAAATGACTATCGGATGCACTAACTGATAGGTCTGCATTATCAAGAGATCAAAAACCAAAAGATTTGGCACAATTCATTAGGTCAATTTACATGAAGTATTTAGTATATATAATGACTCAAAATTCAGAAAATATGTAAAGACATAGCTTAATTGTACAAATGATTGAGCACCGTTAAGGAAGAATATCTTGAGAAATGTAGAAGCCAAAGCAAGATATTTTGAAGAAAATTGGTTTTATCGAGACACACTCATGGTTGTCATAAACACTATTTTTACAAACCTAAGGGGAAAAAAATGGCCACTTTGAATCTGATGAAGGGTGGGCTGTTTCCCCTTGAAATGGTTTCATGTGATCTATGTTTCTGCACAATAAAAATTGTGTTAATTTCCCTTTTACACTTTCCAGCTGGATGGCAAGGTTTGTGAATCTTAGGAACCTTCTTCATGGCTTGGAGGCCCTAATGTGCTCTTGCAAATTTTTGTATGCTCTCAACAAACCAACAACCAAAGAAGCACAAATCCAGCCTATTGAAGAAGTCCCCTAAGTGATATTTAATTAACCCAATTGTTATTTCATATGATATTTAGAAAATGTTCCCTTGGGTATACAGTATTTCACAAAAGTGAGTACACCCCTCACATTTTTGTAAATATTTTATTATATCATTTTATGTGACAGCCTGTATAACAGTGTAAATGTGCTGTCCCCTCAAAATAACTCAACACACAGCCATTAATGTCTAAAACGTTGGCAATAAAAGTTAGTACCCCCCCTAAGTGGAAAAGTCCAAATTGGGCCCAATTAGCCATTTTCCCTCCCCGGTGTCATGTGACTTGTTAGTGTTACAAGATCGCAGGTGTGTTAAATTTGGTGTTATCGCTCTCACACGCTCTCATAATTGTCACTTGAAGTTCAACATGGCACCTCATGGCGAAGAACTCTCTGAGGATCTGAAAAAAAGAATTGTTGCTCTACATAAAGATGGCCTAGGCTATAAGAAGATTGCCAAGACCCTGAAACTGAGCTGAGGCATAGTGGGCAAGACCATACAGCAGTTTCACAGGACAGATTCCACTCAGAACAGGCCTCGCCATGGTCAACTAAAGAAGTTGAGTGCTTGTGCTCAGCGTCATATCCAGAGGTTGTCTTTGGGAAATAGACATATGAGTGCTACCAGCATTGCTGCAGAGGTTTAGGGTTTGGGGGGTCACCCTGTCATTGCTCAGACCATACGCCACACACTGCATCAAATTGGTCTGCATGGTCATCCCAGAAGCAACCCTCTTCTAAAGATGATGCTCAAGAAAGCCCGTAACCAGTTTGCTGAAGACAAGCAGACTAAGGACATGGATTACTGGAACCATATCATGTGGCCCGATGAAACCAAGATTGGGTTATGGGTGGCACTCATGTATTAATGATGAAGCATAGTGGCACACAAACCATAGGCTGTTAGGCTCAGGGTGTGAATTGTTTCACTTGTATTTTGTATAATTCAAGATGAACTGACCGGCAGCATGGTAGAGCAGTTAGTATTGGTGCCCCTTGAAGGAACCTGATACCACTATGTAGGCATCCGTAGAAATGTCAAATGGCATGCCCTATAGTTCATTGCCTAGGGTGAAGTGAATTGAGAGTGTTTTAAGAACAACATAAATCAGTTAGCAATCTCAAATTCTAACATGATAGCAGGCTAATACAGCTGAGTGACATAGTTGTCATTTAAACTCTGGACAATTATAGAGTCCAGAAAATCAGTAAGTGAATTGTTAGGTGGCAGTTGGGTAACACAAACTATATTGGTTTACAGAGGAATACCAGAGAATAGGAAGGGAATACTTGGTGTCTGTGTGACATGATGGCTCGTTATATAGTCGCAGTCTGAGGGGTATCCATAATATTAGTTTTAGCAATGGAAAACTTTCCCATGCTCAGGTACATAAATAGCCTAAAGTGTCCATCTTTGAGAAGGTTGTCTCTGAGGTGTTCTCGGGATATCTGAAGGTAACTAGTGATCTATTTTCTCTGGTGAACGAAGAATGTCCTGAGATATAGTCTTGAAGCTTTGTATCAAGAAAATTACCATTTGGACATTTGTTATGTCTGACATAAAACATGTAGGGTCAAAGTATCTGTGATCTCTGTGCCCACAGTCCTATATGTACGCTCTGACATGTTTATACAAGATCCAAGTGCAAAAGACTTGAGAGCTGTTGTTGCCTTGTTGATGGTTGTCATGTGGCCATGCAGACAAGAGCCCCAGCAAACCATTATGGTGTCAGTGGCTGGGGAGAGTTCAACTCTCTCGTCTACTATATGAAGGAGGCTGACTGCTTTTATCATGGATCATCAAGCCTGTGTCATTCACTCTCATACACGTCTCTCCACCTGTGTTTATAAGTGGAGTAATCCAGGCTCCGTTCCAATTAAGCAAAGATACATGAAGACACAGACTCTGCAGTACTGAATGAGTATGAGACCATGTGCTTAACTGATCAGTGACTAGGTCTCATTAGCATGATGCAGCATGTTGTTGAGTCATGGTCACTGATTGGTTATTATAAGACACTACACAGTCAGTACTACAGAATCTGTGTCTTCATGAGCTGCAGATGGCAGACCCAAGCAGGTACTATTTGTTTTATTTTAGGCAGTAGAACAGGGCGTCTAAACACGTCTTAATTAAAATAAAGTACATTAAAGTAAATAGATACACATATATATTATATAACTTAGTAAAGTCAATTAACCTTCCATATCCCATTTCATTGCAGGAGGGAAAGAGAGGAGCCTCTACATTTATTACAATTAATTAATTGATTCCTGTGTATTATTAACCTCCACATTTCCACATCATCAGTAGAAATCAAAAAGATGGGGTTACTAATGGCCCCCATTTTTATAGGCAAATTACCTTAGTAAGCAAAAAGAATAAACACACCCTTTACATTTTTAAATTTTTATGCACTTGTTTTTAATGGCAGCTTTTCTTTTTCATTTCTCTACTGCCTTTGTCTGTCATAAAGGAGTGTCTTTGCAAACTAATTAACTTTTAATTATTCGTATTGAAAGCACCGACAGTCTGGCAGTTTTAGATACTGGATTCCCATTGTCCAGATACATTTAAAGTCTTCACACCTCAAAATGGTAGCTTATACAGCAGCATAATTGCATATAAATGGTGAAAAAGAGAGGCTGCACTGTTTGTTTTTTAATCATTTCATCATTGGACCTGTGCAATGATTCCTTTATTTCACTTCCCTTTTCTTTCCATAGCACTATAGAAATGTCATGTTCTATTTTCAATCATTTATTTTTATATATCCTCGAAAAGGGCGCTGAAAACGTATGTGTACAGACACTATGTCAAACTATTTGTAGAGCACTATAAATAAATCCTCAGGTACCACAGGGGACTGTCGTATTTGAACAAATACTGCATAAGTTTATAAAGTATGTAACAACATTAGCAGCTGTGTAAGATATGGACATAAAACATTTTTTGGGAAAAACTAAAACACTTTCAGCCTTATTAAATTGCGATTCGGTAAATTTAAAGGGGCTCTATTTAAGCACATAGCATATTTTATTTACAGAAGTTTTTAGTTAGTGAAATTCTATCCAAAAGCAAGGTCTTTACTAACTAAAAACTTCTGTAAATCAAATATGCTCTGTGCTTAAATAGAGCCCTTTTAAATTTACCGGATCGCAATTTAATAAGGCTGTTTATGTATAGAGGAGTCCATCTTGTCTTGTTTCAGTTGTTGCTGAAAACTTGAAGCCTGAGAGGCTTGCCTGTCTTTATCAGTGAATGGATTTTTTTTAAATAACTGGTTATTTTAGTATTGGATGTTTCCCTTTTCAGAGCACATTTCCAACAATAACTGCAAGCACAGTTTTCCGGAATTGTAAATTCCTCTCTCATGCATACAAAATCCACCAAAACATCATGGATGCCTCCAGGGTCATGCTGTGGCGACCATTTTTTTCTAGTTAAAAACTAGCTTTATGACTTCTCCATCATATACATATATATATATATATATATATATATATATATATATATATATATATATATATATATATATATATGTATATATATATATATATATATATATATATATATATATATATATATATAGTTTGTTGTGTAGTAGTCCTTGAATCCAAGCTTTCTTCTCCTTTTTCATTTGCATAATATAATAAATCGTATAATTAGAGTGCAATTACCAGAGCATTCTCATGTACACTTCTCGTTGAGAGGGTTAATGATTCGTTTTGTCAGTGAGGATGGAAAAAAAAACCTCTTTTCAGACCTGCTGCTACTTCCTGATCTCTATATTTATCATCAAGAACTCGAGCGTCCAGGAGTTTGATCACACTTCTGTAGTAGCCTTCAGAAAAACAAGAACAAGCGGCAGGAACTGTCCTGGTCTGTGGGTGAGTGATTACCTGTTTTACTCTAAATGGGGTTATCATTGGTATCTGATCCAGTTCATGAGCAGTTTTACCTCAGACAAATGTTTATAGACTAGAAATTATTTTTAGGTAAACCCAATAATACATTTATGGAGGTATGGGATCTGGCTGGTAGTTAGTCTTGTTTAAAACATACTAGCAAGTTGTTTTTTTGTTTTTTTTTTAAAAGAGGCTGCTGTGACAGACTTTATGTCACACACAATGCTAAGCAAATTCAAAGAAGATGTGAAAAGTACATTAATAATAGATTGGATAGAATGATTTGAAGTGTTCACTTTATACTCCAATAAAGAGCAGTGCATTACAATTCAAGAAAACCTATGTTTGTCAAGTATGTACCAAACTACCAATATTTGCAGCTGTGTATGGTATGGGCATAAAATATATTATGGGAATATCTCCATTTTTGAACACTCTGTACAAGAATCCATTTTGTATGTTTATATATATATATATATATATATATATATATATATATATATATATATATATATATACTAGCGTATTGCCCGTCAAAAAATGACAGCAATCAGATGTGTATGTTTTTAAAGTTGTTTAGTTATTAATATACATATGGAATTGTAAGGTAGCTAATGTTGTTTTCTGTGTACTACTGAAATATAGAATTCAAATTAATAAATGAATATACGTATTTTTATGCATTGTGTTGAAGAGCTGGCAATCTGTGTTGATGTTGCTGCAGCATTAGTGGTATGGAGGTGCTGTGTAAGCGTGATGAATGTGTGCAGGGTAATAGTGTGCGTGCGCGAGACCAAACCGTTAACGTAGCTGTGTACTTCCGCATTATCCTAAAATGACGGATAATGTGTGGTATGCGTCTTAGCGGATGATCCGTCCGTCGTTTAATGGCGGATAATGTGTGGTATGCGTCTTAGCGGATTATCGGTACGTGTTTTCCGTGGTTATAGTGCTGTAGCCTCGTTTTCGTTTTGTTCGTCTGCCATTTTTTCTGCGGCGCTCATTGCCAAAGTACTACGGTTTAACGGCTCGCCTCGCTGTGCGAGGCTCGCCGGGCAATGATCGCCTGCGGCGCTCATCGCTAAGCCCGCTAAAGTACTACGGTTTAACAGTAAATATGGTAAAACGGTAAAATGACGGTCAATAAAAATTAAATGTTGTGAAATTTGTTTGCCACACAACATGACGCTACATTTGTCCCTTTTTTTTTCTTAAAATAAATACACATTTTTTTTTTTTTTTTACTTTTTTTTTTTTTTTACTTTCAACTTATATTTCATCAAATGCGTTGTTTTAGGCGGGAAATCCGATGTTGCGCAAGACAAAGGCGTTAAATCTGTGTTAATGCGTAAATCTGTAATTGCGTTTCGTAAAATGTACTCGCTACTGTCTTTTTACTCATTGCGCGGTTAATCCGCATCCTTTATCTCGTTGTTTTTCAAACACATACGTCTGTGGCTGTGTTTTACGCAATTCGTAGTAGTATAGCCTCGTTTTCATTTTTTCAGCGGCCATTTTTTTCTTGCTTAGCCGATTTTCGATCTTTGTAACTCGTCTAAATCGATGTAAATTGCAGTTCCAACTCACTCCCAGACGTCCTGCCTGGTTCCCCATGCTGTAAGTGACCTTTTTTTTTATTTTTTAGTGTGTATTTAGTGTTTTTTTTATTGTTTTGGTTCCGCCGCTTATCTCGTAATTTTTTTCATCTCGTACTTTTTTTCTAAGTGCTACGGTTTAACGGCTCGACCTCGCCTCGCCTGCAATGAGCTCCTGCGGCACTCATTGCCAAAGTGCTACGATTTAACGGCTCGCCTCGCTGCGCGAGGCTCGCCGGGCAATGAGCGCCGCAAAGTCGTACGATCGGCAAAGTCGTACGGTTTAACGGCTCGCCACACAGCATGACGACGAATCATAGTTGGACAATTATAATATGTGATATATATATATATATATATATATATATATATATATATATATATATATATATATATATTCTGAGTCCTGGATGGTGGTGATGTACATTTGTAGTTATCAGTAAATGGTGGGGTGGGGTGGGGGAAATTCAAAAGTACACAGTCTTTGATAATAGGATAGTATCACTTTCCCAGAAGCAGACACCTTGCATCATTCAATGCAACTCTAGCTCTCCAGAAATGTAAACTCCACTTCCACCAATGTATCATGGATCTCTTCAGTTATATTCAAGTGGTCCACAAAGACTCTCGGTAATTTGTAATGTTTTAAAAAAAAGTTTTGGAGTTAACTAAATTGCTTTAGTCAGTTAATTGTGTTGTTGTTGGTTTACCTCTGTCTATGTCATCAAACTGACTGTCTATAGATTGCCTTCACTGGGAACTTTTTTCACCACATAGAGTGAAGCAATGTTGATCAGGGAGAGAACCCGCCAAACTTGTAAATGGAGCAGTGCAGATACTTGGCCAGCACATCAGAGACGGTGCCCAGAGAGTAGATCCAGAAGAATCGTTCCTGGCAGCAATCACAAATAGCAAAACAAAAGTATTCGTTATTGAGAGACTGTTTTAAAAAGCAGCTTTGTGAGCCATTGCCAGCTATTAACAATGCCAACATATAATTTAAAGGGAAGAAAATAAACATTTGAATAATAAACTAATATTTGTGTATTAGCAAATTCAACAATTTGAATTATGAAAATGTAATGTTTACATTTTTTATAAAAAAAAAAATATTTGCTTATTTTTCCAACTTTGTATTCACAACTGCATTATTTACATGACTTCTTTGCTGTAGACCCTAGATTATGAGTATATATCAAACACTGTTTAGGGCTGGGTTTTCAACCTTCTATAATCAAAGAACCATGTGGTATAATCACAATAATAGTTGTGGATCTGCGGGACTGTTTGGAGCACTTAGGATATTGGTAACGCTTGGCGAGCCTCGCGAACTGAAGCGAGCCATCAACCGCACGGGACTTGGGCTGCAATGAGCGCCAAAGGCTAGTAGGGCTTAGCGAAGAACGCGAGACTTAGGCTGCAATGAGCTCCAAAGGCGCTCATTGCACTGCGAGCCTTGCAAAGCGAGGCGAGCAGTTGAGGGACGCAGGACTTAGGCTGCAATGAGCACCAAAGCCAGTAGGGCTTAGCGCGGTGCACAAAATTATGGCCCGTAGGACTTAGGAACTGAAGGACGTTGATGGACTGTGGGCCTCAGAAAATTGCGACTTTAACGGCCGAACCAAGGAACTCGAAAGACCTGCTAAAAACAACAAATATGCCTCATATTTACTTACACACTCACACATTGCCCAGGCAGAAAGACAGAGAGCCTGGGAGTGAGGTTGCAAGTTAATTTGAGGCATATTTAGCGTTTTTTCAAGAAGGAAAATCGGCTATGCGAGAAAAAAAAAAGAGGCAGAAGGGCGTAAAAACAAGCGCAAACAAGTAACACTTAATCCAAGGCACTAACTCTTAACCCAAGGTACTGACAGTCATCGCAAGGCCCCTAAAACACACGTGGGGGGGAGGCTCACAATGATCGCCGCAGGGCTCGCAATGAGCGCTGTCTGCGCTCGTCGCGGGGCCTGTAAATTACACAGGGGAAGAGGCTCCCAATGAGCGCTGAAGGGGCACAGATGGGCCATATCCTTGCATTGTGTGGCAAGCAGCATTGCCAGCCTTACAACTTTACTCCCGTCATTTTTTTTAATAAGTACATTATTAATGTTATACTAAGCTTAAAAATAGGACCCTCTATTCATTTGCACCGTGTTAAAACTATTTTTTCCTTGTACTTAACACATGTGTGGTGCTGCGGAATATGTTGGTGTCCTACCAGTAAAGGATAATTATTTCTGTGCTGTAAACTTACTTTGAATTTGAAATTTTGGTCTTTTCTTGAATTTCCAGCTTTTATCTGGACAATAATCATTGATAAATACTCCCTGAGGGTCTATGGCCCCTATTCAATTGCAAGCCCGCAGTTGCTTACGTAGCGGCTGTAAGTCTTGAAAATTGCAATAGTTACAGATCAATTAAATTCATCAAGCCCGCAGCTACCTGGCCGAAAGCCTAAACTGCAAACCATGCACCCGGAACTAGCATTTCAGAGCATGATCATTATTATTATTATCTTTATTTATATTGTGCCAACATATTCTGTAGCGTTGAAATTAAGCAAGGCCGTAACTACTGATTTAGAAACAGCCAATAGTAAATAAGACCGTCATCATGACGTCAGTAAAACATGCTACGAACAGGTGTAACCCCCTTTGGAGTCCTATCGGGTACTCGTAAGATTTTCCAGGACTTTTGCAATTTACAGGTGTGAAACCATTTGCGGGCTTGAGGAATTGTAGCAATTGAATAGTGATTTGCGATTGTAACATTTATGGCTTGAAAGATCAAAGGTTTAGATGGGTCGGAGTTACGATTTTGACAACCGCAGGGATTTTCAGCCTGTAACCCGCAAATCTTTTGCAGGTAGCTAAAAGGCTCCAATAGAATAGCAAAATAGTTTACGGCTACATTACAGGCTACAGTAACTAACAATTGCTCAATTGAATAGGAGCCTATATGTGCTCAGATTCATTGTAGCATGTGGAAAGAGGTTGAGAACAATGTCCAGCATTTCATCTGCCATTCACTGATCATGTGTAATTCTCAAGTGAGTAATTATCATTGATTACTAAAAGTTTCTTTGAAAATCAAGGCATTGAGGGAAGGATTAAAAAGGCTGATTAACAGACAAAAATTATGAAGTTCAATTTCACTTTAGGTTAAGATATAATTTTTAGAATAAAATGTAACATTTAACTGATAGGTGTTGGTACTCTTTCTGAAGAGATAGGACATGTGCGTTGCAGAGAAAGGTGATAGAATTCATATGTTTACTGTGAGGAATTATTATTAGCATTTATTAATAACTAGTGACTTGCCCGTGTGTCTCCTTTCTCCCCTCCTCTCCCTCCCTTGTGTCTCCTTTACCCCTCCTCTCCCTCCCTTGTGTCTCCTTCCCCCCTCCTCTCCCTCCCTTGTGTCTCCTTCCCCCCTCCTCTCCCTCCCTTGTGTCTCATTTCCCCCCTCCTCTCCCTCCCTTGTGTCTGTTCCCCCTTCTCCCTCACCTATCTTCCCCCACTCTACTCCCTCTGTGTCTTTGCCCTGCTCTCCTTCCCGTGTCTCTTCCCCTCCACTCCCTCTCCTGTATCTCTTCCCCCCCACTCCTTCCCCTGTGTCTCCTACCCCCTCACGTCTCTTTCCCTCCCTTATTATTCTTCTCCTCCTCATCCCTTCCCCCCCTATCATCCTCCTACTCCCTCATCCTCCTCCTCCCTCCTCATGCCTTTCCCCCTCTCCAATTACCCCCCCCCCCTCTCCCCTCACTTACCTTGATCCGGAATTACCCCCCCCCCCCGCACGTACCTTGATCCGGTGAGCTCCTGCTGCTCTCTGCTCTCCATAGCGTCTTCTGGCTGTCTGCCCAGCATATCCTAATGACGTGACGTCACATGCACTCACTCCATTAGCATATGCCGGGCGGAAGACACAGGCGGAAGATGCAATGGAGAGCAGACAACAGCAGGAGCTCACTGGATCAAGGTGAGTGGGGGGGGGGGGAGTAATTGGAGAGGGAGAAAGGGATGAGGAGGGAGGATGAGGGGAAGGCGATGAGGATGATCGCGAGCCCTGGAATGAGCGCCTTCAGTGCTTATTGCAGCCCCTGTCTACTGGCAGGGACCAGGTACTTTGGGGGTGATGCAAGGCCGGGGGGCCTCAGGATGAGCGCCTCTGGTGCTCATCGCGAGTCCTCCCCTGGCAGGAACCAGGTAGTCCCGCGGGCTGCTCGCAGTTGCGGCACAACGGCCCGCAAGTGCTGCCCTACGGGTCGCAAACGGTGAGGCTCGCAATTGCGGCCCTATGGGACGCAAATGCGGCCCTATTGGACGCAAGCGTGAAAACAACTCGCAGTTTGACAAATATAATAGGTGATATGCCAACATATTCCGTAACGCTAAGTACAGGGGATACAGTGTGTATAGAAGACAAATGTGACAAAGGTTACTTTATACTGGTACAGAAGGTGTAGAGGGCCCTGCCCTAGTAAGAACTTACAATCTTGGTGGAATAAGGGTATTAGAGAAAGAATGAAGAGGGGTTGATTGTCTTGAATGGTACTCTTTAATCCATTGCTGTGATCTGCCTCAAAAGACCGATAGGCACTTTACCTGGTGGTGATTGTATTGCAGAGGCTTCTTATTCAGTTCCATGTTTTCCTTATTTGCTGAGTAGCCACAAGAGCTATATGTTGAGCTCTACTGAGCCACATTGGGCTCTAGGGCAATACATTACAAACTTCTTGTATAAATATCCACCTAGGAACAATGGTAACGAAAATGTCAGAGGATATTTAACTAAACAGTTTACACAGACACTATTTAATTTCATTTATCAACGCGTTTATTATATTTTACTTACAATTAAATGAGCATTAATACAATTGCAAACAAACATTCACATTAACCTATGGTTATAAACAAGTATTTGTGTCCCTTTAAATACAGACAGTCAGGGGAAGCAGTAGTGCAGTAAGGTTTTGCTAGATAACTGTCACAGTAGTGGAATGGGCAGACTTGTTCATTCTTTCCTATCAAACTATCACCACCATTCAGGCATTGTAGTATCGCAATTCCGTTTTTCATTTAAGTTTCCTGTTTTCATCTGACTTTACACAGAAGAGGTTGGTGGGGCCACGCTAAAGAGATTTAAAGGGACTCTTTAGGCTAAAATTATTCTATATACATTTTTTAATTAGGCTAATTAATTTATACTTCTCAATATAATTGTCCTATAAAAAACATAAACTTCACTTACTACTAAAAAGCCTCCAGAGTAACATTTGTTCACCTTCTGAGACAGTACTCTCTCTCTCTTACTGCTCTCTCTCATGCAGTGTGCCATGTTTCACAGCTGTGAAAAATGACGATGCTCACAGGGGAGACGTTTTCCCTACCAATGTAATGCTGCTACATGCAGGCACACAGCATTCCACTGTGTGCTGACAGACTTAAACTGGTAGTGTGAAGGCCTCAGGTCATAGCTGTGAAACATGGCACCTACATGACTAGAAAGCAGCTGCTAAATATCCAGTCATACGATTTTATCAAAAGCTTGGCTGAAGACTTGCTGTGCTAAAGTATCTTTCTTTGACAACACTTTCGCTGTGGGGCAGTCTTGTTTGGCCTCTTACCTAATCAACTTGGTGCATTTATTTCTTGGGCAGAACCTCTTGCCACCATGGCGACCTTATAAGGCTGCAGACAAACAGCTCAACTCTAATCTTTGAAAAGTGAATTTAATATTTAATATTGGCATGGTAAAATTATATTAAATAGAAATTTAGTTAATGAACAATACACAAAATAGTGGTTGTTTAAGCACCCCTCCCTTCTGATTAACTACAGTATATTTATTGCTAGAGCAGTCAGATACTTTGCAGGAAGGAAGAGTGGTTTGTGCAGTTAAGTTGTAATTATACCACCAAACAAAAGAGAGAGCAATATATATTAATCTATGAACCGTGGAATGCCAGTTTCTTTTTCTTGTCAATCTGTATGTGTATATTTATTATCTTTATTGAGTATCTGTTTGGTTATCTTCTCTTCCTCTTTTTCCCTCCCTGAATATCCAGGTGCTGTCACCCCGTGGTGGTTTGTCTCTCCTTCTCTACAATACAAGGATACAGGGGCTTGTCACAATGTCTGACGTGAGTAACTTCCTCTTCCCCTCCAAACTTTCATATACAGTATACAGCCATAACACCGTAAAGCTGATAGTGTTGCACTAATGCTAGTTACTGGACTGCTCACTGGACCTGTTGTTAGGTTGTACACTTGATCTTCATAAGCGACATCATATTTACTACCTTCCTCTTTTTTATATTTAGAGACAGGAGCATATTTAGGTTTTATGCTGCCCAAGGCCTATTCAGATGTATGCGACTCCACAACCCAGTTACTACTCCTCCTTTCTTCATTTTGTAGCCCAGTCATAAGATTACAACACATCTATATACAAAAGCATAAGTATACCTGTGTCTTTCACGGTAAGTCAGAAAGTGCCAGATGTCTCTCTTCATATAGATATTTCTACTTGCTGCTGCACGGAAAGATCCCAATCTTGCATTAATCAGAGGAGATATGTTTCCCTAACATGATGGCAGGTTCTTGAATGCATATAACATCTCTATTTAGTTCTACTGAAAGGCTGCCTCAGTGTTGCACATCTTAAGAATGTGGTTAGATGGAATTGTGACTCACAGTAGAATCACACTCCTCTCAGGCCTTAGGCCAGCATGAAGTATCCTAGAATTGCAACTTAGAAGCCCAGCATGTTAAATCAATGAAAATATGAAGGTTCAACATTTTAAAGAATATTTTATTATTCTTATAAAAGCTAAGTGTGCTTTTCCTGTTTATCACTCTTCACACCCGCACTGTGAGAATTTATTAATTACCTCAGTTAAAGTTATTTGCAGAGGGAGAAGATTTTTTAGGTAATTGTTTACACTTAACACTTCCACTCAAATTTTTAAATAACAATAACTTATAATCATATTTATTAAACTGCTCAGTTCTGCAATAACTGGACCTTTGCTGTGTCCCTTTATGAATCCAAAATATAGACCAAAAGCTGAATGATGCGCTGTGGTTACATAGCGGTGTGATTTCTAATCCAATTAAGTAATTGCTTATGATCTGCAATCTGGACAACTATGGATCTATATGAGTCAATCCCAATCTAAAATATAAAGAAAGACCCTTGGATTTACAGACTGGCAATATCCTTTTGTAAGTTGCCATTTAGCCCATGAGTCCAACTTTACTAATATTAGGGTGTGAAAAAAGTGTATTTTTAATGCATGAGGGTAGGCTAAATATCACATATTATAGTTGTCATAATTGCGAGTTGTCGGAGGAGGGGGGCGGGGAGACACGTGCAAGAGAAGGAGGGGAGAGATACAGAGAGGGGGGACACAGGGGAGGGGGAAGAGACACAGGGGAGGGAGAGGGGGGAAGAGACAGAGGGGAGGGAGATGGGGAATAGACAGAGGGAAGGGAGAGGGGTGGGAAGAGACAAAGGGGAGGGAGATGGTGAAAGAGACACAAGGGAGGGAGAGGGGGGGAAGAGACATGGGGGAGGGAGAGGGGTGGAAAGAGACACAGGCGAGGGAGAAGGGGAAGGAGACACAAGGGAGGGAGAGGGGGAAGAAGACACAAGGCAGGGAGAGGGGGGAAAGAGACACAGGTGAGGGAGACGGGGGAAAAGAGACGGGGAAAGATACATGGGAGGGAAGGGGGGCAGAGAAACAGGGGATTGAGAGAGGTCGAGGGAAGAGGTGATTGAGAGTAGTTTAGTGGCTGCCAGTGAGGGGGGAGTGTCAATGGCAATGTTGAAGTCGCCAAGTACAAGTGAAGGCCTCTCACAATTTACAGACTCCTCAACTCACCATGCCTATCCATCCATCCAATCCCTCTGACCACCATCTCTTAACTTTCAACCTCACCACACCTTCCTCTCACTCCCCTTCTTCAACCCCGGCCACCATAACCCACAGAAACCTGCAAGCACTTGAGCCACAACAGCTCTCCACTGTGCTACAACCCCTTCTGAGCCCCATCACCAACCTCAACTGCCTGGAAACTACCACCTCATATTACAACTCGACTCTTTCTTCCACTTTTGACACCCTTGCCCCCATAACAACACCCAGACGCCCTCGCTCTCATACACAACCATCGCGTGACATTGTCAAAGGAAGAGGTAATATATATCCCCCTTCCGCTACAAAAAGGACCTCCATGGTATCCATAATACTAATGTACAAAAAAAAAAAAAAATTTAACCTGTAGGGGATGGGAATTCATATTACCTATTCCTTTGACGACCTCAAGCGATGAGCAATGACTTCAATTTTTGCGTTCTGATTGGTTATCAAAATAGCAGCAAAATTCTTGAGGCACCAACATCGGGACTGGCGAGGCAGGGCATGTACCCCCCCCCCCACCCCTTCCTTCACCAGCAACTGAGCCATTCCTGTACTACTAATAGGGCTCCAACTGACTGTAGCACAAATAAGGTTCAATTATTTGCATATGCGTCTGGACAGGCAGCAGACTCAATGTGGGTCTTTCTTCAACTATGTCCTATTTAAATCCTATTTAAGTGGTTATTAGCTTTTTATAGACTTCTTGAGAAGAAAAAAAAAACTTTTCTGTGCTTTTCCACCCCTCCCTCCCAGACCCATGGCACACTTAGATAAAATCGCTTGTGTGTAGGAGGTGTGAGTGTCTAGGTTACAGAGAAGTTGCAAGCAGTGTGTAGTGGATATTTAGGACTGACACATCATTGCTCAGCTCAGTCTGCATATAGAAATGACATAGAATAGGTACTGATGCACAGACAGAGCATAGACATACTGAGCAGAATATGAAAACATGGAAGCACAAACACAAAGTATATTCTGATATTAAATATTTAAAGATAATGCCACAGACAAGAGAACTGATATTACAGTATATACTGTAGGTTTAGCCTCATGTGTGGTAACTGCTGGTGCTTGAGTGCCACTAACAGGCCAATATGTCAATATTTTTCTTAAAGGAATCCACAAATCAAGTTAAAACAATTAAATTGTAAAATGTTCCACAACTATAGAATGATGTGTTTAGACTGCTATCCTAACTACCGTAGGTAAGATTAGATGTGTGTAGGTTTTATGCTGCCCTGATCCCGTTTACATTTGTGCACATCGCCCAAATTCCCCTGTTACTTCTCATCCTGTCCTCTTACTATATCACAATCATAAGTTTACCACACACCTGTCACAACCCAGGTGTGAGGGGGACCAGGTTCACCCCCAAACCCTCCTGCTTACTGTTACCCAAATCATCACCATCCTGGGGTGTTTCTGTGTCTCAACACTCAGCTGGCTTCTCCAGGCCAGGAACCAGCTCAGGCCATCAGGATAACAGGACCAGGAACATATGTAGACCCCTTAAAATTGGGATCCAGCAGGAACTCAGCAGGTAGAAAACAGGCTTTGCAGAATAATAAATAAAAATAACAGATTCATTTTTTGAAGTATCATCCAACAGAGCAAACAATAATAACTGACTCTTTTCATGACAGTTACTGTTTACATCTCTACATTACAAATTCCAGTTCAGTGCTCAAGAACTGGCCATAACTGTAGTATTACTATCCAGATGCAGACTGGCCATTAAAACAACAATATAGAAATTTCAAGTGTATACTTATCTGTGTAAATATACAGTCAAAAAGTGCTAGATACACTTACTGACAGAATATTATCTATGCATATTCTAAAGCATTGCCTTGGAAACTAAGGCAGCCTGCAGTCCGAGGCCTGTGCCTCATGGGCCTAGGCTGAAACACACCACTGGGATACGCCTTACTCAGTTCCCCATGTGCCCCATGGTTACAGTGGATATAAAAAGTCTACACACCCCTGTTAAAATGTCAGGTTTCTGTGCTGTAAAAAAATGAGACAAAGATAAATCATTTCAGAACTTTTTCCACCTTTAATGTGACCTATAAACTGTACAACTCAATTAAAAAACAAACTGAAATCTTTTAGGTAGAGGAAAGAAAAAATATAAAAATAAAATAACATGGTTGCATAAGTATGCACACCCTTAAACTAATACTTTGTTGAAGCACCTTTTGATTTTATTACAGCAATCAGTCTTTTTTGGTATGAGTCTATCAGCATGGCACATTTTGACTTGGCAAGATTTGCCCACTCTTCTTTGCAAAAACACTCTAAATCTGTTAGATTGCGAGGGCATCTCCTGTGCACAGCCATCTTCAAATCACCCCACAGATTTTCAATCGGATTCAGGTCTGGGGTCTGGCTGGGCCATTCCAAAACTTTAATCTTCTTCTGGTGAAGCCATTCCTTTGTTGATTTGGATGTTTTTTTTTATACAACTAATTAATTAATAGTTAATCCGCATATTGCAGATCAGAGGAGATCTTAAAAGGTTGAACTTCATGGACTGAAAGTCTTTTTTCAACCTTAAATACTATGTAACTATGTATGCTTTGGGTCGTTGTCATGCTGAAAGATAAAGTTCCTCTTCATGTTCAGCTTTCTAGCAGAAGCCTGAAGGTTTTGTGCCAATATTGACTGGTATTTGGAACTTTTTATAATTCCCTCTATCTTAACTAAGGCCCCAGTTCCAGCTGAAGAAAAACAGCCCCAAAGCATGATGCTGCCATCACCATGCTTCACTGTGGGTATAGTGTTCTTTTGGTGATGTGCAGTGTTGTTTTTGCGCCAAACATATCTTTTGGAATTATGGCCAAAAAGTTCAACCTTGGTTTCATCAGACCATAACACCTTTTCCCACATGCTTTTGGGAGACTACAGATGTGTTTTTGCAAAATGTAGCCTGGCTTGGATGTTTTCCTTCGTAAGAAAAGGCTTTCATCTTGCCACTCTACCCCATAGCCCAGACGTATGAAGTATACGGGAGATTGTTGTCACATGTACCACACAGCCAGTACTTGCCAGATATTCCTGCAGCTCCTTTAATGTTGCTGTAGGCCTCTTGGTAGCCTCCCAGACCAGTTTTCTTCTCGTCTTTTCAGCAATTTTGGAGGGAGCTCCAGTTCTTGGTAATGTCACTGTTGTGCCATATTTTCTCCACTTGATGATGACTGTCTTCACTGTGTTCCATGGTATATCTAATGCCTTGGAAATTATTTTGTACCCTTCTCCTGACTGATACTTTTTAACAATGAGATCCGTCTGATGCTTTGGAAGCTCTCTGTGGACCATGGATTTTGCTGTGGGATGTGACTAAGAACATTTCAGGAAAGACCAACTAGAGCAGCTGAACTTTATTTGGGGTTAATCAGAGGCACTTTAAATGATGGCAGGTGTATGCTGACTCCTATTTAACATGATTTGGAATGTGATTGCCTAATTCTGAACACAGCTACATCCCCAGTTATAAGAGGGTGTGCAGACTTATGCAACCACATGATTTTTTTTTTTCCTCCACCTAAAACATTTCAGTTTGTTTTTCAATTGAGTTGTACAGTTTATAGGTCCCGTTAAAGGGGGAAAAAGATCTGAAATGATTTATCTTTCTCTAATTTTTTTACAGCACAGAAACCTGACATTTTATGTGTGTAGACTTTTTATATCCACTGAAGATTACATCTCAGTATATATATATATATATATATATATATATCACAAAAGTGAGTACACCCCTGACATTTTTGTAAATATTTTATTATATGTTTTCATGTGACAACACTGAACAAATTACACTCTGCTACAATGTAAAGTAGTAAGTGTACAGCCTGTGTAATAGTGGAAATTTGCTGTCATCTCAAAATATCTCAACACATAGCCATTAATGTCTAAACTGTTGGCAACAAAAGTGAGTACACCCCTAAGTGGAAATGTCCAAATTGGGCCCAAATTGTCAATATTTTGTGTGGCCACCATTATTTTCCAGCACTGCCTTAACCCTCATGGGCATGGAGTTCACCAGAGCTTCACAGGTTGCCACTGGAGTCCTCTTCCACTCCTCCATGATGACATCACAGAGCTGGTGAATGTTAGAGACCTTGCAATCCCCCACCCTCCCTTTGAGGATGCCCCACAGATGCTCAATATGGTTTAGGTCTGGAGACATGCTTGGCCAGTCCATCCATCACCTTTACCTTCACCTTCTTTAGCAAGGCAGTCGTCTTGGAGGTGTGTTTGGGGTCGTTATCATCACATATATAGTTGTGAGCGTACGAGTCGTTGCTCACGCTTGCGGGCTCGCGTAGCGAGCCCGCGGCCCTCGCAAAGCGAGGGCCGTGGCTCGCAAAGCGAGCCGCGGCCCTCGCGTAGCGAGGTCACTGGGCAAGGGCCTCAGTTGCTGGCATGGAGCGCCGAAGGCGCTCCATGCCAGCAACTGAGGCCCCTCGCGAAGCGAGGGCCTCAGTTGCTGGCGAGGTCACTGGGCACGGGTCTCAGTTGCTGGCATGGAGCGCCGAAGGCGCTCCATGTCAGCAACTGAGGCCCCTCGCGAAGCGAGGGCCTCAGTTGCTGGCGAGGTCACTGGGCAAGGGCCTCAGTTGCTGGCATGGAGCGCCGAAGGCGCTCCATGCCAGCAACTGAGGCCCCTCGCGAAGCGAGGGACTCAGTTGCTGGCGAGGTCACTGGGCAAGGGCCTCAAACCCTCGCAAAATTCACGTCGCTACTCAAAAAACACGACACACAAATTACGACACTCGCTAAATTTTACGAGGCACGCAAACAGCGTAGCGAGGTCACTGGGCAAGGGCCTCAGTTGCTGGCATGGAGCGCCGAAGGCGCTCCATGCCAGCAACTGAGGCCCCTCGCGAAGCGAGGGCCTCAGTTGCTGGCGAGGTCACTGGGCACGGGTCTCAGTTGCTGGCATGGAGCGCCGAAGGCGCTCCATGTCAGCAACTGAGGCCCCTCGCGAAGCGAGGGCCTCAGTTGCTGGCGAGGTCACTGGGCAAGGGCCTCAAACCCTCGCAAAATTCACGTCGCTACTCAAAAAACACGACACACAAATTACGACACTCGCTAAATTTTACGAGGCACGCAAACAACGTACGAAACACGTTACCACACATTACGACCTCGCAAACATCGGACGCAACACGCCGACATACAAACATTTAAAACACAATACATACACACAGCACATACATAAAATACTTACCTACACCAAGAGGGAGCACCCAGGACCTCAAAAATGCAACTTACACCTCGATTTTACTCGAAATAAAACAGTTTAGAGACTAAAAAAAAATCTAAGCGACAGAAAAAATGGCCGCCGAACAAAACGAAAACGAGGCTACAGCACTCTAAACTCGCAAAACACCACAAAACACCTACGGATATTCCGATACAGACCTATACCACACATTACTCTCCATTTTACACCAATGCGGAAGTACACGACTACGCTAACGGTTTGGTCTCGCGCACGCACAGTGTTACACTGCACACATTCAGCATGCTTATACAGCAGCTCCACACCACTAATGCTGCAGCAACATCAACACAGATTGCCAGCTCTTCATCACAATGCTTCAAAATAGGTACACTATATTCATTTACTAATTTAGCTACCTTACAATTTCATTGCCGTCATTTTTTGACGGGCAATTCGCTAGTGTTAAAATACTGCCCTGCGGCCCAGTCTACGAAGGGAGGGGATAATGCTCTGCTTCAGTATGTCACAGTACATGTTGGCATTCATGGTTCCCTCAATGATCTGTCGCTCCCCAATGCCGGCAGCAGTCATGCAAGCCCAGACCACGACACTCCCACCACCAAAAGTATACATCTATACTGAGGAAAGGTAGTTGAAATAATACCTAAATGACAGATAAACGCATAAGGCACAAAGAGCACAAAAACACTGATATGAGATGAAATCCTCAGTTTGAAAGTAAACAGTGATGCAGAGAGAGTGGAGGCAGAATCTGACATCATCAGGTAGGAATATAGGGGGAATCAACACAGCATATTATATAAATTGTATATATACACATATAGACATATGAATATATATGTATGGTCTGGGCCTGCATGAGTGCTGCCGGCACTGGAGAGCTGCAGTTCATGGAGGGAGCCATGAATGCCAACATGTACTGTGAAATACTGAAGCAGAGCATGATCCCCTCCCTTCAGAGACTGGGCTTCAGGGCAGTATTCCAACATGAAAACGACCCCAAACACACCTCCAAGATGACCACTGCCTTGCAAAAGAAGCTGAAGGTAAAGAGGATGGACTGGCCAAGCATGTCACCAGACCTAAACCCTATTGAGCATCTGTGGGGCATCCTGAAACGGAAGGTGGGGGAGTGCAAGTCTCTAACATCCACCAGCTCTGTGATGCACATACACATATCAGTATCTAGCATATAAATAAGTAAGTACAACATAATACATATCAATATAATACATATTTTCTACTAATCAGTGGCTGTTTATTAGGAAACATTTGAAACCCAGCTAATTTACATATTCCTTTAACAAATGAACAAACTACAACTTTATCATCTACATCCAATGTTCCTCTAATTGCTCTGACATGTCTAATCCTGGAGGAACAAAATAATATGTCTATCACCACTATAGCAAAATTAAATAAAAAACCATAAAGGCTGGATTTATTTATTTTAAACATTTAAAAAATCATATTGTGTAAGTTAAGTCCTTCAAAAGAGCATACAATAAATATGACACTTTGTAAGTATAGACAGCGTGTAGTGATACAGTAAAATTATAAATTTAAGCCGAGATAGAAATGACAATTGAATGTAGTGAATGTTAGTTGTAGAAAAGAAATGTGTGTAGGGCATTGGTAGGATTTTAGGCTTTGTATGAGGCCCATGTCCTGTTCTCTGCAGTTGGGAAATATATGATCAATAAAATACACATTTTCTACATCTAAGAGTCATATATAATTTTCGAACCTCACAACACGTCCCTTCATATTACCCTTAAATGGGCAGGATATTGCTCTGCACCATCAGGAACAAATAAAATCAAGTAGAGAGGCTGTAAAAACTTTTTTTAATTTGGTTTTCTCAGTTTTATAAAAACTCTAAAAGAGATTATTTACCTTGCATGGTATCTGTTCATCTGCACCAGCCAAAATATTGAATTTATGGAGATAAATAGCTAGAAAGGTCTCAGGTTGTGAAGGAACCATGCATTTACAAGCTCCATGTATATACCTATATTGATGACACATTTCAGCTTTTTTCCCTTTCGTGTTGGTTTGGACAAAATAAAGGAAAAAACTGCTTATTTCTGTTGTTGCAGCAAACAGAGTATATAAGAATTTGCAGAAAGCTTATGTTTTTGGTCCTTTCAGAACTTGCAGATTGAAATACTCTGTATGTTGCAGTGAGGGAAGGCTGCTGGGGAAAAACTGGGATATATAAAAAAAAAAAAAAAAAAGTGAAATAGGCATCAATTTTAAAAACGGAATGTTTTTTTCAGGAGTCAGGAGCTGGATATGTGGCTTTTCAAGTTAAATATGTTCCCTCTCACTGGTCTATCGGGTTATATCACTCAGTATTACTGGGAGAATAAAACTTTGTAACAGCAGGGGACTGGTTGCTTCAAATGGCAATAATCACATTTTCCTTCTGTGTTTTTCCAACAGAAAGCGTTGCTTCCTGGGATGCAGTGCATTGCGAAAACGGACCATACCAAACCCAAACCCCAAGAGCTGAAATTCCATAAGGGAGACCTGGTTACCATAATTAGTGCTTGTCAGGTGAGGTGGAGGCAATTTATGAGGGACTTTTAAAGCTAACCTCTGCAGCAGAGCTTCAGCTTGTGGGAAGACCAAGGAAGAGTCATAGCTCAAATGGTAGCGCGACTTTAGAACGCGCGTCAAATGCGCACACACACACACACACACACACACACACACACACACACACACACACACACACACACACACACACACACACACACACACACACACACACACACACACACACACACACACACACACACACACACACACACACACACACACACACACACACACACACACACACACACACACACACACACACACACACACACACACACAAGTCTATATCGCGCCTTGACATCTGCGCGCAGGGTGTGAGGAGAGAAAGACAGTGCGAGAGGAGACGGGGTGAGAGGGGAAAGAGAGACAGCAGGGTGAGAGGAGACAACAGGGTGAGAGGGGACAGAGAAAAAGCAGGGTTAGTGTGGAATGAGAGACAGCAGGGTGAGAGGGCCAGCAGGGTGAGAGGGCTTAGGGGTGTTAGGTTGCACAGGATGTGTAATGGGAGGAGAGCCATCAGTGTGTGATGTGATGCAGAGAAGATAAAGACTACTGTGCTGCAGAAACTGCATTTATATCTAATCCACCACGCTGTCTGCCTCTCCCCTTTCACCCTACTGTCTGCCTCTCCCCTCTCACCCTACTGTCTGCCTCTCCCCTCTCACCCTACTGTCTGCCTCTCCCCTCTCACCCTACTGTCTGCCTCTCACCCTACTGTCTGCCTCTCCCCTCTCACCCTACTGTCTGCCTCTCACCCTACTGTCTGCCTCTCCCCTCTCACCCTACTGTCTGCCTCTCCCCTCTCACCCTGCTGTCTGCCTCTCCCCTCTCACCCTGCTGTCTGCCTCTCCCCTCTCACCCTACTGTCTGCCTCTCACCCTACTGTCTGCCTCTCCCCTCTCACCCTACTGTCTGCCTCTCCCCTCTCACCCTACTGTCTGCCTCTCACCCTGCTGTCTGCCTCTCCCCTCTCACCCTACTGTCTGCCTCTCCCCTCTCACCCTACTGTCTGCCTCTCACCCTGCTGTCTGCCTCTCCCCTCTCACCCTACTGTCTGCCTCTCCCCTCTCACCCTACTGTCTGCCTCTCACCCTACTGTCTGCCTCTCCCCTCTCACCCTACTGTCTGCCTCTCCCCTCTCACCCTACTGTCTGCCTCTCCCCTCTCACCCTATTGTCTGTCTCACCCTGCTGTCTGCCTCTCCCCTCTCACCCTGCTGTCTGTCTCACCTTGCTGTCTGCCTCTCCCCTCTCACCCTGCTGTCTGTCTCACCCTGCTGTCTGCCTCTCCCCTCTCACCCTGCTGTCTGCCTCTCCCCTCTCACCCTGCTGTCTGCCTCTCCCCTCTCACCCTGCTGTCTGCCTCTCCCCTCTCACCCTGCTGTCTGCCTCTCCCCTCTCACCCTACTGTCTGCCTCTCCCCTCTCACCCTACTGTCTGTCTCACCCTGCTGTCTGCCTCTCCCCTCTCACCCTGCTGTCTGTCTCACCCTGCTGTCTGTCTCACCCTGCTGTGTGCCTCTCCCCTCTCACCCTGCTGTCTGCCTCTCCCCTCTCACCCTGCTGTCTGTCTCACCCTGCTGTCTGTCTCACCCTGCTGTCTGTCTCACCCTGCTGTGTGCCTCTCCCCTCTCACCCTGCTGTCTGCCTCTCCCCTCTCACCCTGCTGTCTGCCTCCCCCCTCTCACCCTGCTGTCAATCTCCCCTCTCACCCTGTTGTCTCCTCTCCTCCTGTCTTTCTCTCCTCTCACCCTGCGCGCAAATGTCAATGTGCGCTATAGATAGGCACGCTTTTGTGTGTGCGCGCATGCGTGGCCGCTCATTTGTTGGCACGCAGATGTCAGGTGCGCTAAAATCGGGGTGCCAGCTCAAATAGTAATTGAATACCATAGCTGCATTAATGCTAATATCAATGGAATTTATTAAATAGGCTTGAGAACAAACCCATTTCATATTATTAACACTTTAAAAACAAAGCAAAACGACTAGGATCAGCAACTTCCTAGAGGCCCAGAAATACCAAATTTTACCAGATACACATGACTAAGTGGGACTCGTGTTATAAGCCATGAATCTTCTAGGAAAACTAGTTTTCAGTACCCATTCCAGGCCAGAATACAAGATTTTTTAAAATGAGCCAGAACAGCTACTTTTCAGATAGCAAATACAAATTTCTCCAGACACACATGACTAGGTGGGATTCATGCGATAAGCTCCAAAATCCCATGAAAATGATTTGGAAGTACCCAGAATACAATTTATTATAAAATGATCAAGAACGGCAGCTACCCAGATAGCCAGAAAGATAAATCTAATATCATGTAAAAGTAAGAGCTTTAAAGTATAACTATTAACATTACAAAGTATATTTATATCAAGTATACTAATTCATATACTGTAATTTTAAGAGTAATTATTTTTATAGTACAGTGGTCCTTTAAATGAGATCTGAAAGGTATATGCAATTTGAAATGTATGCAGTATAAGACCCTGCAAGAAAATAAGTATACAAAGTTCAAAGGAATAATATCTCCATATAATTATTGACCCTTAACATCATCATAGAACTCAGTTATTCTGTGATTAAAGTGAATAAATATTGTGTGACATTGATTCTACTGAGTGTAAGCTACGGATTCAATGATACATTGTTTTAATTAAACTCACTCATTACAATATCAGACTAATTGATCCTGTGTCTTACTTGGTTTGTTCAGTTACTAAATAACTGATACTATCAGACTTTGGCCCCTTTTAATTCCAAGCCCGTAATTACCTTCATAAAGCCTGTATGTATGCGGGTTTGAAATGTGTTACAGTTATGGCTGTATTTAATTGACTCAAACCTGCAGGTACAGGCTCACAGGCACCACACGCAAACCATGAACTCATACGTAGCATTTCAGGGCATGATCATGATCAATTAAGCAAGCACGTTACAATTTAGACAGAGCCAATAGTAAATGTGACTGTCATCATGACATCAGTAGAACATGGAGTTTAAACTACAAACAGTATTTAGAAGTACGATTTGCAATCGGACTTGCAATCCAGAAATGTAGAAATCCATAAAATAAATCACATGTTCTAGTCCATGTGGGTGGCCTGATATGTATTAACTCCTTGATTCCTGGGATCAATATAGCACAGAAATAAAACGTAAAAAAAAATAGTTTTTATTGCAGATTTGCTTTCATTGTTTTTCCAGTATTTGAAAGTACAGTAGTGTGTGTTTATTTGCTTTTGCAGTATTACAAACAGGTGTTTAACCCACTTGCAAGTCCTATCTAGTACTCTGAGAATTCTTTGATATATTTGCCCTTTACGGGTTTGTTGAATTGTTGCAATTTAATATGGATTATGCGTCTTTAGCACTGGAAACATTTACGGGCTTGAAACATAAAAGGAGTTGATAGGATGGAATTACGGTTTCGACAACCACAGTGATTTTGAGCCTGTAACTCGCAAATGGATTACGAGTAGTAACATGTAGCCAATTAAATATCTGTAACTTTTACGGGCTCCATTATGTGTAATGTAATTGACAATTAAATAGGGGCCATAGTCTCCTTTGAGTCCAGCCTTTAATACACCTGATAATGCAGACATTTTATATAGTTTTATGGTTATCAGTATAGAAAACTACTCCTCATACAGATTTTGCACCCAGTAGGTAATAACCGTAATGATTACTTATGGGAATATCTTTTTAAAATATGTAACACTGTAATACTGTTGTTTTAAGTTATTTATCAGTAGCATTTTTGCTGCCAGCTTGTCATTTGCAGGGATATAATAATATCTTTATTTTAGAATTCCTTTAATTTTAGCTTCATTTTGCTTTTATTATAAGGTATACTAAAGTGCTTGTATATGAATTATGTTTCTTTTTTTCTTTTGTTTTACTAATTGTATGAATCTCATCTAACCATGCATATCTTAACATAAGTTCCCCTAGAAGTTAAGTAGCTGTTGCAGCTCATTTTGTGAAATAATGTACAGTATCTCACAAAAGTGAGTACACCCCTCACATTATTGTAAATATTTTATTCTATCTTTTCATGTGACAACACTGAACAAATGACACTCTGCTACAATGTAAAGTAGTAATTGTACAGCCTGTATAAAAATGTAAATTTGCTGTCCCAGCCATTAATGTCTAAACCGTTGGCAACAAAAGTGAGTACACCCTCAAGTGGAAATGTCCAAACTGGGCCGAAAGTGACAATATTTTGTGTGGCCACCATTATTTTCCAGCACTGCCTTAACCCTCATGGGCATGGAGTTCACCAGAGCTTCACAGGTTGCCACTGGAGTCCTCTTCCATTCCTCCATGATGACATCACAGAGCTGGTGCATGTTAGAGACCTTGCAGTCCCCCACCTTCCATTTGAGGATGCCCCACAGATGCTCAATAGGGTTTAGGTCTGGTGACATGCTTGGCCAGTACATCACCTTTACCTTCAGCTTCTTTAGCAAGGCAGTGGTCGTCTTGAAGGTGTGTTTGGGGTCGTTATCATGTTGGAATACTGCCCTGAAGCCCAGTCTCTGAAGTGAGGGGAGCATGCTCTGCTTCAGTATGTCACAGTACATGTTGGCATTCATGGTTCCCTCAATGAACTGTAGCTCCCCAGTGCCGGCAGCACTCATGCAGGCCCAGACCAAACATATATACACATATGTCTATATGTGTATTATATGTTTTCTATAATATGTTGTGTTGATCCCCCTATATGCATTTACATGATGATGTCAGATGCTGCCTCAAATCTCTCTGCATCACTGTTTACGTTCAAACTGAGGGTTTCATCTCATATCAGTGTTTTTGTATTCTTTGGGCCCTATGGATTATTTCAACTACCTTTCCTCAGTATATATATTTACAGTGCCTTGCAAAAGTATTAACCAACCTTCACTTTTTATCTATTTTGTTTCATTACAGCCTTAAGTTGAATGTTTTGTAAATCTGAATTTTATGTGATGGATCAGAACACAATAGTCTAAGTTGGTGAAGTGAAATGAGAAAAATATATTCATAAAACTATCTAAACTAAAATTGCCATGTGCATATGTATTCACTCCCTTTGTTATGAAGCCCATAAAAAGCTTATAATTAGTGAAATGATGTCCACCTGTGTGCAATCTAAGTGTCACATGATCTGTCATTACATATACACACCTTTTTTGAAAGGCCCCAGAGGGTGCAACACCTAAGCAAGAGGCACCACTAACCAAACACTGCCATGAAGACCAAGGAACTCTCCAAACAAGTAAGGGACAATGTTGTTGAGAAGTACAAGTCAGGGTTAGGTTATAAAAAAAATATCCAAATATTTGATGATCCCTAGGAGCACCATCAAATCTATCATAACCAAATGGAAAGAACATGGCACAACAGCAAACCTGCCAAGAGATGGCCGCCCACCAAAACTCACAGACCAGGCAAGGAAGGCATTAATTATAGTGGCAGCACAGAGACCTAAGGTAACCCTGGAGATGCTGCACAGTTCCACAGCAGAGACTTGAGTATCTGTACATAGGACGACAATAAGCCGTACGCTCCATAGAGTTGGGCTTTATGGCAGAGTGGCCAGAAGAAAGCCATTACTTTCAGCAAAAAACAAAATGGCACGTTTTGAGTTTATGAAAAGGCATGTGGGAGACTCCCAAAATGTATGCAGGAAGGTGCTCTGGTCTGATGAGACTAAAATTCAGCAGCCGGGACTGGGAAACTGGTCAGAGTTGAGGTAAAGATGGATGGTGCTAAATACAGGGATATTCATGAGCAAAACCTGTACCACTCTGTGCGCGATTTGAGGCTAGGATGGAAGTTCACCTTCCAGCAGGACAATGACCCCAAACACACTGCTAAAGCAACTCTTGAGTGGTTTAAGGGGAAACATGTAAATGTGTTGAAATGGCCTAGTCAAAGCCCAGACCTCAATCCAATAGAAATCAGACTTAAAGATTGTTGTTCACAAGCGCAAACCATCCAAGTTGAAGGAGCTTGAGCAGTTTTGCAAGGAGGAATGGGCAAAAATCCCAGTGGTAAGATGTGGCAAGCTCATAGAGACTTATCCAAAGCTACTTGGAGCTGTGATTGCCGTAAAAGGTGGCGTCTATAAAGTATTGACTTTAGGGGGGTGAATAGTTATGCACATTGACTTTTTCTGTTATTTTGTCCTATTTGTTGTTTGCTTTACAATAAAAAAAAAACATCTTCAAAGTTGTGGGCATGTTCTGTAAATTAAATGATGCAAATCCTCAAACAATCCATGTTAATTCCATTTGTGAGGCAACAAAACATGAAAAATGCCAAGGGGGGTGAATATTTTTGCAAGGCACTGTATACTTTTGGTGGTTTGGAGTGTCATGGTCTGGGCCTGCATGAGTGCTGCCGGCACTGGAGAGCTGCAGTTCATGGAGGGAGCCATGAATGCCAACATGTACTGTAACATACTGAAGCAGATCATGATCCCCTCCCTTCAGAAACTGGGCCGCAGGGCAGTATTCCAACATGATAACGACCCCAAACACACCTCAGAAGCCGAAGGTAAAGGTGATGGACTGGCCAAGTATGTCACCAGACCTAAACCCTATTGAGCATCTGTGGGGCACCCTCAAACGGAAGGTGGGGGAGTGCAGGGTCTCTAATATCCACCAGCTTTGTGATGTCATCATGGAGGAGTGGAAGAGGACTCCAGTGGCAACCTGTGAATCTCTGGTGAACTCCATGCCCGTGAGGGTTAAAGCAGTGCTTGAAAATAATGGTGGCCACAAAAAATATTGTCACTTTGGGCCCAATTTGGACATTTCCACTTAGGGGTGTACTCACTTTTGTTGCCAACGGTTTAGACATTAATAGCTGTGTGTCGAGTTATTTTAAGGGGACAGCAAATTTACACTGTTATACAGGCTGTACACTTACTACTTTACATTGTAGCAGAGTGTCATTTCTTCAGTGTTGTCACATGAAAAGATATAATAAAATATTTACAACAATGTGAGGGATGTACTCACTTTTGTGAGATACTGTATTCTGGCCCAGAACAGTTACTTGAAACTAGTTTGCCTAGAAGTTTTGCACCTTATTACATGAATTCTACCTAGTCATGTGTGTCTGGGATAAAATGGTATTTCTGGCAATCGGGTTAAAAGCCGTTCTGGCTAATTTTACAAAATATTGTATTATGGCTTAAGTTTTGGCCCTTAAATGGTCTTCAATGATTTTAACATGGATTTATTTTATAAAGCGTGCGTTTCAGCCTGTTCTGAACTGCTTTGGATGATATATATATATTTTTTTGTGTTAACGAATAATATTGAATGGGTTTTGGTTCTTCAGTATATTCTTTTATAAAGTGCCTGTTCTGGCCCATTCCATTTTATACAACTTTTACACCATCCCCACTGTATTCATTTGATGTGGTATTATATTTACACAATAAATGTTTCCCTTCTCTTTCCTGATTCTGTGATAGGACAAAGGTTGGTACCGTGCCTACCATAATGCCAGTGAGACAGAGGGTCTGATATGTGCCAGCTCAGTGCGTATCCGTCCTGCCATCAAAGTTGACCCCAGACTGAGCCTTATGCCGTGAGTATAAAGCTCCCAAATATTTCTTAGAATTGATTTATTATGCACTCCATTAAGACAACCTACATTTGTTTGTTCCCCTACTTAATATATGTGTACCTTATTCTGTATCCCTAACTCTCAACACCTCTCCACCCCCTGCTTGTAAACTCCTCCTTTTCTCCCCTCCTCATTCTCACTCTTCTCTGTTGCTTCTTCTCTCACACACCAGCTGGTTCCATGGGGCAATTTCTGGCATCCAGGCTGTCCAGCAGTTATATCCCAGAGAGAATGGACTGTTCCTGGTGAGAGAGTCAGTCAGACATCCTGGAGACTACGTCCTGTGTGTTTGTTACAGTGGGGAGATCACTCATTACCGCATATGTTATCAAGATGGGAAACTCTCCATTGACTTGTCACAGAAATTCAGCAACCTCATAGACATGATCGAGGTGAGATTTGGGGGATTATGCTTTGAGTTCTATTGAGATAAGTTTAGGCTATTTATGACAACTTAATTACATTTATTTAAATTAACTGATTTTATTATATCGTTAATTAGCTAAAAGCTGAATTTATTTTTATTTTCTGAATTCTCACTGGACCTTTAAATATGTCACTGCTATTAGTGCTCTTTGATCCTAACTAAGGCTGTGTTTTGCATGAAACAATATTATGTAAAACCTGTCTAAACTTCATTGAAACTAAGAGGAAATGCATAGAGCATATGGACATCTATAGATTTAATTGGCATTCAAGTATGATTCACACATCCATACTATATTATAAAAACGTTTGAGTCAGTCTTTCTTTTCTGCTTTGAGAGCATAATTGAAAAAAGAAAACACATAGTGGTACTTTATCAAGTACATTCTTTTGGATGCAACAAAGAAAAAAATGCTTTCAATGTCCCCAGATGTTTATGTGACGAAGTGCCCTTCGCCACTTTGTCTTGGAGAGGACTGTTTGCCAGCCTCCTGCCTTTTGACTATGGACCGGCATTTAAATACTTTATTTTCCTATGCAGAAAGACTTTGGTTCCATGGCCATTGAACTGTATGTATGTGGTCTGAGCGCCATTCAGTAATAATGTGTGCTCAGACCTAAGCTATCTGCAGATATGTTCTGGGTTATAAAATGTTGTTATTATATCTGTAAAAATATTGTATTGTGTGGTATGCAGTCAAATATCTTTGGTCTCATACACTTGGTCAGGAGTTGCCCATCTGCCTATTAATAGTATCTGCTAAACCACACAAGAGATAGCAGAACAAAAGGGTTTTAGCAGACAAGATGGCACCATGAACAATGGGGGTAGGGACTTGAATAATAAGATGACCTGGGGTTTCCCCATACTCCCAGCAGGGGAATAAGTGAGCTTAGAGATGTTACTCTCTCCACCGCCAGAGGTAGAATGAGCAGTTAGCCACGCCTAGTGGGCGGCTCCTGGGGGAGGGGACTCCTGGCTCCCACGCCTTAACCCTGTCTGATTGGCCAGAGGTAATTAGGGGTTGACCAAAGGTAGTCACTGCCCCTACTGTGTATGTGAAGTGTTTAAAAATGTGTTTTGTAATTAATAAAGAGAGTTCTTTGACCCTTCAAAACGTAGCCTTGTCTCGTTCTTGGAGGGGATTGCTATATCATACTGGGGATTGCTATGCGCTGCATACTCCCTGGGAGCTTTAAGCTACGGCGGTTGTGGAGTCTGTGGTAGTGTGGTGTCCGGTGCGGTGCTTGTAGGCCTCGACGCAAACTAGGACGCATCCATCAACGGAGGTACCCGGTCGGGGTGCCAGTAGTATCCGTTACAGTTTACATCAACCTTGTCTTGCAGGGTTCAGTGCTTTAAACCAGAGGAGAGTAATTTCGGGATAAGTCCAGTTGGGGGTACCAGAATGCCAGGAAAATATAGTTATCTTCTATGTCATTGTTCTATAGTGCCCTGTTTGGACAACACCGTTATTAAATGATCTTATCATCTTTTGAGATGATTCCTTAGTTTACTGTCCTTTATTGGTTAGGTATAACATTTTCTTTTGATATACAGAGTAATTCAATTAATTGGTTTAATTAATTTGTTGCATAGTTGTGCTCAAAAGTTTGCATACCCTGGCAGAAATTGTGAAATGTTGTCACTTATTTTGTAAATATTACTGATCATGCAAAAATTTTTTATTTTACTGAAGGATGGTGATCATATAAAGCCATTTATGATCATATAGTTGTTTGGCTCCTTTTTAGATCATAATGATAACAGAAATCACCCAAATGGCCCTGATCAAACTTTACATACCTTGAATGTTTATCCTTGTAGACACACAAGGTGACAACACAGGTTAAAATGGCAATTAAAGGTTAATTTCCCACATCTGTGGCTTACTGTCTGTGTATAAATAGTCAAGCTCTCACGTGGATGCACTGAGCAGACTAGACACTGAGCCATGGGGAGCAGAAAATAACTGTGAAAGACCTGTGTAACAAGGTAATTGAACTTCATAAAGATGGAAAAGCATATAAAAAGATATCAAAAGCCTTGAAAATAACAGTCAGTACTGTTCAATCACTTATTAAGAAGTGGAAAATTTGAGGATCGCTTGATATCAAGTCAAGGTCAGGTAAACCAAGAAATATTTCAGACACAACTGTCAGAAGGTTTGTTTGAAATATAAAGAAAAACCCCACAGGTAACCTCAGGAGAAATACAGGCTGCTCTGGAAAAAGACGGTGTGGTTGTTTCAAGGAGCACAATAAGACAATACATGAACAAAAATTAGCTGCAAGGTCGAGTTGCCAGAAAGAAGCCTTTACTGCGCCAATGCCACAAAAAAAAACCATTTACAATATGCCAGACAACATCTTGACACACCTCACAGCTTCAGGCACACTGTGACGAGACCAAAATAGAGCTTTATGGTCACAACCATAAGCGCTATGTTTGGAGAGGGGTCAACAAGGCCTATAGTGAAAAGAATACCATCCCCACTGTGAAGCATGGTGGTGGCTCACTGATGTTTTTTTTTGGGGGGGGGGGAGCTCTAAATTCACAGGGAATCTTGTGACAATTGATGGAAAGATGAATGTAGCATGTCATCAGAAAATACTGGCAGACAATTTACATTCTTATGCAAGAAGGATGCGCATGGGACGCTCTTGCAGACAAGTAAAATTTTTATGCACAAAGGCAGACAATTTACATCTTATGCACGAAGGCTGCGCATGGGACGCTCACAAGCAATTTCTCCCTTCTCTCGCCTGACTTTCCAGCCTGACAATGGCCCTAAGCACAAGGCCAAGTTGACCCTCCAGTGATTACAGCAGAAAAGGGTGAAGGTTGTTTAGTGGATATCACAGTCTCCTGACCTTAATATCATCAAGCCAATGTGGGGAGATCTCAAGCGTGCGGTTCATGCAAGGCGACTAAAGACTTTGCATGACCTGGAGGCATTTTGCCAAGACGAATGGGCAGCTGTACCACCTGCAAGAATTAGGGGCCTCATAGACAACAAAAGACTGCACACTGTCATTGATGCCAAAAGAGGGCAATACACAGTATTAAGGTATGCAACTTTTGAACAGGGTCATTTCATTTGTTTTTCTCTGTTGCCATGTTTTGTTTTATGATTATGCCATTCTGTTATAACCTACAGTTGAATATGAATTCCATAAGAAATAAAAGAAATGTGTTTTGCCTGCTCACACGTGTTTTCTTTAAAAATGGTACATATATTACCAATTTGCCAAGGGTATGCAAACTTTTGAGTACAGCTGAATACTTATTGTCACAATCTGCTTCTTCAAGGGAGCTTGTGTAGTTCTTGTTCTCTGTGGCACAAAAGATGGCTTCTGAAGAGGACAAGGCCCAAAGGTACAGGCAGAGAGTACTGCATACAGGTTACTAGTGGCCTAAGGCAAGACCACTGCCCAAGTCAGGATACAAAACACAGATATACTGTAGTCTCACAACTTGGATATGTGAAAACTATAACTGAACCTTTACTGAATTATGGAATCGACATATTTATACTCTCCAATACCACACCCTTGTGTACATTTGTATATGTGTGATGTCAGCACTAAGTCCCATCTGGCTTGCAGCCTTGGTGGCTATCAAAACTATTGAGATCAAATTCCCCAGATATCTTTAGCTGGCTAGTGAAAAAACCTTGGTGTTAAGTGCTTAGGACTACTTGAAGTACATACATCTATCTTGACTTAAGGCCTGTATGTGTGAGGGTGCGATGATCTGCAGCTAACTTCTGTGCAGCGCATTTTTACCAGTTCCACATATGTTCTATATCACATTTTCCCTCTTATAATATTATATTATATAATAAAAATAATACTAGCGAATTGCCCGTCAAAAATTGAAGGGCATAAAAGTGTAAGCCAGGCAATGCTGCTTGCCACACAATGGGAGGCTTTTGGTTCGCTGAGCACCTTCATCGGTCATCGCAAGCCCTGCGATGAGCTCCTTCAGCCTTTCCTCCCGCCTACTGTATGGGCCGCTCATTGCAGGGTTCATTAACCTGCAACCTTTGTGCTTGGGAATGGCATGTGTCTCTTTCCAGCATCTCTCCCTTGTCCCTTCCCTGTGTGTTTCTCTATGTGTTTGCTGAATGTTTGTATGGCGCCTGCTGACTGGCGTTGGTTTTATTTTCAAAGTCCCGTGTGCCTGGCTTTGCTCGGCCTCGTTTTCATCCAGTTTCAGACTTTTTGCGTTTTTCTTCTGCCAGTTTTTTTTCTTGCTTAGCCGATTTTCGAGTGACGAAACGCAGTAAATTTGCTCGCAATCTCACTTCAGGCTTCCTGGCTCTCCCCCTGTGCTGTGTGTGAGTGTGTTTTATTTAATTTTTTATTATTTTTCGTGTTTTTTGTCTTTTTTCGATTTCTGCATTTCGACCATTAACTTTGTATTTTTCCAATGTCGGATTTTTTGCCCCTGAGATTCCGAGTTCTTTTTTTTTTTTTTTTTTTAAGTCTAGCAAGGCTCGCAGGAGTGCCTTCGGTGCTCATTTAAGCCTTAGTCCCGCGTGTTTCAATGCCTCAATTGCTTCGGCGCTCATTGCGTAAGACCTCCGAGCTCGGAAAGCTTCAATGCCTCAACGACTCGCCTCGCTTCACGAGGCTCGCAAGCGTGACGAAAAATTACAGTTTGACAATTATAATATGTGACTAGCGACTTGACTTGTCAAAAATGATGGGGCAATAAAATTTGAAGCCATGGGAATGCTGTTTGACACACAATGTAAAGCTTTTTGTACTCTGAGGACCTTCGGCGCTCATTGCGAGCCTCGCGCTGAGCACCTTTGGCGCACATTGAGAGCCTCTCCTCTTGTGTACTTTTGCTACTCTGAGCACCTTCGTCAGTCATCAGAAAGAGAGATATACTGTATATTTATCTATATTTAGTTATCTAATAATGAATGAATTAGTTCTTGAATAAATTAATATACTTTACCTATTTGTAATTAATATATCCAGCAATCAAAAGCCTGAAGAGCTAACAATCTGTTTGTATTTTCGAGCATTTTCCGGTATTTGTAATAGTGTATTTTGTAGTTCGTACTTTCCTGTGTGAAAATGCTACGCGTTTGGCACTGTTTTGCGTGGTCCGGGGTCGTGTAGCACTGGTTTAATTTTTTGGGGGCAGCCATTTTTATACAGTTTAACTACTTTAGTTTAGCTCTGTCTCTCTCTCACACACACTATATACCAGAGGATCGAAAATCAGAAGTTACATGAACCTACAACAGGCTCTGAGAGGAGGCCAGAGCATTGTTTAAATATTTGTACATACGACTAATTGAGAAAGCACTCAGAGTAGCACTTTTTAGTATATAGTCACAATTATTTAATTTTTAATTTTTGTATTTATTGTGTAGTATTAGGTTTCACACATTTAAATATGTCTATGAGTTCTATAATATCAATGTATCTAAAATGTTATTAGGAATTCAATGAAAATTAGTATTGTGTTTTTTTGTTTATTTATATTAGAATAAGATGGAATATCACAGATGTGTGACCTATTCATCCAGGAAATACAAATCTTCATTTCATACACAACGCCATATTAAAAGACTTTTGTATAGAACAGATTATTTATATTTTTAAGCTGGAGTTAGTCATGAATTTGTTAGCTACATGGGATGTCTATTTGTTGATGCATTGTGTAGATTTTGCTTATTTAGGTACACTCTCCACAAGTAAGAATGGCCGATTGGGCTTCAAGAGATCAAAGCCCATAAAGGTAACATTCTCCAAAAACTGTATTTGTATGTAAAACCTGCCGAATAAGGCTTGGGATTATGGAGCTTTTCTAATTTTTTCAATTGTGAACTACGGTATATGGTATTGGATGGAAATTTGTTTACCTGTCTGTTAATGAGAGGGTCTACAAATGGCTAAATATGAGGATTAATATAGGTTACAGATTGTATCTACAGAGACTGTTTTCCTGTGTTTCTGAATCTGCGTGAAATGAATCCAAAATCTCTATTGTTTTTTTAGGTGGTTTTGGGCACTGGTTGTGCCTATGTTGCTATGAGACCTTTTATTTTATTAATTTTGGCTCCATCTGTATTGTGAGAGTATTTCCTCCATTACTTCATAAAGAACTTTAAATGTATTGTTCTATACTTCATCATGTATTATCACATATTAGATGCTTTTTGTCCTTTGGTGTTTCTAATTTTTTCATTATTTCTCATTCTTTTGGGGGGGGTTTCTCGCTTTTCTTTATCACCTCCTTTTGCGTTTTTTCCTCTCTTTTTTTATTTCGATTTCTGATTAGGGAAACAAAAAGAGAGCTCTAGATGCAAAAAATCTCACAGCTATAAGTCTGGTCCTAAAGGGTAAAATGTATATAAAATGTAACATTTAGTAATATATTTACAAAGCAAAAACGTTTAAACTGTTAGCTCCCTCCAATAACAGGAGAATTGCACAAAAAACACACATTTACAAGACTAATTCCAGTGCATCCCAGTGGTGATAATATTAATCCAAATGGCATTAAATCTTGGCTTGGAAGGATTAATGCAATCAAAATGAATATTCTATCCAGACTTCTTTATCTTTTTCGTCCTCTACCCATTCCTGTCATTTCTAAAGACTTAAAGGGATTACAAAATCAGATCTTCAAATTTATATGGCAAAAATAAACCCCCAAGAATAGTTAGATCAATTATGCACAAACATAAATCATGGGAGGGTCTCTCATGCCCTAATCTTAAAGTTTTTTTTAAAGCAGAGCAATTAGCTTTCCTCCCAATTGCCCACTCCATTTCTCACCAACCCATCTGGTTTACGATCGAAAACTACATAATGTGCCCTTTCTCCTGGGATACAATAACAAGGCTCATCAACATACTCTCTTTCCTGCGGAAACCCCTAAACACAATAAAAAAAACTCTCTCTATTATGTTGTACATGGGCCTGTACAAGATTTCAATTACTCCCCAAAATCTCTCCCCTAATGTCATTACTTCCCCATCCCTAGTTCTCTGTAACTTGCTGAATTGGTGGAGGTCTAGAGGCCTTGATAAAATTGGTACTTGATTCTCTCATGACTTTATTCTACCAAAAGAACAACTGTGGGATACTAATGACTTCCCTCAAGAATTTTTCTAGATTAAAACATTTTATCACATCCCTAGTAGAAAAATATGGGGAACCCAAAAACAAACTGGTTTACACACATTTGTAAAGATGTCCCTTGTTGTATAGTAGGAATATTGTATGACACATTTAATACACCCTCACAGACAAGTAAAAATAAATATATAACTGATTGGGAAACCGATCTTACTCCGCATTGGGAACAAGATAAATGGAAGGAATCCTAAAAAAATTATCTCCTGGGTCCCTAAACGATAGTATTCTGGAGACCTCTATTAAATTGTTACACAGAGCTTATATTGCCCCTGACCAGCTCTCCAAATGGAAACCCTCAAGTGTTTTAGGGGCTGTCCTTGAACTGGCATTTACATTCACATCTGGTGGGAATGCCCAAAAGCCCAAAGATTTTAGCAAGACATAATGCGTCTAACCTCAAACTTATTTCAGATCCAACTTTTATCAAACATTGAAACTTGCCTCTTGGGAATGTCTTCTCTTACTTTGTCCACTCAACTAAACAAACTGCTTAAATGTATACTTTTAGCTGCCAAAAGTCAAATGGCCAAACAATGAAAGTCCGGCATACTCAACCTGCAAATAGTTAAATATAAACTAAACTACATCATGATTAATGAGACTGACACATTTATTAGCAGATTCCGTTGATAGGTTTCTAAAAATTTGGGATCCATGGCGGGACTCCCCAATAGCATTCCCTTCGAATATTTATTATCTACATTTTTCAAAATTCTTAAACGCACGGAGAGGACCTGTGGGAGACCTGAGACCCAGATGGGACGTGTGAAAATCCTGCCTAAGGTAGGATACTCTTTGCTTCACATATTTGAACTATTTGAGGAAAACCAAAAAAAGCAAAATGCTACTATTCCCCCCTTCACCCCTTTTTTTTTTCACTGTGTGTGATTTTTTTTACTAATAATTTTTAAGGACTCCGATCTAAGTTATTGTACGTTCCTAAGTTAAGTGCATACACAGAGAGTCAAAGATGAGAGTAGAAAAGGGAAAAAGATGGAGATATAGAGTATGAGACTACCCTTAATGAGAGGATACCAATATGCATTTGAAGGTAATCTTTATTGTATGAATGTATAGATTATATATCACAGCAAAAATTATGGTTATTATGTCCCTCATATGGTACAATTTTAAAAACCATTATCTTCATACTGTCATTTAAATATGTCTGTTGCTAAATATGTCTTTACTCTCAATAAAACTGTTATAGAATATATATATATAGAATAACATTTTATAACCTTGCTTAATAAGTATTCCATCAAGAAAGACGCCAGGAAAAGACAACTATCGCAATATATAAAGAATTTCATAACACATCTGATGAAATTTACTCTGAAATCATGACTTCTCAAAAGCTTAGCCACTTCCAGTGTATGAAGAAACTGAACTGTTGACATCTCACAGCAGTGCTAGGCTAATAGCTCTATTCTTGGAACCCAATCAGTGGGGTTAGATTTCATTGTTTCACTTATTTCTATCTGACTAAGTTACTACTATTTTGTTACATATGTGCAAACACAGGAAGTGCTTTGGACTTGTTCAGGAGGGTTTATAGTCATACCATGATAATCAGACAGTACTGTATTTATGGCTTAATCTAAATTACTCCTTCTCTAGCCACAATGTGTTTACAGGGAATATTTCACCCAAAAAAAATATAAAAAAGAATTTCTCTCTTCTTGACAAACCATAATACAAAACACATATATAAAAAATACTTTTAGTTTAAAAAAAACATATGTAGGAAGGCTTGTTTGTTCGTATTAGGAAAGTTCTGATGCTACTAAATTTCCAATCTAACAAGCTTCCTAACTCTGTGCTATGAGAAGCCAAGTGGTCAATGATGTCACAGCCTGTAATGTCAGCAAATCCATTAAACTTTGCAGTTTTTCAAGCTAAATATTTGTACAAATGGCTTTTCCTGCCTCAAACAATAGATGGATACTTATATTGATTATGTCAAAGTGCTTCTTCATTTGAAAGCTATGCTTATTGTCAGGGCTGTCCGGGTGAAACCCTTCAGGGATAACATACGAGAGGATGACAAGTCCCTCCATTCACTGGCTCCCCCACTGCTGTCATAGGGCCTCATTCTATTATCGGCTGTAAATCGGCCGTAAGGCTGCGATTACTTGCGGGGGTTCAGTTAACTCGCGATTCTATTATACGGCCCCGCAAGGATCACATCTTACGGCCGGCCGCATATCTTGAAACCGGCCGTAAGCTGTGAAATCTAAAAACTCAAAAATAAATTCAAGCCTGCACTGTACAGCTCTGTAAATGCTAGGGATCATATTGGTGGACATGAGGATTAAAAGGAACCCCCTCTCAAGCTTGCACATCAGCCCAAACCCGAGTTCAAATTAACTGTTTATTTTCCGGCTGCGGCGTGGGCGGGTCTGAAGTGCTCCAAGCACTCTGGACCTTTTACATGTATATTTTACGTATATTAAAAATACAATATTTTACGGATTTGAGTATAGGATAATTATGTGCTATTTTTTCTAACACCTAAAATCCCTTTATAGTCTTCTCAAAGTGCAGGATGGCTTTATTTGAGCTATTTTATGTGCTTAATTGATGCTAGCGGGACCTGTTTCCTGCAAGTAAGCTGCGGCTCGTTTTTAGCCTTGCAGAGAGGGTTCCCGGAGCAATTGAATTGCAAATAGGAATTTCTTACGGCCGAAACTCTTGCGGCCGTTTTAGATCAAAGGCTTTCCTCCAGCACAAGCGGCCGCAAGGGTTTGCAAGGCGCCGGCCGCAAGCCTGCCGGAGCCCCCGGCCAGAAGGGAATAGAATAGCCGAATAGCTTGCGGCCGGTCCTTGCGGCCTCGCAACGGCTGCGGCCACTAATAGAATGAGGCCCTCAGAGTGTCATGGATTTGGCTCCTGGAAAAAGTCTCAGCCATCTATTACAGTTTAGTTTTAGAAGTTTAAACTTTTTGGGAATGTTTCAGTTGTGTGTGCAATGGAGGGGGGAGTTGGTTTGTCATAACTTGTGGCTGTGTTAATCACACTGTTACATGGAGAAGATGTATGATTATATTCCGAAGCATTAGTTTATAGGTTTTATTCATCAAATAAATCCAGTATATGTGCATTAAAACCTGTGCTTATAATTCAGATTAAAGGTATATGCAAGTGAGCTGGATTATGAATACATTTGATAGAGGAGAACTAGTAGTGTATAAAAAACAATTTGCATGAAAAAATACCAAAATAAACATTTAAACTGTTACCCTAAAGTTTGCTGAATTTCTTGCATTGGCAAACTGTTTTCTATCAATGTTGACACCCCCTGAAAATCCCAGCGTAAATTAGCATACATAATACATTGTATCTTTTTGGTCTGTGGATATATGAATTATTCAGAATAAATTAAAATATATGCATTATATATATATATATATATATATATATATATATATATATATATATATATATATAAAAAGATATACGGTAATGTGTGTATGTGTGTGTGTGTATATATATATATATATATATATATATATATATATACATATAAATATTTTTATTTATATGTATATATATATATATACACACATTATAAATATATATATATATATATATATATATATATATATATATATATATATACACACACACAAGTAAATTGCCTGTCAAAAATGACGTTATCATTTTAAATGTTTTTCTCCCTCCCCCCTCACCCTCCCTTGCGTCTATCCCCCCTTCTCTGTGTCTCTTTCTCACTGACCCCTCCCCTGTGTTTCTTTGTCCCTCTCCCCTCCATCTCTTCCTCCCCTCCCCTGTGTCTTACCTCCCCCTCCCCTGTGTCTTCCTCCCCCTCCCCTGTTTCATCTTCCCCCTCTCCTGTGTCTTCCCCCCTCTCCCGTGTTTTCCTCTCCCCTCCCGTTGTCTTCCTCTCCCTCCACGTGTCTTCCTCCCCCCTTCTGTGTCTTCTCCCCTGTGTCTTCCTCCCCCCTCCCCGTGTCTTCCTCCCCCCTCCTGTGTCTTCTCCCCCGTGTCTCTTCCCCCCTTCCCTGTGTCTTTCCCCCAGTGTCCTCTCCCCCTCTCCTCTCCCCTGTTTCCTCCTCCCCCTCTCTCCTGTGTCTTCCTCCCATGTGTCTTCCTCCCCCTCTCCCTTGTGTCTTCCTCCCCCCTCCCCTGTGTTTTCCTCACCCTTCATGTCTCTTCACCCTCTCCCCTCCCCTGTGTCTCTCCCCCTGTGTCTCTTCCTCTCTCCTGTGTCTCTTCCCCCCTCCCTTCCATCTCCCCCTCTCCCCTGTGTCTCTTGCCCCTCTCCCCTGTGTCTCTTCCCCCTCTCCCCTCCCCTGTGTCTTCTCCCTCCCTCTCTCCTCCCCTGTGTCTCCCTCTCCCCTGTGTCTTTCTCCCCCCTCTCCCCTGTGTCTTCCTCCCCCCTCCACATGTCTTCCTCTGCTGCTTGCGACTGTTGCCATGACCGGAGCATGTATGGCTCTGCTGTGCAATGCACGCATACTCACGGCTACTGCGGCAAGATGCGCATGCGCTCGCACTATGTGCGCACACTCGCAGCGTCCATACAGATTTTGGCTAAATGAAGCAGAATAAAATACTGTGCTTTTGACAAACTCTTGCCACAAAAACCCTGTGCAACTATATGTTCAGTATCATTACAATCAGGAGACCTATTCATTTTATGATCATTTGAAAGCTCTGGCAATTGATGTACAGAAAAACAGTTCCACAGTATGATGTTAAAAATGTCAGTGAGTCGATGCTATAGTCATACGTGCTTAGACCTTGCTGGTGGACACTCATAATGGCACTTTGTGAGATCCAAATGCAGGAAATGGGGCTAGGACTTATTGAAAGTTATTTAGTTTACAAGGACACACTCTCCTGAGTAAAGGAAATTAAACACTGCTGTAAAGAATAATTGCATGTAAAAGCAAAATATCACATATATAGTTGTGAGCATGCGAGTTGTTGCTCCATGCCAGCAACTGCGACCCTCGCAAACTTAACGTCGCCACGCAAACAACACGACACACCAATTACGACACTCGCTACATTTTACGAGCAACGCAAACAACATACGACACACGTTAACACACATTACGGCCTCGCAACACTCGGACGCAACTCGCGAACATTACAAAATTCAAAACACAATACATACACACAACACATACATAAAAAACTTACCTACAGCAAGAGGTAGCATCCAGGACCTCAAAAAAACAACTTACACCTTCATTTCACTCAAAATAAAAGAGTTTAGACACTAAAAAATTTGCTACGCGACAGAAAAAATGGCCGCCGAAGAAAACGAGGCTACAAAGCAAACAACATACGAGACACGTTAGCAGACATTACGACCTCTCAAACATCCGACGCAACACGCTGACATACAAACATTTAAAACACAATAAATACACACAACACACACACAAAAAGCTTACCTACAGCAAGAGGAACCATCCAGCACCTCAAAAAAACAAGTTACACCTTCATCTAAATTAAAATAACACACTTTAGGCACTCATAAAAATTGCTAAGCGACAGAAAAAATGGCCGACGAACAAAACGAAAACGAGGCTACAGCACTCTCAACACGCAAAACCCCATTACACACTCGCAAAACACCAAGAGAAACTCGCAAAACACCACAAAGTATCTACGGATAATCCGCAAAGACGCATACCACAGATAACCCGACATTTTCGGCCAATGCGGAAGTACACCACTACGCTGACGGTTTTGTCTCGCGCACGCACAATATTACACTGCACACATTTATCACGCTTACACAGCAGCTCCACACCACTAATGCTGCAGCAACATCAAAACACATTGACATCTCTTCAACACAATGCTTCAAAATAGGTAAAGTATATTCATTTATTAATGTATTATATATTTCATTATTACACACCAAACAGCATTAGCTCACTTACAATTTCATTGCCGTCATTTTTTGACGGGCAATTCGCTAGTTTAAATATAAAAACATTTATTTTTGGTTTCTAAAAACATTTCAGCAATTATCAATTTTATAAGTAGAGTTAAATGTTGTATACTGTACTTATTAGTATTATAGCATACTAGAATTCAGCCGCGGAGCTACTAAAGGTACAGAAAGCGCACATGCATACAGCAACATGTGGAAAAGAGGAACTCTTAATTTATTAGGAGAGAGGAGAAATTACTGTATATGTATTTTTTTGGTTTCTTACTGATCCAAGGAACCTTCCATATATAGGTTGAGGTTGCAGTGGAACCAAAATGTTTTGCTATGGTCCCTCCATTCACTAAATCCACCTCTTCCACAAACAAGATTTTACCTAAACTAATTCAGTTGACTTATATAAATGTGATAAGTGTTCTATGCAGATTTCTGTGTATTCTACACATTTTCTATTTATTTCTGCACTGTGCTCTCCACAGGTTCTGGTACAATGTGTTATTTAGGCAGCCCTTTGTTTTTCAGTATTACACCATTCATCAGGGAGTTCTCTGCACAAAACTACTGAAACCCAAAACCAAACATGGAACAATATCAGCAGAACAGGAGCTGGCAAAGGGTGAGTATCTCACAAATAGTCTGTCAATTCTCCTCAGAACTGCTACATTTGAAAATACTTAGTAACCTCCTTGCTTCTAAACACTGCTCAATGTCCTATTATCAAAACATCTATATTGATCTCTAAAACAACACCCAGTGATCCCTGTGGAGCAACATGGACCTAGGGCCGGGAAGGATATGGTAGGAGCGCCTACATGGTAATTTAAGGGTAGGGGCAGCACTGATCCTCCTCAGTTCCATCTTAGTATAGTATAGTATTTGAGGTTGAATAAAGACTGTTAGTCCATCAAGTTCAACCATTTTAGATCTCTTTTGATCGTTTTAATATGTGGACTATTTGTTATTTATTGTTAATTGATCCAGGGGAAACAGAAAAAATAAAAACATTGAAATTTTGCCAATTGTCCTCCTCGCATATAGTGTGTCCAGTGCCTTTTGGTTATCTATTTTCCCTCTACCCCCTCCCCTGCTTAGCTAATATTGCTTTTGGAGTTGGTGTTGTGTACTGTTGGTGCAAGGAAAGCCATTTTGCTGCCAGATCTAGTTTTAGTAATTTACATAGCACACCAGAAAAGTGTTGTTTGTGTGATTAATGGGGTAATGGTGGTAAAGGAGAATCGACTGGAATCAACAGTGGGCTGCTCATGTGTTTCTGCCTTGTGTAACTTTGCGCATGTGTTAGCCTGTCTCTGTTCCCCTCCTGTATTCTGCTGCACCTCTAACCACATGTACTTCTCCCACAGCTGGGTGGTTGCTCGATTTTCAACACTTGAATCTTGGGAACAAGATTGGACAAGGAGAATTTGGAGGTAAAATTAGTGAAAAACATAATATTCCGCATGAATGAACAGGCAGCTATATTTTGCCTGTTGTAAAATATCAGAGCCTATTTGAGTCTTCACCTTCTTATATTCAATATTATATGCCAAAAGAGATGCGTATCTAAACATGAACAATGCATAAAGCCATGCTATAGTAGATAACCCCCTCCATGATGCAGCCTTAAGACTAAAAGGCTGCAGGATATTCGTCCAGCAAAAGCAAGTTAATGTGCATTTAGAGTATTTATTACCCCTAATCTATGAAGATTCGTTCATTCTCAGTCCATTGTTTCTTTTATTTTGCTTTTAGAAAAAAAAAAACTTAGGGTAATCTAGATGTGGACCCCTAGCAACATCCTACTGTTTCGGGCCTATATAGTCTGAGAATTCATCTGGCGTCTGCTGTTTTTTAGCATCAAAAACTATGGAGTCAGCGCAATGTGCTTTTTTTTTCCTCTTCTGCAACTGCACAAGTTGATATAATAGAGTGAGTACTCTCTCACAATATAGCATGTTACCGCAAACATTATCTATGCTAACTACCGTATATTAGCCACATTAAAGGCTCACTATGGTTTGGTAAAAACTTCACATTGTTAAGTATGTAATAAACTAACAACATTAGCAGGTATGCAAAACAGACACATACAATCGGCTATTTGGATGGCTGTAATTATGTTATGGTAATTTCATTCTGCTTATAGCTTGGGGTGGAGGGGTTGTTATCCTATGGAGTCTTATTTGCTATGAAGCTCTGTTGTCAATTGTGCTATGTGTGATGGAGATATGCAACATAATTGAACAGAGATCTTATATGAATCCATGGTTCCTCCAACTCCCAGGTTTATAAGGAAATAAGGAAAAGAAAAGCGGCAACTAAGAATGTACATATGAGAAACACAATAATGCCAATTGCTAAGAGAAGGGAGAAAGATGGAAACCAGCAGCTCATACGGTTTGACCACAAGATTGTAAAAGTGTTACAATCAAGAAAAAAGGTCAAGGACATACCAAATCATCGCTGAACAAGTGGAATAATGGCAAAGGAAGTAAAACTTAACCTTTAATAAATATGTATAAAAAATAAATGTGGAGTATAAAAGAGAACAATAAAAAAGTGTGTCATAAAACAGACACACAAAACCTAAGTGTGGTAATGCTGCGGAGCTCAAAGGAGGGCAAGGGAAAATGAGTGTCCTAAATGACTAAGATAAGACAAATAAAGGACCCCAATGCCTAAAGGGGAGACATGGGACATGCACAACAGTAAGTACATACAGACACAATCGTGTCAAAAGTCGTGAGGCAAGGTGTGTATCAATCCACTAGAAAGAAAAACACACATGTAACTCACTGTTGTGGAGGTCCCAGGTCTCTGTTCCCGAAATATGCCGGTTGAGGGCTTAGCAGTCACACACAATGCGCGCCGCTTGCTCGCGTACCACAACGCTGCGTCACTCGTCAGTGACGTGTTCGCGTATTGCTCGTGACCGGCGCCAACCAGACGTGCGCGTACCTGCGTTCAAACGCGACCTGGCCTGTCAGGGCCGAAAAATGATCGCGCATGCACTTACTGAGCCGCCCAACGCGCGTTTCGCACCAGATTGCTTCTAAGAAAGACAAAATGTATGTTATCATGAAAACAAAACTGCATATGGCAGATAACCTTTAAAGGCTGTAAATATTTCAAGTCAAGCTCTTTAAAGTAGCATACTATAAATATTACACTTGAGTGGTCTTTTAAAGGGAGATTTTATATTCAGCATTTATTATCAGTAAGTAAAATAGCAGATGAATCCCTTTAAAACTGTTTTTTTTTTTTATTAACTGTGTAGTTACCCTACAGAGGAAACACTGAATATATGCTCCCTCCTACCCCTGTAAGTTAATCTTCACACTCTGAGTCTAATATGTAGGTACTACATATAATAGATATAAAAGGCTGTTTTATTTTATAAACATTATAAAAATATTTTGTGAATTACTTTTAAAATTGCAATTCTAGGAGTCTAAAACCATTGCCACACAGCAGTACTCTATACACAACCCACATGGCACACTAGTGAGAATAAGCTTTTATTTTAAAGGGACACAGTAATGAAGCATAATCAGTATAATATCATGTTAATAAAAGCATTAAAATAAATTATGGTTAAATTTCTAATTATTTACAATTTTTAAGAACTTCTCTGGGGTATTGTAGGCATCCATCTTGTCTTCTTTGACCTACCTCTGTCTCATCCTCCATGGAGGATCACTGTCTACTTGCTATTTTTTGTGGAGGACACTACCCAGAGGTACCACAGTACATAAAGCTCAAATACGGAGGCATAATTTGTATTGTGCAGTGTTTACTTTAGGACAAGGACATTTCAAGGGACTTGCACTGTGGAAAGGAACATAAAATGTCAAAGAACCAAGCAGGGCCAGCCATAATGGAGAGGAAAATATACCAAAAACAATTAAGCAATTATACTGAAAATTAAGCAAATGATGTTCAAAGGTTTTTGTTAACATTTTCCTGTTTACATTTCACTTTAATGCTTACCTTTCTCTGAAATCTGTTTTTGAATTTTGTTTAATTTTTGGTGAGATACAGGATACCTTTTTAAAAAAAAAACGGGTGGCAGTAATTATATATCTTCACAAAGTTTAATATATGTAGTCATTTACCTCTTTGCACACACGGTTTGAATTTCTCTGTACCATTAAGAATTAATCTGTGTTGTTAAAAGTACAGTTTTTATAACTCAATAAATCATTATATATATATTATAAGGCTCTTTCCATATAGTACAATATAATACATAAGACACCATTAAAACAGTATTTTTCAAAATAGCCATATAAAAGATTTCCACCCTCTAAGTAATTTGTTCTATGTTCTGAAATAATTCTTCATATTTTTAATCTGTGCATTTTAACATTTCTGGGACATTTGCAAAACTATGCAACATTGTAGTTGGTTATATGATTTCCACATATTCCCTCTCATGCTAAAGCTG